>CM075479.1:35887164-36337164 GCA_037950665.1 Hypophthalmichthys nobilis | reverse complement strand
CTTACATTTAGTAAATGCAAGCTGTTTTGATGACATAAAGAGCCACCATTGCCCATCTCAGCATGAGAGGATGAGAGAGAGAGAGACGCTTTCGATTCTGACCTCAGTTTTGTCAAGATTCATTATATCTTTGTTTATACCATTCTAGAATCTCAGTATTGATCGGGCGACTATATGTTTTGAAAATTTTATTGGCCAGGTTGATCGCCTGACACGGTGCGAGCCGAGCAGCGCCTCTTAAAGCGGCAGTGACTCTAAAATTGGCTCATGCATTCTGAGTTTCTGGAATCTCATCATTGATCGGGTGACTATATGTTTTAAAAATTTTATTGGCCAGGTTGATCGCCTGAAACGATCTGACGCACGCACGCACGCACACACACACACACACACACATACGCACACACATAAGAGCTGAGCCGAGCCATGCCTCTTGAAGCCGCCGTGAGTGGAGAGCCTCTTTTTCGCCTTTTTAAAACAGAACACTCGAGCGATTCGACTAGATTCTATCACAAGAAGGTATTAAAGACTTACATTTAGTAAATGCAAGCTGTTTTGATGACATAAAGAGCCACCATTGCCCATCTCAGCATGAGAGGATGAGAGAGAGAGAGACACTTTCGATTCTGACCTCAGTTTTGTCAAGATTCATTATATCTTTGTTTATACCATTCTAGAATCTCAGTATTGATCGGGCGACTATATGTTTTGAAATTTTTATTGGCCAGGTTGATCGCCTGACACGATCTGACGCACGCACGCACGCACGCACACACACACACACACATACGCACACACATAAGAGCTGAGCCGAGCCATGCCTCTTGAAGCCGCCGTGAGTGGAGAGCCTCTTTTTCGCCTTTTTAAAACAGAACACTCGAGCGATTCGACTAGATTCTATCACAAGAAGGTATTAAAGACTTACATTTAGTAAATGCAAGCTGTTTTGATGACATAAAGAGCCACCATTGCCCATCTCAGCATGAGAGGATGAGAGAGAGAGAGACACTTTCGATTCTGACCTCAGTTTTGTCAAGATTCATTATATCTTTGTTTATACCATTCTAGAATCTCAGTATTGATCGGGCGACTATATGTTTTGAAATTTTTATTGGCCAGGTTGATCGCCTGACACGGTGCGAGCCGAGCAGCGCCTCTTAAAGCGGCAGTGACTCTAAAATTGGCTCATGCATTCTGAGTTTCTGGAATCTCATCATTGATCGGGTGACTATATGTTTTAAAAATTTTATTGGCCAGGTTGATCGCCTGAAACGATCTGACGCACGCACGCACGCACGCACACACACACACACATACGCACACACATAAGAGCTGAGCCGAGGCATGCCTCTTGAAGCCGCCGTGAGTGGAGAGCCTCTTTTCGCCTTTTAAAACAGAACACTCGAGCGATTCGACTAGATTCTATCACAAGAAGGTATTAAAGACTTACATTTAGTAAATGCAAGCTGTTTTGATGACATAAAGAGCCACCATTGCCCATCTCAGCATGAGAGGATGAGAGAGAGAGAGAGACGCTTTCGATTCTGACCTCAGTTTTGTCAAGATTCATTATATCTTTGTTTATACCATTCTAGAATCTCAGTATTGATCGGGCGACTATATGTTTTAAAAATTTTATTGGCCAGGTTGATCGCCTGACACGATCTGACGCACGCACGCACGCACACACACACACACATACGCACACACATAAGAGCTGAGCCGAGCCATGCCTCTTGAAGCCGCCGTGAGTGGAGAGCCTCTTTTTCGCCTTTTTAAAACAGAACACTCGAGCGATTCGACTAGATTCTATCACAAGAAGGTATTAAAGACTTACATTTAGTAAATGCAAGCTGTTTTGATGACATAAAGAGCCACCATTGCCCATCTCAGCATGAGAGGATGAGAGAGAGAGAGAGAGACGCTTTCGATTCTGACCTCAGTTTTGTCAAGATTCATTATATCTTTGTTTATACCATTCTAGAATCTCAGTATTGATCGGGCGACTATATGTTTTAAAATTTTTATTGACCAGGTTGATCGCCTGACACGATCTGACACACACACACACACACACACACACACACACACACACACACACAAGCGAGCCGAGCAGCCCCTCTTAAAGCGACTGTGACTCTTAAATTATTATGTAACCATGCTTCCCTGAGAACAGGGAACGAGACTCTGCGTTGCTTTGCCATGCTTCAGGGGCTGCCTGCTGAACAGTCCCTCAAGACGTTAAGATACTGACTGATTCTCTAGGTGCTCCATATATACTTCCGGGTCAAGCTATGATGAGGTCATAGGCTGTCGCCGTCCAATAGGATTGGAGTGGTTTGATACTTGGCTTATGTAACCTGAGACGTTCTCCAACTAATATGCTTATATAGGTAATTTGTCACCTCCCTGATTTACGACCCATAGGAGCATTTACTAAAGTTGCACCCCTATCGACAACAAGACACTTTCATTTTAATTCGTGAAATAAGACCCATAGAAGCGCTTGCTAAAGTTGCGCCCCTATCGACAACAGGACGCTTTCATTTAATGCATTGTTCCCTTTTATCTGTCACAGTACAGTGTTACCTGTAATCAGTTTTGAGAAGGGTAGATGAAGGGCACTGGGTGCTGGAGCAGAGGCTTGGACAGAGTCCTCAGGACCTGAAGAGGGAGTGTATGTAACCGGATCACGGGGACTTGTTCCATGAGCAGGCATCTTGTAAAGTAAAATTAATGTCAAAAGGTCAATATGACAAGATGATATGATAAAAGGTCATTTTATAAGACAGAGAAGGGAATGTCATGACAGGTAGGACTCATTTATGGCATTACCTTAGTTTTTAATAGTAATATAGAGTGATATTGTAATGTATATTGTCTAAAGAAAGCAAAAAATACAGATGTTTTCTTTCTTTGGCTTTCAGGTTTTACCAGTTATGGTAAGACTTGAATTGTAATGACTATTATGCATGTATGCGCATGACACTGATATTATGCATAATGAATAAAGAGAAAATGAATATTTAATTGTAAATATTGTGTTACATTGTATGTTGTTTAATGAAAATAAAAAAAATGAAGTGTTCTTTCTATCGACTTATATTGTAATAATTTATGAAGTTAAATATATACATAATTTTAATAAATATGTATTAAATTACAATTAAGATTTAGTGTAATCTTAAATGTTTTATCCTCCCTGCAGTGACTAATTTGCAGCTAATAGAGATATTCACACTCTTTTTTGCCGTAGTAAAGCACATTTCACAAACAATTTACTAGTGACATAACACCAAATATTGAACATTTATTCACAAGACCAGCGCACTAATCCACAAGAAACTGATTCATGTAAACTGTATCTGACTGTCATAAGGCGGGCACTGATGTCACTGCCATTACAGGATAGGCTAAAGTGCCTCATGTTCGCTGTTATTCTTCCTCCAATGGTAAGAGATACAGAGCCTCTCATCTCCCCAATAACAAGTCAATGGGTGCGTCTCAATCAGCTCACGAACTCCTGAATCAGTATATCGTGTTCATATTCAGGCGCTGGTAAGGACAGTAAAGGACAGTGGTTCACTACACATGGGGACACTGATGACTCTATTTCCGGCGACGTGACAACGTCCTCATTGTACACCATCACTACTGGTATTTATGAACAACAGCAGAGCTGATATCTTTCTGACATTACTTGTAATTACTTGCAAGTACATTATGATTAAAATTATGATAAAAACTTAAAGCTCACGATTTAAGTTTAGCGTTTCAGAACTTCCGTTAAGGGAACATAGTGAGCATCAACTGGGGAGCTGATTGAGACGCACCCAATCTCTGATGTGCTCTGCACATTTTGCATGTCTTCCTTATTTAACACACCTGATTCAGATCATCAGCTCATGAGGAAAAAGCTTCCTGAACTCAACTGAGTGTGTCAGATAAGATAGACATACAAAATGTGCAGAGCAGTGGTGGGTCCAAAGGACTGGAGTTGAGAAGCACTAGACCATCCTGACACGTTAGTCTGAAATGATCTGTAAATGATGCTCTATTATAGTAAAACAACATGCATAATGCATATAATATGTGTTTTTAAGTCATATTAACAGTACTGTATACTAATCTGAACATGGAATAATGATGTTTAGCTGCACAAAAGCATGAAGGGTAGCACTTTTACATGTGCTTGAGATCTGCATGAGATTATAAATCACATGAGAGATCCACTGGAGTAAGGATTAAAGTAACAACATCCTCTCCACCAGTGCTGCCACTGGGATCATCCCCTTTATGAAGGACTATGGCATCTACTCCATCGCTGGCACCACGATCTTCCCCGCTGGACGACATGCTGTGGTTACTCTCAACTCCACTGTCCAGGGCAGAATATTTCACTGTAAAAGAAGCAGAGCAGGAGCTGTCAGATCAACAGCTGGACAAGTGTCAATTTCTACAGTAAAACAAGCCTGATATGGACTGCTCTGTAAGAAAGGAGCCATTGCTCCAAATGTCATATACCTACAGCTAACTGCACAACTGTACATTGACTGGCTGACATTCACTAAGGTGAAACAAATGAAAAATCTTTAGCAGTACAGTTACCTTTTAGAAGACTTGTAAAAATGTTCTTTATTGTTTCAATGGGGATAAAAGGAATTAGCTGTGATCCCGTCAGGTGTGAAGGACCCTGACACATTCCTCTTCCCCAAGAGAAGAAGAGGATTCCTCCCTAATGCATGCATTTTGTGAATCTGTAATCACAAGGGAAAAACATTACTCAGACATTACTAGAAAAATGCTGAATGTAAAATATTACTTTTAATAAAATTAATAACGCAGTGTAAATCTTTTTTTTTTTTTTTTTTAGGCAGAAGCAATTATAGACAAAATATAAAGATGCTATTTGTTTCATCACCCACCTGTCTTTACATGCTATACAGTAAATGTTCACTAACATAGTAGGAAAAAAAATGATGGTAGTCACTGGGGGGCGAGATCTGTTTGGTTACTGACATTCTTCCAAATATCTTCTTTTGTGTTCAGCAGAACAAAGAAACTCATACAGGTTTGGAACAACTTGAGGGAGAGTAAATGATGACAGAATTTTCATTTTGGGTGAACTATCCCTTTAATAAAGTTCATCATGCTTCATGCTCCAAAGGCCAACTTTAACATTTGAATGCATGTAATATAGAGACTTACCAGAACATTTGCAGAATTTATGAATTTACAAAAATTATTTGCACCTTTCATATTTTTGACCCATCTGTCATTTATTTTTTGTTTTGCACCTTTACTGTCTTTTTCATGTCTTGTTTTTGCCCGCAGTGTTTGCAGGTTTTGCAAGCCACAGAAATGTGGACATTGCATGAAGTGCAACTCTTTAATGTGGACCCAGGCATCCTGTGATAACCAACAAGCACACATTTTTACATGAGCATACATGTAGCAAGTCATTCACTGCAATGTTATGTTTTTATGCTTCTAAAAAGTAGCATAGACCAATACAATTCCCATGCTGGTTAACGCCGCTGGTGTGGTGCTGTGTTTTGGAACATGTCATAAATTGGTTATAAACAGGCTGAAGTTGGTCCAAGCTGTTTCAAGATGGTCATAAGCTGATCAAAGCTGGTCCAACAAGGAAATGAGTTGAATTTGAATTAAAATGAATTTCAATTATATTTGCTTGATTTGTCTGCTTGCATTTGTTGTGGCACATAATATTTAGTTTAAATTAATATTGATAGCTCAAATTTTATTAAGTTTTGCCCCAGCTCTTTTGGAGTAGTGGTGCCACCCCTGCATCTTCTGCTCTTGCTCTGCTGACTGAAGAAAGTCTTTGAATGAACGCATGAAAAGCAGCCAATCGCAGTACGAAACGTAACTGTTGCTCAGTGTAGATACATTTTGTGAGATGTACTTTTTGTTACGATTGTTTTATAGATCTATTGATGAATCGATCGGGTCACTCGCACCAGTGCGCCTAAATTTATTTTTACATTCACACATAAATGCGACCGAAATAGTTTACAACATTTATTATTTTTAAAAAAAATAAAAATGGTGTTGTAGCCTATATGCTTGAAGGGTAAACTACTGTGTTTGTATCCATGCACTGACATGAAGCATGATCAATCGGCCGTTTTAAAATTTTGCTCATTGTACATCATGATATCTTATTCATATTATATAAACAGAAAAGTGACTTTATTTAAAAGTATTGTTGTTAAATATTGTATTCATCGATCCGATCAAAATCCACATGAAAACAGTTTATATTTAACAAAAGAAGAGTAGCGCATCTATGACTGTTTAAGCCCCGCCCCTCACTTCCGGTTCTGCAGCTGGAGGCGAGGCGAGCAGTTCACGGTATTTCTCATATTCACACAACCATCAGACGCACTTTATACAGTTTGTTTAAGCGACAGGCTTGGAGTGAGAACTGTTACTGAATGGCAAATCTAAAGTCAAAGTTTGAGATCTGTGAGGGGAATCGATCTCAAGTGTTTCTGCTGCCATTTTATTTCTAAGTTACTCTTTTAAACTCTTTGACGGGTCAGATGTGTTACTTTACATTGTTAAAATACACTGGAACAGATACTGCTGTTCATTTTGATCTGATTTCATTACTGCAATGGATGTACTTATTAGAAAATCAAACCGTATTTCAATTCATATATGCATATTATGGTGCTGTAGTTATTCAGCTGTAGTGGTTGATGAAGATGAGTGTCATTAGTGTTTGTTTTTGTATTATTGATGTTTTGTCCATGTCATATAGTCTTTTCTCATATATCCTGACTCAAATAATCAGCAAAAACTCAGAATAAAGTGAGATGATCTGCTGATGATCTGAATGTCTTGTTGAATGAGTGTTGATAGTCTGAGGATCATCAGTATTAACAGAGCCGCTGAAAACACTCTTTATTTCATGTCAATAGTTCCTGTTTTCACGTCATTTATTATGCCGAAGTCTTCAGATCTGCTGTAAATGGACACTTAAAATGAAATTTTTAAAATGATGTTTATCGGCTTACCCCCAGGGCATCCAAGATGTAGGTGACTTTGTTTCTTCAGTAGAACACGATGATTTTTATCTCCAACCGTTGCAGTCTGTCAGTCGTATAATGCATGTCAATGGTAACAAAATCTATGAGAGTAAAAAAAACATGCACAGACAAATCCAAATTAAACCCTGCGGCTCGTGACGACACATTGATGTCCTAAGACACAAACGATCGGTTTGTGCGAGAAACCGAACAGTATTTATATCATTTTTACCTCTAATACACCACTATGTCCAACTGCCTCGAGCATCCGGCGCGTGAGGTGTGTACGCGCTCTGGCGCCGGAAGTGATCTCTCGCGCGTATACGTCACTCATTGTTTACTCAGAGCACAAACATTGTAGGTACGACGGCTAATCAAAATGGTACTTACTTGCGCTTATCCAGTTCAAACTGACTTAAAACTAAAAGATCACGTTCTGTCGCGTGAACTCATTCGGGAGTGGTGACTTTCCAGGTATTCCCAACTTCTGAGCCTGAAGTTATGTTGATTGCTCTTCGGCTGGATATCAACACACCCATTAACATACTGAAGTTGTTGAGGGTCTGCAGCGATCATGATTTGACATACCCAGGAGAGGATCAGCTGTGCCTATGGTTTTTCCACATCCAACTGAGGTCTGTGAACAAGATCTTTGTATGTGTCCTTTTTATTTGTAAAGCTGCCCTTATGAAAAGTAACAAAATATAATGAAGTTTTGATGTAATAAAACCATGTTTTTTAGTTGTGTACTAGCGCGTACACACCTCACGCACCGGATGCTGCGCGCGCTCAAGGCAGTTGGGCAGTTTAAACCCGCTGTAAATGTTTCTCTTTGTGAGGTTTGGTTAGTGGTGGCTGAAATGCATCTTTACGCACAACTGCCAGCCTGCATGGAGATTAACTTGTTTGACAGAAACTTTCCTTAATAAGCCTTTATCTGACCGAGTTCTGCTGTGCTCTAAATCACTCACAAATCTTATGACAGTTCAATAATCTGCATTCAGTTTTCACACAATATTAGTTTTCATGCCTTTTGCACAACACTTTCTTAGAAAAACTAAAACCTGGATGATTATTGTACTGAAATTCTACTGATATGTCACTTGCATAATAATTTGAAACAGTGTAGTTCAAAATGTTTTTTTCCAACTACTTTTTTTTAGTAATCACATGAGTACGCCACTGCCAGAATCTAACAGAAGAGATAGTATGTGTAATGATTCATCACAGGCACTGGGATCCATTTGCATGCTTTATTGAAATAGTCAGACAGGCAGGGTAAATCTACGCTCTAACAGGTACATTAAGGAACAGGCAGTAACGTGGTCAGTAAACAGGCAGAGGTCAGGGCAGGCAGATAACACTCACAGAACAGTAGACAAGGCAGGGATCAAAGGCAGGCAGCAGAGAATCGTAAACGGGTAACAGCAGGTTCAGTAACAGACAATCAACAGGGAAATAACGCTCAGAAATGTACACCGTGACAATACAAGACTTTGCGGAGCATGAGTGTGACTGAGAGCCTTTTATAGTCCGGGTTATGGGAAACAGCTGACGGGATGATCAGTCCAAGGTACGGGCTTGTGGGTAAAGTGTGTGCGTTAGTATTCGGGTGAGGGCTCCCTCCGATGGTCAGAGGAGGGTATCACGGAGTTCGCCTCTGTGACAGTATGAGAGCATAGTGTGCATGGCAGTGGTTCCTGTAAAATTACGCTTCCTTGTATTGTGGATACAGGCAAGTAAAGTCATAATTATGAAAATTATATATATATATATATATATATATATATATATATATATATATATATATATATATATATATATATATATATATATATATATATATATATATATAAATTATATATAGTATATAAAGAGTTGCATGGCAAGTCACATATCTGTCATTTTCTTGATAGCCTTAAAGAGGGTACCTGGAAGAGGAGAAAAACAAACAAATAAAAATAATATATAATTTAGTCCTACGAGTCCAATACACCCAGACCATCCCAATAATTCTGCACAGGCGAGGATGGGGATGACGAGGGCTGCGAAGGAGGTGGTGACAGTGATGAGGTCATTACAGAGGTGGACACAGCACAGGGTGCCGATGAAGAGGATGCATCAGTTGCGGACGCGACTGAGGATGACTAACAGCTTGAAAATATGATTTGAATAAAAACATTAATTAACAGAAACTATTAATTAATAAAATTAATTAATATTAAAATAATTAACTGTTAATGGACTGAGGTGTTGATCACAGTATTGTGATGATGTTGACATATTACTCACCAAACAATCTTTTTGTGATTGTTGTTTAGCAATCTTATTGCGTTCCTTTTCGGTTTCTGCTCTGTTAAAATGTTCATAGCAATCTTCATGATGCCGTCTTAATTTTGCCAATCTTGATTGAAACCGCTTCTGCAGATATATGAAGAACTATTTAGCTTAAACAAACATAAAATGTACATTAACAATATTGAAAATCAAATTGTGACAACAGTTGCATTAAATTTCTGAAACAATAACTAGGTAACTAGCAGAGGTGGGTAGTAAGGCACTACATTTACTCCATACCATACAAGCTGCAGTCTGTAACTTCTGGCGCTCTAGTGGTTAATAAACAGAACTGCACGCATCTTGCGGAAGAACATTGTAGCCGGAGCTACTTCTCTCCGTTTATGTCTATGACGAGTCACGCAGATACTGTGCTACTCCACAGCGGTTCCTTCCAGACCGGGAAGGAACCGCTTTAACTTTTTACATTTCTTTTTACAGAAATTACATTTGTAATGACAAAATATTATTTTGTATAATTTGAAGTGTTTACACAAAGTGTGCTGGATGAAGTGGATATGCACCTACAATCAACTAAAAACAAACCTTCAAATGCATCCTATGGTTTGATAAAGATCTTTTCTAGTTGAACACCTGTGCACCAGCTGTCAGTAGTTGCCTGTGTTGAATAGCGTGTTCAGTATTTTGGGGGCGGAGCAACGAAGGGAGGGGTGTGTTCGTTTGGGTGTCGATTTCAAATATCAACAGTGTTTCTCAGAAATCATCAATAAAGAGTAGCATTATGAGATGGTTACCGTTTTTCTTGATGTTCTGGCTTTGCCTGACTGCTTATGTGGACCATTGCTGTTCACCATGTCCAGTTCAGGTGAGGAAACAGGAGCAGCTCAATGGGGCTGGATGCCAGAAAAGGAACCAGTAACTTTATCACTCCTTTCCTTCTGTTAACACCCAGACACGCTACTCACACACAACTCTGTGCTGAAAGAGTCAGTAATATAGAGTAATGATACAGATGTTTTATAGTGAACATACCGATCTCTGCGGACCCAAACTGATGGACGGCTTTTTATCAGGGGATTCAGCTGATGCTTGATTCAAAGGCTTGAGAAATATGAGACCACAATCACATGGTAACTAATCAGATGAGAGTAAAAGATTATCATGAATTACTGATCAACCTTTTTAACATTTTCTTGATAGTACCTTGACTCGCCATGGCCAATCTGTGTCTCCGTAATTGTAAGTGATTTCTTCTCCTGGCAGAATGTCTCGCACAGCAAAGAGACACAGGTGAGGTTTACTGCTCACTTCAACGGGTCTCATTTTGCAAGTAGGATTTCTGTGCTCATCGTTTACAAGTCTTCCCAAGGAACCGTCTTCTTTAGTTGCATCCATGCTGTAAAGACATAAAATTATCACTCAATACTTGTAATCTTATATAAGCTAGACATATAGAGTTATTTTTAAGTGGTTCTGAACTCCAGCCCTGGGAACCCACCGCTCTATGAACTCAACTGAGTGTGTGAGGTTAAGGAGACAAACAGAATCTGCAGAGAGGAGGGTCTGAGAACCACTGATCTAAGATAGTGTACGGCAACATCCTCTCAGCAGACAAATGCATCTAACATTTTGTTCTCTTTTGGGAATACAGGGAAAAAGAATATCGACGACTCAAGGAAACTGCACTCAGTACTCTTCAAGTCAGTTCATGGGGAAATTTAAGTATTAGGGGTTTGTTCACACTTGGCATGTTTTAGACTAAAATGAACCCTGGAGCGATTGCTCTATTATGGCACTTTCCCACTGCGTGGTACGACTCGGCTTGGCATGGCTCGGTTCGGTTTGCTCTTCCAGTGCAGTTAGTACTACTTCAAAGTGATTGGGATTATAGTCTGATCGTTACGGTTGTGCCACCTCCTCGTCTACTGACCACAATACAGACATTTTTTTCCAAGTTGTGTGTGATGGTCGTTTAAAGCAAGTCGATTAAAAAAAGTTGTGCGATCAAATACTGTAGTGTGTTGCTGACTAATTAAATCTAACGAGTTTGCTGTCTCGTGTTGTAAATCCAGTGATGCTGGTAGTGTCTCTGTGGATACTGCTATTCTCTCTGACCAATCAGTGATCTGCAGTGTTTACACATCACATTTTAGTATCAGTACGGCACGTTTGGAGCCTCAACCGAGGTGGTACTATTTAAGCGAGCCGAACCATGTAGTGGAAAAGCGGCATTAGTGCGGTTCATTTGAACATGTGTGAACGCTGCCATCTGAACCCTGGTGCACACCAAACAAGCAGACCGAGTCTCCTGAAAAGATGGGTCTTGGTCCGCTTTCAAACGAATTCTGGAGCAGTTCGACTGAAATATGAATGCAACATGGACCAAAGACATGTAAACTAAACTAAAACAGGAAGATGAGACCCTAAAATGGACAGAATGCTCATGCATACCTGTTTTTCTCTTCAAAGTCATGATGTTACCCATCACAGTTCAGTACAGTCTACAGGAGGGATTCCTGCCACTGTTTTGACTCCTTTACACATTTTATAAACTCTTCACGAGTTCTCAGCTGGTCAAAATACCATCATATGTAGGCTACGCACATAGAACTTGCCGAATTATCTCAGCACTAAGCATATTCGGCAAGTTGTGTCTTGAAATATAGGTAAAACGTCGTAAAAGCCGACCAATCAGGTTGAGAACATATTCCTATGCCTTTAGGTTCAAATGTTAAGCAGACCCGGACCAAACGAACCGAACTACAAGCGTGAACACATCCTAAGTATCTTACGGTTCCAGATATTTTAGCATCTCTACATCAATCCAACGGTTCTGTACTCACCACCTATTTCTGCCATGCCACTGAAAATCAAACAGGAACGTGTTCTCAGCTTCAGTGTCGTGTTCGGTTCAGTCAAGACTCTCCTCTGAACTCAGAAGTTCACCTCTGAAAAAAGATCCAGTGGTGAAAACTCCACGCCCTAAAGAGGAGAAATACATCAGTTTCAGCAGTTTCTTTAAAGTCAACTATCATTTTGATCATTACAAAAAGTTCTCTGCCATATGATTGTTACAATACAGACAGGTCGGAGACAGTAGATCACAGGTAAGGTTGTTTATTGACACAAGCAGAGTTAAACGGGAACACAGGTGAGTCAAACTGAAGTAGTATAGGTGAATGGTGAATGAAGAGATAGTGATACTGTCCTTTGTGTCTTGCAGAGTGAAGATCCAAGTGGCAATTGTAGAGTTGAGACGTTGGAGGATGACGACACACACACACACACACACACACACACACACACACACACACACACACACACACACACACACACACACACACACACACACACACGAGGTATCTTGGAGACGCTGGAAACAGGTAAGTATAACACTGGAAGTCCTTGAGGTAAGCATGGAGGTAAGTCCTTAATGCGAACGAGACCGGATGATGACTGTGTGAGTGTCTTTTATGTGCCAGTTGATTAGAGTGCTGATGAGGTGCAGGTGTGTGTGATCAGTACTCTGGTGAGGGAGTGCGTCGTGATTGGATGGTGCTGGAGCCTGGCGTGTCTGTGACAATGATGTACATTATATGATGTAAAATGGAAATTACTGAATGAAAATAGTCAATAGCCAGGCTAAGTATGCTGTGCTTTTTTATACTTTACATTATACATTAAAGTCTTAAAATTATACAGTTAATTCCAGTCAATTCCATACACTTTCATACACAATATTATCATGGCTTTATATTGTTTAGAATAGAGTGCTGCAGCGATGACGTATTTTTGCAGGCGACCCGGTAGTTCACATCCCCCTGGTTCCCTCAACTAAAACCCTATAGGATTCTTCAACTGGCTTTTGTATTGCTGCAGAAACTAAGCTTAAGTTAGGCTATAAAATACACCACAGTTGCAAAACTTCAACGTCCTCATGGTTAAGCTTCTACAAATCGTCTAGAACGTGTCTGTGTTGCATTATTTTCAAAGAAAATTTTGTGTTCATACATGCATCTCTTCCAGATAGTTTTTCTTTGTGGTGTATGGGTGTTTTATTTGGCTTTTATAGTTTAGATAAAAATAAAGAGTTTTTTTGTTGTTGTTGATAAATGTGCCTCCCTGTGTAATAAGTATGATGTTTTGCATTCTTATAATGTATGTTTGAATGATTTTGTACTGTGTACATCCCTAAATCTACCTAGAATAGTTTGCAAGAGCGTGATTCTAAACACAACGAGGCTGTGAAAGTGACTAGTGAGTAGATGACTTTATCTGTTCGGGTGACGATGTCCCAGACAACCTCTGTCTCCCATTTAGACACTTGTTAGCAACTGCCTTTTTCAAGACAAGTAAAAGCTTTTTTTTTTTTTAAATCACAAGAGGGTATTACTGATGTATTTTGTGTCTTAGAAAAAAGAAACTGTGAAAATATCAGCCCCTACTTCAGGAATTTAACCAAAACCCAATTAAAAAAATAAAAAAAAAAATAAAAAAAAAAACATTAATCATGCTTACATGCTGAAAACTCCTGAACGATTTCAAAACACTGCTTCATTTTGGGTTTTTTTTTTTTCAAAAAGTATTCTCATCGCTTTATAATATTAGGGTTGAACCACTGTAGTCACATGACTGTTTTAAATATGTCTTTAGTAGCTTTATGGGCGTAATTATCTTGCTGTCAATGCAGGCCTTACTGAGTCATCAGATTTTATCAAAAATATCTTCGTGTTCTGAAGATGAACGAAGGTCTTACTGGTGTAGAATGACATGAGGGTGAGTAATAAATGACAGAATTTTCATTTTTGGGTGAACTAACCCTTTAAACTACAAGACTTTATTCATAAATCAGGTTATTCTGCGTTACTGTATCAAAATTAAGTATCAAAAGTTTCTTGGGTCAAGAAAACGTTTGCCCTGTCTGGATGTGTTAAATACACAGCAAGAACACTCCTGTCACATATCACACACGCTCACTTCAATGAGCCACAGAACGCAGGTTAATGTTACAAGACTTATTAGGCATAAATGGGTTAAGAATGTGCATGTAAACATTGATTTTAGGAGGGTGGAACTGGAAGTGCAAAGATGCAACTGGTTTTGTTTTAGGGCTCATTGCTGCAGCACTAGATTCAGGACTGAACAATTAAAAATATATTATATATAAAGTAGATTAACGTTATTTCTAAACTGGTCAGTCATAAATACTTGCCTTTATATTTGCTCTTGAAGCCCAGGCTTGTCAGTTCTACAGGTCATGTGATGCTCAGCGTCCTGCAGAGGTCTTAAACGCCTTTTATTTTTCAGCATGGTGGCACTGATGCCGACTTTATTTCTTGCAATAACTGGGGAAAAAAAAAAAATAAATAAATATAAGGTGAATGGAATAAATAAGCATATTTAAAAATCTTGACCTTACTGGAATTGTTCACCCAAAAACGTTCATAATTAATGTACCAACCCTCATGTTGTTCCAAACCTGTGTTGTGTTTTTCTGCGGAACACTAAAGTAATCTTTAAATGATATCACAGAGCTCTATTCAATGACAGTGTCACAGACACGCCAGGCTCATCACTCACCCAATCACGACGCACTCCCTCACCAGAATACTGATCAATCACACCTGACGCTCCTCACCATCCCAATCAGCAGCACCATAAAAGACACTCACAGCCACACAGTCACGGTCCGGTCTTGTTAACGCATACCTACCCGAATGCTTACCTTACGGACTCCTTGAACTACTACTTACCTGTCTCCAGTGTGTTTCCTAGATCCTCCGTGTTCTCCAGTCTTCCGTGAGTGTCTCTGTGTGTCTTCTGCTCCAAGGACCATCCGCCATCCAAGTCACCTAGAAGAAACAAGTATTAGTATCACAGTCATCCACGATCACGAACTCTATCTGGCTTCACTCACCTGCACTTGCTCTGTTGTCTCAAAATAAACATCATTAACCTTACCTGTGTCTCCTCTGTACCGTAACAGACAGCACATGTGACCAGTCTAAAACAGGCATTTAGATAAAAAAAAAAACAGCAATATCATTGATGCCAAAAACCATTGGTTCTTGTGTGTCTTGTGACCAGATGCTTGATGTCAATCCATATTCATATTTAATTTAAAAGCTACAGCATATGGGAGATGTTTAGTCAGTAACCTGCTAGATTCATATGGACTATTTTTGTCTGCTTTGGAGCTTGACACACAGAATAAAAATCCTATAAAGTGTCTATGTACTGTCATTGTGCAAAAAAGCTCTGTGAAGATAAAAAAAAAACAAACAAAAAACATTGATACTTTTGTGTTCCACTAAAAAAAAAACGTTTTGTGTAAATAATGTAGTACATAAAATAAAAAATAATATCAAATAATAAACAATGAAAATGAATTATTTCAAATTACAATACATACTGCTGATATTTTACAATACTTTTGAGAAAAACAATGATATAGCAGGCTACCACTGACTCGGTTGTTTTGATCAAACTGTAGAATATAAAGTACTATTATATGAAATATAACACAAATATATTTACTGATCAATGCCTACAAATAGGCAATAAACTGATTTTTTTTCTTATTGCAACAAATCATCAAATGAGAATCAAACTCAAATACAATCGAGAAATGAAACATTAACAGAATATAATTTAGCCACTAAAGTAAACACACATTTTACTAACTTTCATATTTCACAATGTATTTAATTATCATGCATTTTCAGGACAAGACTTCCTAGCCAACATTTACATCTGGGCCCCATGTGGGGTTTTGATGGGCTGTCACTTGGGCCCTGCATGGGCAACCCAAGTGGGGCCCATATTATTTTGTCCATCGGCTCCACATGGGCCCCATGTGTGTTAGCCCATAGGGGCACATGATGGGTCCATACTGGGCTCTAAGTGGGGCCCATTTGTGTGTTCATTATAGGGGCCCACAAGGGTTCTAATAAATGGGTCCAATGTGGGCCACATACAGAACCTTTATAGGGTCCAAATGGGTGATAACACTGGACCCACAAATGGCCCCTCTATGGGTTTTTTGTGGGACCACAGTGGGTGAGAACTGGGCCCCATTTATATTTCTTTTTTATTCCTGTAGGTGAAATTAATTGCTGATTTGCAAAAGAAACTTTCAAACCCTGCCCAGTTATGTTTTAGTAAACCTGTACCTGACCTGATATAATTTAAATTAAATGACAAAATATTTCTACTGGGAAGAAAATGACTTTCAACTCAGAATTTGTAAATCACCTTATTATTGATCATAAGAAAATATAAGAGCATTGAAAATTCTTCAGTCCATCACTCCTCGGTTGGGGCAGACCCATCAGCTTCATATCTAAAGAACAGTAATGAAAGAAAAGACAGAAAAGGCAATTATTTTAAAATACTATCAAAACATTAACAGGAGCACTCTCTTAAAAAGCATGCAATATTATGATCAAGCCATGCCAGTACTTTATATTTCTGTCCAAATGACTAAACTTACACTTAAAGGGATTTCTACTACTAAAAGGAATATGAACAAGTTAAAGGTGACACTATTCAGTTAAGAAATGTAATTGTGTAATTATAAGTTATTATGTGCTGAATAATATTTATATCGTTGTTGCATGAAAACTATTATCAAATATATATATATATATATATATATATATCTCCATTCAGTCAAATTTTGGAGTGCGCTGTGATTGAATGATGTTGGAGCCTGGCGGGTCTGTGACATAACCATGGTTTTTATTTGCAGTATTACAATTATTTTATTTCTTCTCAGAAACAGTTGTGGTTGCAACAGAGTGGTTGCCGAGCAACACAAAGACACAGCAACACAGGCACATGGCAGTCTGTGGCCATGTTCACACTGTCAGTTTTTGGGATTGACAACCGCATTTACTTACAGGTGTGAGTCTCGAAATGTCTCGTTCACAGAGCAACTTACAGTAGCGTCTGGAACACTGTCTGTATGAACGTGCAACGAGAGTCAAGCCCATATTCTCTTACCAGTAACCATAACAACAGTGACCAACGTAATATTAAAGATGGTGATGTCCATAAAACTGAAAAGTATTACATGGGTTAAAGTGAAAAAAATTCTTCTGACTAAATTTTTTTTCAGGCCAAGTCATATTCCTTTTAACCAACACTATTTAAATAGTCGAGACCTATAGCGTTTAAAGGGGAGAAGTTTTAAACTTTGTTTTTTTTTGCCATTATTTCCATATTGAAGTCTCCTGTGGCTTACTGTGCAAAGACATATGGATGCCCATTTTCGGCACACACCACAGTTAAAAATATAAATCTGTAAATCATAATAATGAGAAACTTTATCATAATTGGAAAGTCTTACTATCTCATAATAATGTGAATATTAATAGAATATAATAGAATAGAATATTTATCATATTCGGGGGGAAAAATATCATAATAATGACTTAGTTTCTGATAATAACGAGAAACATTCTCATAATAACGAAAAAACTTTTTTTCGTAATAATGAGAAACTTCTACGCATGCGCAAAGCAAGGGAGCAGAGGACCGTGGCACGCTAGCGACATCCGCTGGCCAAAGCCGTTTAAATATGAGAACACAAACATGCACGTTCTGCAAAAGTGTAATCTATATATCATAAAATAACATTAATAATAAATTATCAGTGTATGAGACGGTCTTTTATGCATTTGTAACATTCATTTGTATTTTTGTGTATGAACAAGCAGCAACACAGAATGGTGATCATGGATTTCAAACAGATAGAGGATAAGACAGCACACACCTACATATCCAAATCTGTTAAACAACGCGTCACCAGGAGAACTGTCTGTAAACATCTGCTAAACATATTTTCAAACAGTTTTGCATAACTTACAGTCTAATAAGTCACAGACATCTTAAATGGTATGGCGGCATTTTAATGCCATTAATAACCGAGCGCACAACTGATGCTTGCGTGCGCAGTAAATCACTTCCGCGAGAGGATAACAGATCTACACGTGAGAAAACTGGAGCCCGCGAGCTCATTTTAAACCCGCGCGCGCGCATGACATCTCCTCTGCGCGCAAATCAAGCCCTGTGTGCTCGGACACGACTCGCAGCACGCGCGTCATCATTCCCCACACTCCCGCTCGATCTTCTATTTTGCTCGCGCGAACACTTTTTATTTTTGACAGTCGTGGGGCGGGACTTTACTTATTTCATTGTAACCTCAAATGTCATTGGTCAATTCAGTTTTTCCGTAAGTCTGTTGTGCAGGCACGTGCACAGGTAGGGCTCAACCTGTGCAGAGCATATGCCCTTTTTGTCCTTACACTCCGAAGTGCCCTTTTTTTTTCTTTTTTTTTTTTTTTTCTTATTTTCTTCAATAAATCAATGCTATTTGTCACCCTTTACGTCTGTCTGTCTGTTTTACAAATATATTTAGCCAATTAAAGGTATTAAAAAAGAGCTTGTGACAAAATCTTTTTGGATCCGCTCAAACTGTCAGTCAAACCTCCTAACTCCGCCCCCTGAATGCAGCGAACTGAAGTTCCACAGCAGAGCAGCTGAACGTCTTGCAACGGTAAATAAATATCTTGTTGTTTGAATAAGTGCAACGTTGTCTTTACGAAAGAAACACTAGTATGTCTATAAAGGCGCATATTTTATGCATTTGAGGCCTGAGACCGGACCGGCGGCGGAGAGAGAGGGAGGGGGCTCGCATTTGCCAGCATTTGCTGGTGAGTTTTCATATGTATCTTTGTGGTTGATATTGTTGTTCTAAATGTTGATATTTGCCCGTGGATTGAGCGAAGTGAAACCAGGGCGTTTTCATATCGGACTTTGATCTTAAAAATAAGTCTATTTCCATTGAAGTATGGATACTATGTTCACTTACTGGTTGCATATCGCCCAGTTTGTTCAGTTTTTTTTTTTTTTTTTTTAATGTTGAATTTGATGACGTTGTATATTTTCTTTGTAATATGAGCATAGAGACAAAGCGCATTTAGTATAATCTGAAAACCACGCCCACCGGGGGGGGGGGCAATACAACCGTCTCCATTGACATTGTATAGCGTGAGGCTGCCTCCTTGTCATTTCTGACTTATTACAAAAAACAGAACAATGCCTAAAGCTGCTGTGTGACAAGGTGTACAGCTAACAAGCTAAAAAACCCAGAACTAAGCTTTTATAAGCTGTCGACCCAAAAAACGAATGTTTAACGACTCAAAAGTGGATACAGGCAGTGAGACAGATCGCAACGGGTCATATTACTATGAGAAATACACTGGAGGGGAACGTAATCGGCGACAACATATGCTAAACAAACAAACAAAAACAAACCATTCATTATTTTTAACCATGTCAAAGAATTATTTCACCTGTAGCCGAATACGTTCCTCTCCAGTGTAGTTCTTATAGTAATATGACCCGTTGACCTCTGTCTCACTGCTTGTATCCACTTTTGTGTCCTTAAACATTCGTTTTTTTGGGGTCGACAGCTTATAAAAGCTTAGTTCTGGGTTTTTTAGCTTGTTTTCTGTACACCATGTCACACACAGCAGCTGTTAGACATTGTTCTATTTTTTTGTTATAAGCCAGAAATGACAAGGAGGCAGCCTCGCGCTATACAAAGTCAATGGAGACTGTTTGATTGTTTTCCCCCCCGGTGGGCGTGGCTTTCAGATTATGACGCGTGTCGCTCTGTCTCTATACGCAACGATCGTGTGATCTGCTTGTCATTGTTTATTTAATTATTTATTAAAATAATCAGCAGGCAGTTAAACCATGTATGTTAATTAATATATTACTTAATAACTGAATGTTTGTGTCATTTACTGATATATTTACAACTGTTTTCCTTGTTTCTCTTCTGTTTATTATAGACCATATGTGTGAAGTAACATATAGCCTACAAACCTCCTTTGATTAAACAAGTTAAACTGGGATTCCCTCTCCTGTTTCTCTTACCGGAAACACACACACCAGATCTTTGGTGCACTATGGGCGGGAGGCGCGCGCAATCAGAGTCAGGCCGGTGGGGGAAGGGCGATCAGAGTCAAGCTGGAGGCGGGCGTGCAAGATCAGAGTCAGGCCAGTAGGGGGATGGGCAGGAGGCGAGCACGCGATCAGAGTCAGGCCGGTGGGGGATGGGCAGGAGGCGAGCACGCGTTTGGAGTCAGGCCGGTGGGGGATGGGCGGCGAGTCACTCACAGAGTATCTCAGACTGTCAGCAGCTCTCAGCTAGGGTTAGGGTTAGTGTAAAGCCCCGGGTATACTTCACTTTCCACTCCCGGACGCGTCTGGCGGGCAGTCGCGTCCGTGCATCTTTCAAAGTATACTAAACCAGGGATGCGCGCGGATGACCGAGTTCGACACGCGTGATTTTTTTTCCCCAAACCAGTTCAGCGGAAATCCCGCCCTGGAGCCGATTCTAAACATTTCATTGGCCATGTTAATCACAACAATGATTGCCTACACCCAACCCTGATCCCTAAACCTACCCGTCACTGTAGCCTCAGTCAATTAAATTGGTTGCAGGGCGGGGTTTTCCGCTGAACTGTTTGGGGAAAAAAAAGTCACGCGTTCGACACATGTGCAGTACAATTTTTTCTATACTCTTTACTAGACATCGTGTCATCAACGGGACATTCGCTGGGCAGGATCGGAGAAGAAAAATAGTGCATCCATCATTGCAACATAGTTAAGAAGATACACCAAGAGAACAGGAATCAAAAACGATGGAGAAGGCATGCTTATGAGTTTATGCTTGTTTTTGAATTGCTCTTTAAACACTCTTCTTCGACGACTGCACATTGTGCTCAGTACTATGCATATTGCCACCTAGTGGACTCTTCTGTCCTGCTTGCGCATGCACTGTTGCACGCGCACCGTCCGCGCGGTCTCGAAATTTGGGTTGCACGGACGGGGTGTGTGGCTGGCTGCGAGCCCTCCGCAGGACGAAAATTACGTCATGCGGACGGTGCATGAACGCGGACGGCAGAAGTATACCCGGGGCTTTAGTGGAGAGGGGGTTTCACATCCAATGGCTTTTAAAATCAAAGTAAGAACAAAATAAATCTCTAAACAAACATGTAAACGTGCCAGCTTGATTCATGATTCTTTTAAACACTTTTTGTACTATATGTAACTGCTCTCTCTCAGCAAAAGAACGTTTGGTGTAACTGCTCTCCTCTATATATACAGTTTTTTCTCCTTCAGATGCATCCTTAAGATGCAAACCAGAAAGTGCATTTCTTAAAACAGTTCATACAAACAGCAGCACACAATGGATTACCTGCAAAAGCCTGTAACCTGCTCATAATCAGGGTATCCGCGGGGCATTAAAAAGCATTAAATGGATTTTGCGAAAATTAAGGCCTTAAATGGCATTAAAAAGCATTAAATTTTATTCCTACAGGCATTAAATTTTTTAGATAGTTTTGAAGAAAAATAGTACTACCCGTTTATTTTGAATATAGCCTTCATAATTAATAAGTGATTTGCTGTCGCAAAATATATGTACATTGGTGTGATACACACGCGGAACCAGTTTGGTAATTGCCTCCGGCCGGTGCAAAATTGCCGTAACACCATTTTTGACAGACGGAAGGCTGCATCAGTGTTGCCAAGACTTCTTTTTCCAAGAAAGCACATTGTGACAAATATATCGACTTGTTGAAACCCCCGGTACTGCCTCACGAGTGCGAGATCTTGCTTTCCCGCCACAGGCGCGCCTTTCTCTGCTCTGTTCTGTTCAGTGAGTGACTGAGAGGAGCAGCGCATTCAGTTGAGGCTGTGCGCTCTGTCAGAGAACAAATAAAATAGATACTGTTGTTTCTAACCTGAGTGATCGTTTCACAGCAACTGCCTTTATCTTATGTGTATGGTGATTTTGTCTCGATTACAAATCAGGATTATAACATGTCAGGGCTCGACACTAACGCTTGTCCATTAGTCCGGGATAAGTGGATTTTTTGAAGGGGCAAGTGAAAGAGAATTTTACTTGCCCGGTCGGACAAGGAGCCTGATTAAATCGTCAATAAAAAAAAAAAAAAACCTTGGGAATCACCAAAACACAAGAATGACAGATTTGATTAGTGTAAGTGGCGATCGATAGTGGATAATAATAGGCTGTATAATGGACTGACGGTTGAAGGTTGCTTGCGCAGTCTTGTTTTCATTAGCCTACTGAATGAATCAGCGTTTTGAACGAATCGGTTGAATCAAAGATTCAATCCCTGCATCCCAATGTGCATACTATCCACCCTATCCGCCCTAAATAGTGTTGAATATTACTAATGTCACATACTATTTAGGATGGATTGAATGCACATTGAGACGCAGGCAATGACTCATTCATAAACAACTGCCTCATTCTTGAATGAATCAGCCATTGGAATGAATCGTTTGAATGAATGACTCAATGACTCACTTATTAAGACGGTTACTTGCCGCCACCTACTGGTGGTTTAGTTTCATTTTTAAAAGTATCACTTTCCCCCCAACATTTCTTATTTGAATTTTCAAAAAATATTTAAAACAATCCCAACATTATTTAATGCATTATTATTATTATTATTATTATTATTTTTGTAAATGATTTAATTTGATTGGTAACAGTCTTATTCTAATTGAATTTATTGAACAAATTTAAGAATTTAAAAATAAAATTCATTTTACGTGAATCATACAGGATGAGGTGGGGGGAAATTGCCCCTTGTAAAGGTAAAAAAAAAATGCCCTCAGTGTAAATATCACAAATATGCAGATTTATATATGTCAAAACTGGAATATTCTAAAAGGATATTGCTTCAGAATAAATTTATATTTACACCAAAAAATAAAAAAAAATCCCATTTTTTCCAGACAAGCAACTGTTTTACTCAGACTAGTGAATGACCGATTTACTTGTCCGTAAGACAAGCACATGACAAGGTTTAATGTCGAGCCCTGTATGTAGTCTTAATGGGGCGCATTTCAGTCACCATTTCATATTGTCTGGCAACAAAACAGAAAAATATATAGATGAAACAATTTTATTGGGAATTTGGCTGTATTAAAATACATTATGTGAGCACAAAGAGGTAGCAGCAGAGAAGCAAACAAATGTAAAGGGCTGACACTTGGCAGAATGCGAATGCAACTTAATGACATAATGAATATTCTAATTGCCATATGACGTCATCTATTGACATTTAGCATATATATATATATATATATATATGTATGTATGTATATGTATATGTATATATATATGGCATTAAAAATTTTAATTATTGGCATTAAAAAGCATTAAATTAGATTTGATGAAACCTGTAGAAACCCTGCTAGTTCATATGTCAATGAACATATCAGTGCCATCAGAATGACAAGTCCTTGTGTCATTGTTCACAAAGATAGTCAAAATGCTTATGTTGTCAATATAACAGTGTACTCTGACAGTATTTTCAGAAGTAACTATGGCCAAGATTTTGATGACAGTGATTGAAAATACACAAGACTGCACTTTATCTGTATGACATACATTTCAACAGTACAAATGAACATTACTCTAAACTAGATGAGACTGGACAGGATTCAGATACACTTTTACTGTTGGTCTGTCAAAAATGACAGTAGCTACAATGTCATGTGATATAAAGAAAAAGACAAGACACACACATACTGTGTTAATGCATATGTGTGTGTTACATTATGTCTCTATAAAGTCTTTACTGTGGCCCCTTGCTGAAAAAACCAGCATATGCTGGTTAAGGTAGGTTTTGGAGCTGGTATGCTGGTTTGAGCTGGTTTATGCTGGTCAAGTGCTGGTCCTATGCTGGTCCTATGCTGGTCCATGCTGGTCCATGCTGGTCCTAAGCTGGCCCAGGACCAGCATGGACCAGCACTTGACCAGCATACCAGCTCCAAAACCTACCTTAACCAGCATATGCTGGTTTTTTCAGCAGGGCCAAGAGAGCTCAACTGAAGAAAACACATGCAAATAGAAAAAACACCAACAAATTAAGAAAAAGTCAAGTCATCTTCATTTATGTAGCGCTTTTCACAATACATGTTGTTTCAAAGCAGCTTCACAGTGACAACAGGAAAATTATTATCGAGCTAAAGTTAAAATGCTTTATCAGTTTGACAACACGTGCTGCAAATACACCCAAATACAGAAACACACTGCAAATAGCACTGATGACAAAGAAATGTTTTAAGGGGACCCCAAACAAGTGACGAACCTGGCTGGAACATGCTTGTTCAATGTACACTCGTCAGTGGTGCTGTCGATTACCTAAAAGGTGGGTTTTCATCCTCATTGTATGTGCGTTGTGAGTGTTTGCAGTGTGTTTCTGTATTTGGTTGTGTAGTGATTATTTGCAGCACGTGTTGTCAAACTGATGATGTTTTCTTAATCCACTGGTGTTTTTTCTGTTTGCACGTGTTTTTTTTCAGTTGTGCGCGGTGAGCTCTCTCTGCCACCGTAATATTTACTGTATAATGTAAAATGCAAGTAGACTGCTGAAATATAGCATTACATAAGTCTACAGTTTATGTAAAGTGAACAGTACATAGTGAACATGTCTGATTACACACCTGTTCTGTCTACAAACGTTTGAATGATGGAAGACAAACACATCTCCCAACATTCAGCTCTTTCGACCCGCCTCGGCTATAAGGTCATGACTGAGAACATGATCTACAACAGTGGCTCTTATTTCCATCAGAAACATCTCAATCTTGTCCTCTTCTACCTCTTCCTCTGTTCTCCTCCGTACTCTTACACCACACATCCTTACTCCTTCTTCCGGCTGTTGATCCTGTTTGTGTCCTTGTTGTTCATTCATGTTCAGAGTGTGTAACACTGTGTCGTGCTCTGTCTGTATATGCTTCCCAAATGAGATGACATCTGAGATATTTTAGAGAACTGGTTGATCATTCCTTGATCTAATTACATTCACCTTCATTAGTGAAATTCAGAATTCACCTCTGCAATTTAATAATTCAGGACAAAAAAGATCTACAAGAAATGTATAGAAAATATGCTTGACAGTTTTTGACATCTAGTTCAACCATTTTGCATTGAATGACTTATGGAAATAAAAACTATTTAACAGAGAACCAGTATATTTTGATCAACATGACATAAGCAAGTGATAATGTAGGAAACAGCTGACACTTGTACATAATCAAATGCATGAATGTGTAATGGAGTTTAAAAATATGTTAGTTATGCCACGTTCCAGGCAACCCGTAACCCGTGTTTTCCTAACCTTCTACCTGTGAAAGTGCACTGGAACGGCAGTCAAACCCGTGACTTCCCACTCGTGAACTCGTACTAGATCGATGTACTCCCAGTTCCTCGCTCCGACGTCACATAGCCCGCGAAACAACAACGGCAGCCCCTACATATGCGGTGTTTATGCAAAATAACGTAAAATAAACGGTCAGCCATGCTGGTTTGTGTACATTCAGGCAGTTTGACGTGATTTGCCTGGAACACTATAAAGTCGTGAGTCGTGGTTTGAAGTCGTGACTTACGGGCTCAAAAACCTGCCTGGAACGCAGCATTAAATTCAGCATAAATTGGGGAAACTCGCCATTAGCTGTTGTGTCACTCGTATGCACATATTGCGGGGCGGAGCTATGTAATCAATGATTGCTCCGTCTTAATAACTAAATTTGGATCGTTTTCAAGCCCAAGTTTGAACTTTAAACTACACAAAAGTCTACTTATTTTGTCTGTCAGCTCCTAGTTGCGTTAGTTGAGTCAAATATGTGTTATTTGTGACGATAAGATGAAGAGTGTGTTTATTGGCCTGCTTGTGAACTCCGAACTTCTGTTTATTTCATTTAAGACTTCTCATGCAACATCGATGTACTGCATTCTGATCAGCCTTTTGGTGCTGTTTTTCCCAGTCTTGTCTTGTCCCAGGTCCAGTAAAGCAACTTTGAGTGACCATCCACCTGATCTCAGCCTGAATTATTCCATCCAACACACACACACACACGGTCACATTATATTATATATATATATATATATGCTGGGCCTTTTCCATTGTGAAAAAGCAATAAAGCTCTTTCTGATTCTGAAATATAAATAAATATGTGTGTGTGTGTGTGTGTGTGACATAACATAAAAACATACATATATGTTCCCTTGACACCAAGCAAGTGTCACGTGATTTTACAGTATTATAAAACATTATTCCCAAAATGCCAAATTAGCTTTTTTCAATGTTAAACACAGCAATATTATTTTTGTTTTAACTAAGTAGAAATGAAACAAACGCAACGAGGGCTTTGCGCAATTACTATTGAAGTTTGCGGTCTTCCGGGAGCATGTAAACAGTGCATGCTCCTTGACCTTGCGAATAAGCCATGCCCTCGTGCTGTCATCAGACTCGAAACCAAGTATTTAGTCGGAGCCAGAGAGGCAGGTGGTTTCAGACGCAGTCAGAGTGTCGCAACTCTCATATTTAACGGCTCTGACGAATAGTTGTTCTCACGGTCCAATGACAGCACGTGTTACATTTACAAGTGAGAGAGGATTGGCTCTTTAAACTGAAAAGCAATTGGCAAATGCTTTTTAAAGAGTGATTTAAAATGTGCATTTAAAATGATTTCTTAATGTACTTTTTATTGTTCTATTAATCTACGTTTTAAAACATGAATTAAATAAACAGTTTTAAGTTTGTCTATTTATTTATACATTCAAAAATGTCCATTTATGTTTGAATGTGTGACCTGGAGTATATAGCTGTTAGGAATGTCGACCAAATTGACTACGCCACCCCCACCTTTCTGGGATAGGGGACCCTAACAATAGTATTTTTAACACAGGTAGTTCAAACAAATGAACTAGAAGCAAGAGTACAAAAAGGGTTACACTTTATTAAATAGGCAGATACAATAATCTGGTCAGCAACAATATTGATAAAAAAAAATGTAAATAGAAAAGAAAATAAAACAAATCAAAATAAAGAAAACAATTAACAATATTCAAAACAAATCAGTTTTGAATTAATCAAATAAACAAAATCACAAAAACAAACCAATATTGAATTTAGAGTCCAAATCCATAAACCAAAATTGGGTTCTCAAATTATATTATATAAAAGGGAAAACAATGAAACTATTATAATGAAAATAAAGTAAACCAAAATGTAAGTTATCGATCAAATAACATAAAAAAAAAATATGATACCCAAATTGAAGCAAATCAACTCGAATCATAAACTGGATAACACACTACACGGGAGGAAACACAAAACCCCAAAATAAATCGAAAACACTCAAACCATACGTGAAACACGCAAACCAAATCACAAACCAAAATAAGACCTCCCATACAGCGGTACACCAATCAATAAAACAAAGATTATACAACAATATACCGTATACCGTAAAAATCACAGAAAGTTATAATAACATAAAACCCAATACAATAAATATAAACTAACAACACACTAAATAAACCTCAATTTTTAGTGGGAAGGAAACGGTGGCGCTAAACCCGAAGGAAGATTTGAAACCTGTAATTCAAACCATTTCACATTTTTATTACACATAAAATCATCATATACCACCTTAAAACATAAAATACTCACATACCTTCTAACAATACGCTATGGCTCACTTTGTTGACTATGTGACGTAACAGTCTCATTAAAGGCAGAAGTGGATTTCAACGCAGTCTGTTCTGTATGATTGTCCATGGATGCTGGCGCTCGTAACTCAGAGTATAAACACAAGGTGACCCTAAAATAACACATCCTAATTTATAGCACCACATTTCATATCAATTACAACTCGTCAATAAACTTGACCATACACTCACATTGGGTAGCTGAACCCCAAAGCAGAATTGCACGCTCACATCGTTTTCAGATCAACAGGTCGTCAACCAGAAATAATCCTAAAACACATTAACAGGCATATTAGACTAACGTTTCTCATTAAAATCTACTCCTATGAATAAAAAAAATCATGTTTACTCACAGTAAATTATCGAGAGCAGCAATCACACACAAGCAGTTCTTCCAATGCGCCAGAGAGAACCCCACACACACTCGTTCATCAAGCGGAGAACGAGAACAAACGCGAACAAACGCAGTTTCATTAAAGCCTGCGAGACTTTAAAATCACCTGCCCTATCACGTCACCTGCCCCTTAAAGGCATAGCATACTCATTCTGGTTACAAATGATTAAATTGATTCTTGATTTTATTTTTCAGTGGATTAGGGTTAGTGGATCTAAATCTTTAAGTGTCACTCCTGCTCCTCAGAACGACACCACATAACACAATATACATGTACACTGCAGTTCAACATTTATTACAATACTTCAACATTTATTTAATGATGTGATTTTGAGTAATTAACACACACTCACTCACACACACACATTTATTGTGTCATGATATTTCAGTATTAATGTAATGAAGAGACTCTATATCATCTCACTGTCACTGATTCATCATGAGCTCAAAGCATTATGGGTAGAATCTCTCTGTTCTGATTCATCAACACAGTTTCACTGATCCATAAACCATAAACCCAGGATAGAGCGGTTGAGTGAATGTGGTCTGGACTGTGTGGATGAGGATCATTGTGTCTCCAGAGACGCTGTAGAAGGACAGAGTTCCTGCACTGTGATCCACATACACTCCTATTCTCCTGATGATGGACTTTACATCATCATCATCATCATCAGAATCATCATACACTCCTGTTCTCCTGCTGATGGACTCTACAGGGAGACGAGTCTCTATGTTATTGTGTCTGAATGAGTATATGGAGTGAAAGCAGATCAAACTCCAGGACTGATCATTATATCCAAACTTACACTCACGACCCCATCCCTTCCTGCTGATGCTCTTATATGACACTGATATATACACAAATCTCCCACTCCACTCAATCTCCCAGTAACAGCGTTGATCACACACACTCTCTCTACACAACACCTGATACACATCAAATCTGTCTGGATGATCAGGGTACGACTGATGCTCTGTGACAGAGAATTTAATCACTGTGTTCCTCTCAGACAGACGGAGGTCTTTATTCACTGTGTTCAGATCCGGAGTGAGCCGAAGGGAATCTGATGGAGATAAAACACATCACAATCAGGAATTATCAATCTGTCCATCTTTCAATCTACACTGTAAACATGATTTCTGCTGCTTGTTAAATGAACTTCATTAAAATGAGTTAAAACCACACAATTACTGACATTCTGTCCTGATTTAATTGAGTAAAATCCACTTAAACATGTCAAACTGAAGTTTACTTCATCATTTGTGAAGTTGTGAACTGAAACTGGGCAGTGGATTTTTAGTTCCCAGCATGCTTTGCTCTGGTCTGGATCTATTATAGAATCTTTCTATCTTTAGTCTTGAGTTCAGATCTGACGAGTTCATGTAGGATTTGTCTCAAATCTTGGAGAACACACACATTCACTTACAGAATAAACTATTTCAATAAGCTATACTGTACACAATGGCTGTTTCTCAATTCCAAGAACGCAGAGAATGGACTTGCGTTCTCGTGGAGTCCGGTCTTGCCAGGCGACCTTGAAAGAACCATTTGAGAATTGAGATGTGCTGCGATCTTGTTGCTCAACTGACCGTCCCAGCATATTATAAGTGGCTATGCACAATAAATACAACATAACATCACAAACAAATGTCATAACCTATTAAAAGATTATTATAGACATTGTTTTCATGTAATTTTATATCCTTTTATTTCACCGCGTGTATTTATGAAAATGAGTAGTCTTGTGTTACATGCTTTGTCAATATTAAGATTCTTTTTTAATATTCCAATAAAAATACTGCAGGCTTTCTTCAGGTTATCACTTTATTAAAATTAAGCAAAACAAACGGACAGATGTTTTTTTTTTTTTTTTTTTTTTTTACGAGCCGTCATGTATTTGTGAGCGGGAATCTCATAAGTGAGAACGAGAACTTTAAAGCTTGCAGGCTTCCGTATGTCAACCGCCCGCAGCGTGTTCTGGGATTTTTAACGGTTCGATTCTTTCAAGTCTGCATTCGATGCATCCTCGATATCAACACATCCGGGTACTTTCATACGTCCTCTGTTCTTGCGTTCTTGAGTATTGGAACTGAACTTTGACGGTTGATGATGACGTAGAGCAATAACACAAGGACGCAAGATCGCTTAAGAACACATATTGAGAAACAGCCAAAATATGTAATTGGTTATTATTAAATTATTGCTACTAATACAATCTTTTCATGATTTAAAACATAATTACAAACATTTCTCATTTCATCTTGAATCTAAAGGATACAGTAGGACTCTTCCTATGGCAAAAATGAAGCGTTATTAAAATAATTTAACGCCATAGTGTGTCTTACTGGTTCATAGGGAGTGTCTTTCTATAAACACATTTTGATTTTGGTTTTTGTCTTGTTCTGATTCAAGGCAAGTAAGAAACCTTTATTTCTTCAGTTATGAATCAAGTGCTAATTCAGCTGTAAAGACAATAAAGTAATTATTTAAATCAATGTTAATTTAACGTGTTCAATAAGAGTGTAAGGGGTCAAAGTTCATCAGTTAGAAACATGCTGAATTCAACAATAAAGCATCATAAAGCACAACTGTGTCATCATTCAGCTCAGTTCTGTTCAGTTCTGAAATCATTGAATGATCCTCAAAGTTCATCAATGCCCAGCTTCATTCAGCTGTAAGCAGCTCTACAGAACTGTCATTATTCAGCTCAGTTCAGTGTTCATTCAGTTCAGTATCAGGATTGATGGAGTTCATCAGTTATCAAACAAATCTGAATAAGCTCTTATGAACCGTCACAGATATTACTAAAATCAATATAAGAATCTTTTAAACTCCAGCCAAGCCCAAGATCACAGTAGCATTGAGAAAAAGATGTTCTGATGTTGGTTTAAGAGTCAAAAGTGATGCTGAAGATGTTACTGAAACTCAACTATTGTGAAGAATCTCTCAAAGCCTCCTAAAGAGTGTGTGTATTACTGCCCCCTAGAGGAACATGATGAAGTTGATCTGACTGACATTGATATTCAAACATTTAATACATTCATTTACAGTTTTTCTCGATTGCTTAAACACATTTCTTGAAACTATGCCTCATATTCTCAAAACAGTAAACACAAATTCATAACGAAAGCACGAAATCACTCTCCAGGACATTCTCGTTCACTGTCCCTCGCTGGTGGAATGATCTTCCTGCCTTCATCCGCAATGCAGAATCCCTGGCAATATTCAAAAGACAGCTGAAAACTCATCTCTTTCGTGAGCACTTATCCTCATCTTAAAAAAAAAAAAAAAAAAAAAAAAAAAAATCTATACCTTTCTATCCTACCTTTCTTTGCTTCCTTCACTTCCTTTAATCTCTCTCTATTGTAGCTTATGATACTCTGAGCACTGCCTAAACCTATTTGCCTCGTCATGATGACTCGCTTACTGTATTCCTCACTTGTAAGTCGCTTTGGATAAAAGCGTCTGCCAAATGAATAAATGTAAAATGTAAATGTAAATAACGTCTCACCCAATTCCCCAAACATCCTATTTTCAGGTCAGAATCAAGCTCTACACTCAAAACAATTCACTCTTGCTGAAAAAACAAACTTTACCCTCAGACAGCACACACAAGCCCTCACACACACACTACAACATAGTTTTACACACTGGTGCAATAAATTCAAAACAACATTTCCAAAACTGGTAAGTTATGTTGCTTGTGGTTCCCCCCTCAAAAACCATTTCACATGATGAACACAAAAGACACAACCATTTTTTTTTTTTTTTTTTTTACTGTGTTATGAAATTTTATTCATTCATAAAACAGTAATATATATATATATATATATATATATATATACACATATATATATCAGTCATTCCTGGTATGCGGTAACATTTTGGGTTCATAAGTGTTGGAGAAAAAAGGTTCATGATTTTCATGTTTTTAGCATTCTACCAAAATAGTGACATGTTTATCTATTAGGAATACATATTGGTCAAGCTCAGGGACTCAAAAAATAATTATTATAGGTAGACTGTTCAGACACTGGCCATGAAAATATTCCACCCTGTTAGAGACATATGCATAGTCATCACAACATGTTAATAATGTAAATGTTAAACAATAATGAGCTTTTCTTGGATAGTATATGTCCCTTTTGCCATCTTAGTATTTCTTATTCTTAAAACAATAACAAAATTATGGATGAATAGAATATGTCTTGATCATTAAGAACAGTTACTTTTTTGTGCCCATTTTTGCCAATAGGATGGCAAATAATTTTTTTTTGCTCAAAAACATATATATGCAGTTAGTGCTCCTCACCTCACAAAATAAGACAAAAGTATGCCAAATATTTAACGTTGCTGTCAAATTATTATTTAAAATTACTTGTCTAACAGGGTGGAAAGGAGCATAACAGGGTGGAACACCAGTGTTAATAGGTTCTAACAGTGGATGAGCTTTCCGTCATTGTCCTGCATGGTTTGCCATCTGTAATGTGTGGAACTGCACCTATATAATATTGTTTCAAAACAATAAAAAAATAAAATAAAAAAATCCAGATTTCCTTTGGGGGAGGGACACAAAAAATAGCTATGTGGTTCCTTATCAGAATCAATCATGGTGGCAAAACAATTCTCTGCTCAGATGGCTAGAGAAATAATTACAAATCAGAGAGGACAGACATTTTTTATTTATATTTGATTAAAAATAAAGATGCTGTAATTCATTTGGATTAACTAGATTAATAAACAAACACAAAAACCATCACAAGAAGGAACAGTAATGGACAGAGATGCCCTTTTTTGAATAACAACAGTATATTTTAAATATTTGTTTAATTGCATCTTTTTATAAATGAAGGCCAGTATCGCTGATACTAATACTGGTTCTTGTTACAGTACAGAAGGGTCGGAGACAACGGGAAACAGGTAAGTGATGTTTATTGAACAACCAGTAGCATAAACAGGAATGCAGGTGAGTGAATGGCAGAATTGCAGGTAGAATGGTGAATAACGGAGTGGTAATACTGTCCTTTGTGTTGTAGGGTTGGAGATCGTGGATGGCAGATGAAAGGCGTTGGTAGCAGAGCAGAGAAGACACTTGGGAACTAACACGAAGACAGGAACACAGGAGGAGACTTGGGACACGCTGGAGACGAGACAGTAAGTATACTGGAGTCCTTGAGGTAAGCATAGAAGTAAGTCTATATGCAAACGAGACCGGACGCTGACTGGAGTGAGTGAGTGAGTGTCTCTTATGTGGTGACTGATTGGGGTGCTGATTGATTGAGTGCAGGTGCGTGTGATCAGTACTCTGGTGAGGGAGTGCACTGTGATTGGGTGATTGTTGTAGGGTTGGAGATCGTGGATGGCAGATGAAAGGCGTTGGTAGCAGAGCAGAGAAGACACTTGGGAACTAACACGAAGACAGGAACACAGGAGGAGACTTGGGACACGCTGGAGACGAGACAGTAAGTATACTGGAGTCCTTGAGGTAAGCATAGAAGTAAGTCTATATGCAAACGAGACCGGACGCTGACTGGAGTGAGTGAGTGAGTGAGTGTCTCTTATGTGGTGACTGATTGGGGTGCTGATTGATTGAGTGCAGGTGCGTGTGATCAGTACTCTGGTGAGGGAGTGCACTGTGATTGGGTGATGTTGGAGCCTGGCGTGTCTGTGACAGTACCCCCCCCCCCCCCCACGGGTCCCCTGCTGCACCAGGCTCTGTGGAAACAGGAACAGAGGGGTGGTAAGGTTTAAGTAAAGACACATGGAATGTGGGATGAATACGGTACTGTGCAGGTAATTGGAGTTGGTAAGTGAGCGGGTTGATCTGCTTCATGATTGTGAAGGGGCCAATGAATCTGCGACTTAGCTTTCGGCAAGGCAGACGCAGTCTGATGTCCCGAGTAGACAGCCAGACCTTCTGTCCCGGTTGGTAGACTGGAGTGTTGGAGCGTCGAAGGTCGGCTGTCATCCTGCGTCTGCGCAACGCCCGTTGAAGCTGATGGTGTTCGGAGTCCCAGACCCTCTCACTCTCTCGGAACCAGTGGTCGACAGCTGGTACATCCAACGGTTCCCCTGACCAGGGGAACAATGGGGGTTGGTAGCCGAGCACGCACTGGAAGGGAGTGAGTCCAGTGGTAGATTGGCGCAGGGAGTTCTGTGCATACTCGGCCCAACCCAGGAACTGGTTCCAAGAGTCCTGGTGGCCATGGCAGAAGGTACGGAGGAACCGGCTGATCTCCTGGATCTTCCTCTCCGTCTGCCCGTTCGACTGCGGGTGGTATCCAGACGAGAGGTTAACGGTCACACCTAGGAGAGAGAAGAAAGCATGCCATACTCTGGAGATGAACTGAGGTCCTCGGTCCAATACAATATCTTCTGGGATTCCGTAATATCTGAAGATGTGGTTGAACATGATCTCAGCAGTTTCCATTGCTGTGGGCAGACCCTTTAAGGGAATCAGACTTAGAGAATCTGTCAACTACCACTAGGATACAGGTACAGTTGTTAGATGCAGGTAGGTCTGTTATGAAATCCACTCCTAGGTGTGACCATGGTCTGTTGGGAACGGGCAGAGGATGGAGCTTGCTGAAGGGAAGATGGCGAGGGCTCTTTGAGATGGCGCATTCCTGACATCCTTGCACGTACCTTCTGATGTCTCTTGCCATGTTTGGCCACCAGAAGCGCTCTTTCAGCAGCGAGAGGGTTTCATTGACCCCGGGGTGGCCAGTGCCCAGCGACGTGTGGGAAGAGTGGATGAGTGGAGTGCGCCGTGTTCTGAGGATGTATAGCAAACCTGGTGGGCAACCCGGCGGAGTGTTGGTGGAGGCATTGGAGGAGGGAATGGTGGCTTCAGACCAGCTGATGGGACTCACGATTATCTTTTCAGGTAGGATAGATTCGGGCTCCTCAGTGTTCTCTTCAGGATTATAGAGACGAGATAAGGCGTCCACCTTGACATTCTTGAGACCTGGACGATAGGAGATAGTGAAGTTAAAACGGGTGAAGAATAGCGCCTAGCGCGCTTGTCGAGGATTCAATCTCTTGGCATCTCTGAGATACTCCAGGTTTTTATGGTCAGTAAGAACCAAGAAGGGATTCTGTGCACCCTCCAACCAATGCCTCCACTCTTCCAGGGCCAACTTGATGGCTAGAAGTTCCCTATTGCCAATGTCGTAGTTTCTCTCCGCCGGGTTGAGTTTGCGTGAGAAGAAGGCATATGGATGGAGTCTACTTGGGTTCCCCTGCTGCTGAGAAAGCACCGCTCCCACTCCTGTGGTTGAAGCAACCACCTCGATGACGAAGGGCTTATTTGGATCAGGATGGACGAGAAGGGGAGCTGTGACAAAGGCTTCCTTCAAGGTGTTGAAAGCATTGGTGGCAGCTGGTGTCCAGGACAGAGACTTGGGCTTGTTGCGGAGGAGGTTGGTCAAAGGGCTTGTTATGGTACTGTAGTCTTGGATAAATCTGCGGTAGAAATTTGCAAAACCTAGGAATCTTTGGAGTTCTTTGATGGTGGATGGAGTTGGCCAGTTCCTGATGGCTTCTACTTTCCCCTCGTCCATCTGGATGCCACTGCTGTCGATGTTGTAACCAAGGAACTGCACTGAGGGTTGATGGAAAGAACATCTTTCAGCCTTGAGGAACAGATGGAATTCCCTCAGGCGTTTCAGGACCTCCGCAACGTAGTAGCGATGTTCGGCCATGCTCCGGGAGTATATCAGGATGTCATCTATGTAGACCAGAATGAACTTGTGAAGAAACTCCCGGAGCACCTCGTGGATGAAGTCTTGGAATACGGAGGGGGCGTTGACCAGGCCATACGGCATTACAAGGTACTCGTAGTGTCCAGTAGGGGTCACAAAGGCTGTCTTCCATTCGTCCCCCTCACGTATCCGGATGAGGTTGTATGCGCTGCGGAGGTCCAACTTGGTGAAGACAGTGGCACCGCGGAGATGTTCCAGGGCCGCTGGGACGAGGGGAAGTGGGTAACGGAACTTTACCGTAATCTTGTTGAGTGCCCGGTAATCAATAAAAGGCCGCAAGCCTCCGTCCTTTTTTGCCACGAAGAAGAAGCTCGAAGCAGCAGGGGAAGTAGACGGGCGGATGTAACCTTGTTCTAGTGCCTCCTCGATGTATTCCTCCATGGCCTTCTCCTCAGGAATTGACAGAGGGTAGATCTTCCCACGGGGCACTGACTCACCCGGAAGCAGATCGATGGCACAGTCCCATGGCCGGTGTGGAGGCAGCTTGGAGGCTCTTTTCGGGCAGAAAACGTCGCTGAAGGGGCCGTAACATGGAGGAATATCCACCAAACATTTCTCCACAGGACTTTCGATGGAAGTAGTGCAGACAGACAGATGTTCTAGACGAGGAGAGGAATGTAGTGGTAACACAGTGAAACAGTTCGGGAAACAGTCTTCGCCCCACTTCAGGATCTCACCAGTCTTCCAGGAGATGACGGGATTGTGCTGCTCCAACCATGGGCGCCCTAAGATCACATCAGCGGTGGATTCCTCCAGAACCAGCAGATGTTGATGCTCGATGTGTAGAATGCCAACTTGAAGTTGTAATGGTCCAACACACTGATGTACCCGTCTACGGCTGAGAGGTTTTCCTGATATTGAATGGATCTGGTAGGTGGACGGCGTAACCGTGGTCTTGAGCTTGAGCTGGCGGCAGAGGGTGCCAGAGATGAAGTTGCTAGCTGACCCAGAGTCGAAGAGAGCATTGACTGGAATGGAAAAATCAGCAGCAGTAAGGATTACGATGGTAGTGAGTGGCTTCATCTTATTTATAGGAGAAAGAATGGCACTCACCATGGGACGAGGAGGATGAGTGGAGCATGCTGAGATGACATGCCCAGGAGCACCACAATATAAACACAATCTCTGGGTCAGCCGTCTCTGCCACTCAGCGAGTGTCAGCCGGGTGTTGTCAAGTTGCATGGGTTCGTTGACTGGTTCTGGAGGGCTGATGGATTCTGGATGGCAGAGGAATGATGTAAATAGCGACTGGCCCTGGTGCTCCTCGAGACACGGCTGCATATGAGTGGCAAAGCGAATGAAGAGTTGGATGAATCATTCTAGCCTGATGGAATCCTCGTATGCAGTGAGATGCAACCGCATTCGTGGATCCAGGTCTTGACGGTAGGTGGTTAACAGTAACTGTTCGTTCCATCCACTAGTGGCAGCAAGGGTCCTGAACTTAAGGGCATATTCACTCACAGTCATAGTACCTTGTTTCAAATGATATAATTGCTCACCAATCGATGAATCCCCGGCTGTTCTACCGAACACTTCCGTGAAGTGGGTCACAAAGCTGGTGAGAGACTGGGTGACCAAATAGTTTCCGCCCATTGAAGCGCTCTGCCGTTTAACTGTGAAATAATAAAAGCTACCTTGGCGTGGTCATCTGGGTATAAGTGCGGTTGCATCTCCAGGACCAGCGAACATTGGAGCAGGAATCTGTTGCAATCCTCCGCCGAGCCAGAGAAGGGCACCGGTTTGGCCATGGGACTGGCGTACACAGGCGGTGAGGGAGTGACGGCGGTGTTGACGGATGTGATCGCTGGAGGAGATGCTGGTGGATTGGAGGTGAGTGCTCGGCGTAAAACGTCAACGAGCTCTTGAAATGGATCCGGGGTGCTCATACTGGTGTTCTGTGGTGTTGGTCCGGTCTTCTGTTACAGTACAGAAGGGATAATGGGAAACAGGTAAGTGATGTTTATTGAACAACCAGTAGCATAAACAGGAATGCAGGTGAGTGAGTGGTAGAATTGCAGGTAGAATGGTGAATAACGGAGTGGTAATACTGTCCTTTGTGTTGTAGGGTTGTGGATGGCAGATGAAAGGCGTTGGTAGCAGAGCAGAGAAGACACTTGGGAACTAACACAAAGACAGGAACACAGGAGGAGACTTGGAACACACTGGAGACAAGACAGTAAGTATACTGGAGTCCTTGAGGTAAGCATAGAGGTAAGTCTATATGCAAATGAGACCGGACGCTGACTGGAGTGAGTGAGTGTCTCTTATGTGGTGATTGATTGGGGTGCTGATTGAGTGCAGGTGCATGTGATCAGTACTCTGGTGAGGGAGTGCGCTGTGATTGGATGATGTTGGAGCCTGGCGTGTCTGTGACAGTACTGATGTTTCTATGAAAATAATGATTTTTCTTTTTTTTTTTTTTACAATATAGACATTCACATTACAGTATAACTGTGATCACTTTCAACATTTTTAGGCTTAAAAATAAAAAATTGTTCTAAACAGTACCATATTAGGGTCTTTGGCTTGTAACAATAGCAGAACCCTGTTTTGATGCTGAATGGAGCCCCTTTTTATAAGGTTCCATAAAGAACTGTCCTTTGAAAGTTCTATGTAGGACCTAGTGTTATAAATACCCTTTTTAATAACAGTTTATTTTCATTATTCAGTATCTTTAAATTATTATTACAATTTGAATGTTAAAATTTTAAGAAATAAATCATTTATATAATAGATACATACAGAATTTGCTATATACACTAAATACTGTTTATTCTATTAGAATTTCCACCCTGTTAGTTTCACATTCCACCCTGTTAGATCTATAAACCTAAACCTAAAATTTTGAGCTAAGTTAGCCATAGCTCTTTGAGTGATCAACATTAAGCTAGCTAACCTTCTACAGATAAACAGAACTTTTATAACTATGTCAGATTTGTTTTTACATTTTTTTTGAAAGGACAAACATTCTCCATAATATAGCCTAACCGGGTGGAACTTTAAGGGTGGGACAAGCAGGATAATATTTCAAAAACTAAAAAAAAAAAAAAAAGTTAGGAGTGAGAGTTGAAGCTAACCTCAGCTTGTACAGTTGAATTCCGGCAGGAAAAAGAAATGATGTCACTTCTTGAAAATGGTCTCAATGAAATTGCAGTTGGTTTTGGAAGGAGAGAAAGTACATACTAACAGGGTGGAAGATGACTTCAGGGACAAGGTAACTGAGGAAAATTCTAAAAAAAAAAACAACTATATTTTCACATGATTTATATGTATGATTAGAGGCGGTTTAGCCTAGTCTATAACATAATTTAAAAATATTTTGAGGTTTTTTATCATTTCATGGTTTATATTTCTTGCGAAAGTTGATTACTTTGCACTGAGGACATGATAAAACTGAATGCATACATCAATAAAAAGGTGTGTAAAATACAAAATAGTTTTTTTTAATGTCTATTATCTCTGTTTAAGTGATCAAGACCTAAATATACAATTTAAGCCATTTATTAAAAATATGTGACTCATTTTAGAGAAAATAGGAGTAAATAAATCATTGAGACAGTAAAAGTCACTGCATAACAGGAATGACCCATATATATATATATATATACACAGTGGGTACGGAAAGTATTCAGACCCCCTTAAATTTTTCACTCTTTGTTATATTGCAGCCATTTGCTAAAATCATTTAAGTTCATTTTTTTTCCTCATTAATGTACACACAGCACCCCATATTGACAGAAAAACACAGAATTGTTGACATTTTTGAAGATTTATTAAAAAAGAAAAACTGAAATATCACATGGTCCTAAGTATTCAGACCCTTTGCTGTGACACTCATATATTTAACTCAGGTGCTATCCATTTCTTCTGATCATCCTTGAGATGGTTCTACACCTTCATTTGAGTCCAGCTGTGTTTGATTATACTGACTGGACTTGATTAGGAAAGCCACACACCTGTCTATATAAGACCTTACAGCTCACAGTGCATGTCAGAGCAAATGAGAATCATGAGGTCAAAGGAACTGCCTGAAGAGCTCAGAGACAGAATTGTGGCAAGGTAGAGATCTGGCCAAGGTTACAAAAAAATTTCTGCTGCACTTAAGGTTCCTAAGAGCACAGTGGCCTCCATAATCCTTAAATGGAAGACGTTTGGGACGACCAGAACCCTTCCTAGAGCTGGCCGTCCGGCCAAACTGAGCTATCGGGGGAGAAGAGCCTTGGTGAGAGAGGTAAAGAAGAATCCAAAGATCACTGTGGCTGAGCTCCAGAGATGCAGTCGGGAGATGGGAGAAAGTTGTAGAAAGTCAACCATCACTGCAGCCCTCCACCAGTCGGGGCTTTATGGCAGAGTGGCCCGACGGAAGCCTCTCCTCAGTGCAAGACACATGAAAGCCCGCATGGAGTTTGCTAAAGATGGTGAGAAATAAGATTCTCTGGTCTGATGAGACCAAGATAGAACTTTGGCCTTAATTCTAAGCGGTATGTGTGGAGAAAACCAGGCACTGCTCATCACCTGTCCAATACAGTCCCAACAGTGAAGCATGGTGGTGGCAGCATCATGCTGTGGGGTGTTTTTCAGCTGCAGGGACAGGACGACTGGTTGCAATCGAGGGAAAGATGAATGCGGCCAAGTACAGGGATATCCTGGATGAAAACCTTCTCCAGAGTGCTCAGGACCTCAGACTGGGCCAAGGTTTACCTTCCAACAAGACAATGACCCTAAGCACACAGCTAAAATAACGAAGGAGTGGCTTCACAACAACTCCGTGACTGTTCTTGAATGGCCCAGCCAGAGCCCTGACTTAAACCCAATTGAGCATCTCTGGAGAGACCTAAAAATGGCTGTCCACCAACGTTTACCATCCAACCTGACAGAACTGGAGAGGATCTGCAAGGAGGAATGGCAGAGGATCCCCAAATCCAGGTGTGAAAAACTTGTTGCATCTTTCCCTCATGGCTAAATACTGAGCAAAGGGTCTGAATACTTAGGACCATGTGATATTTCAGTTTTTCTTTTTTAATAAATCTGCAAAAATGTCAACAATTCTGTGTTTTTTTCTGTGTAATGAGGAAAAAAAAAGAACTTTGATTTTAGCAAATGGCTGCAATAAACAAAGAGTGAAAAATTTAAGGGGGTCTGAATACTTTCCGTACCCACTGTATATATATATATATATATATATATATATATAATAAAATACATAATAAAAATAAAAATTATTTTGCCTCAGCAGCACTTTGGTCTGGGTCAGGCCAGAAAATCTTATTCACATCACGATTGGCCCTAGCCAGGCAGCGGGGGTAAAATCATCTTCGTGACTGCCTGATCCACCCCTGGCACGCATATGTCTAGGCAGACTTCTTCCATGACCTGGAGGAGGTGAACACGGATTTAAGGTTCTCGGTCATACACTTTCCACTGCCATGCCAAAAAAAACTCCTCTATCGGGTTTAGAACTAAAACTCTATCTGTATGCGAGGCAATTTGATGCATTTCTTTATTACAGAAGATAACCATAATAAATGTATTAATATTAGGAATTATATACGGGGGTTCCTCAGGGTTCAGTTCTTGGACCCCTCCTCTTCTCCATTTACACTACATCACTTGGTCCCATCAAACAGGCACATGGTTTCTCCTACCATTGCTATGCTGATGACACACAACTCTTCCTTTCATTCCAACCAGATGATCCCACAGTAGCTACACGAATCTCAAGCTGTCTGGCGGACATCTCGGCATGGATGAAAGAACATCATCTGCAGCTCAACCTGGCTAAGACTGAGCTTCTCGTCTTCCCTGCCAATTTGACTCTAAATCATGATTTCAGCATCCAGCTAGGTACATCCTCAATTACCCCATCAAATTCGCCAGAAATCTTGGAGTAATCCTTGATGACCAACTGACCTTCAAAGACCACATTGCAAAGACAGCTCGGTCATGCAGATTTGCACTATACAACATCAGGAAAATCAGGCCCTTTCTAACAGAACATGCAACACAACTCCTTGTCCAGGCCCTGGTCATTTCTAGGCTTGATTACTGCAATGCTCTTCTGGCTGGACTGCCATCATGCACAATCAAGCCTCTTCAAATGATTCAGAACGCTGCAGCACGTCTCGTCTTTAACGAGCCCAAAAGAGCCCACGTCACGCCTCTCTTCATCTCTCTGCACTGGCTACCACTTGCTGCTCGCATCAAATTCATGGCATTGACGCTTGCTTACAGATCCACCACAGGCTCAGCACCCTCCTACTTCCACTCACTCTTACGAATCTACACTCCGACCAGAAGCCTACGCTCATTAAAGGAGCGAAGGCTCGTGGTACCATCACAGAGAGGCACGAAACCACTCTCCAGGACATTCTCGTTCACTGTCCCTCGCTGGTGGAATGATCTTCCTGCCTTCATCCGCAATGCAGAATCCCTGGCAATATTCAAAAGACAGCTGAAAACTTATCTCTTTCGTGAGCACTTATCCTCATTCAAAAAAAAAATTCTATACCTATCCCTTCACTTTCTTTAATCCCTCTCTATTTTAGCTTATGATACTCTGAGCACTGCCTAAAACTTGTATTGTGAGCACTTCTTGCCCCTATTTGCCTCGTCCTGACGACTCGCTTATTGTATTCCTCACTTGTAAGTCGCTTTGGATAAAAGCGTCTGCCAAATGAATAATTGTAAATAATATATATAATTATATAATAAAGGAAAAGTTCACCTAAAAATGAAAATTCTCTCATGATTTACTTACTCTCAAGTTGTTTTAAATCTGAATGAATTTCTTTCTTCTGCTGAACACAAAATAAGATATTTTGAAGAATGTGAGTTGCTGGTCACCAACTCTTTGGTTACCAACATTCTTTAAAATATCTTATTTTGTGTTCAGCAGAAGAAAGAAATTAATACAGGTTTGGAACAATATGAGAGTGAGTAAATAATGACATAACTGTCCCTTTAAGGTCTATTTTACTATTGGCTGTTACTTTAAGACCTGCACACATCTAAAATACAGACACGTATCTGATTTTCTCTCATCTGATTACTTTCACTTTAGACATAACCAACTATGACAGTATTAGTGCAATCAGACGCGAAAGATAAAGTCCACTATTCGGGCGCTGTTTGACAGGCTTTTAGTGTGTGTGTGCGCGCTTCGGGTGTAAAAAACGCATGTCAGACTTAAATGAATTAAATGTTTAACCAGCAAGGCTTTAAAGCACATGCAAATAATGAACTTTTGTGATAGTGAATAAGTTTAGAGTCCCGTGATTGTAACTCTATCGCTGCGTTAACATGATGCAAATGTACATCGAGTTGTACAGTATTGGGATGGAGGCACCAGAACTGCAACTGATAGAATAAGCGCTGTAAAAATCAAGCTGTCATTTCATTTGCTCTTGGGGGCCCCCTGGTGGTGGCGGGGCCCTAAGCAGCTGCTTAGTTCGCTTATAGGGAGGGCCGGCTCTGACTCCGTGACCATGAATCACTATGTTTCTGTGTTCATCCGTGTGTTGATTTTTCATCTTCCGTTCTCACGTGGAACCACTTCAAAATAAAAGTCCTGATAGGAATAATAATTCAAATTGAGGAAAAATAATAAAAAATAATGTTTTTTAAGACAAAATAAGAACACTAAAACACGCACTAAAATATACATTATATATTATATTAATATAGTGAACCAAATAACTAAACTATACTGAGGATTATTTACACTATTGTTATGTAATTTTTACAGTTGGCTTTTACATAATTTTGAAGTAAGGACACCAGTGGGGTTGTCCTAAAGTTACGACAGTTTTTAGGATTTTTTGTGGAGTTAGGATGCTTCTGTAATACCCTTTTCCTATCCGTAGTTATGATAAGATAATGCACTTAATAAACATCATTCTGTAAAAGCTTTTGTCCTAAATGAGGTTCTGACTGAAACTGCCATGGTTACCAACAGATGAGATAGGATTATAAAGGTAGGATCTTTCTGTAATATGCTGGAAAGTAAACGTGTTTTTGAGAGAAAGACTATTAGTGTTTAATGTTCAGTTATAAAGAGAGAGAGAGAGAGTCCTCATATTTAAAATAGCTTTAAAAAACATACAAAACAATGTTTTATTAAAAATGTAAAAAAAAAAAAGAAAAAAAGAAGAAGCAATTTTCATTCTGAATTTTCATTCTGAGCACCAAAGGGTCAGTCCTCTAAAAAGGTTGCCAGATCAGAGAAGAAGACAGTGGAAGAGGTGGAGGTGGAGGCAGAGACGGTGGAGAAGACGGTAAGAGAGACAGTAGAAGAGACCATAGAGGAGACAGTGGACAAGACAGGGAAGAAGAAGAAACAGCCACCAGGTGTACTGTTAAAAGTGAGTGGTCAACCAAATGGCAATTCATTACCATAGGCACCACCAGCTCCTACAACTGGTGTTCAGTTTGCAGACAGGAGAACTCAGATGTGAACAGGCATATAAAACATAAAGGCATCAGGCCAAAGAACAGGCACTTCAATCATCAAGCAGCATGATTTCTTTTTGTGCTGGTCTATTATGAACAACAATATATGCAGGGGCGGATTAAGGTGTCAGGGCCCCTAGGCTGTTCTTTAAATGCAAGTGATCGCACCGGCGCCTCCATGTCATGCAGTAAGCGCGCTCTCCAACACAAACACTTGGATATATGCCTAATAATAGCGCACATCTATCTAGGACTAGGCTAACATTAGAGTGTGCGCACTTGTAAAGTTGTTACTACTTACATGTTTCAAGTGATAAGCCATATTTGAGGTCGATGAATGATAGGTGAATGTTTGGATTTTTTGCCATCAATGATATCTTCCTCACAGACTGCGTGACTTCGTCACTTCTGTCTTGATGTATACAATGCCTTGAAGTATCAAGTCAATTTTTTTTTCAGAATATCTTGTTCACGTTGTTCTTTTAACCTTTGTAGCATATTTTTTTTGGTGCTCCACTATCATAATTTCTTTTGAACATTTTGCCGCTATGCCGTCTAGCAATAGCAGTGAAGTAAATGAAAATGATTGACATGATTTGATCAGCAGCTGATTGGACAGATGTGACCCAAATGTCACATCTATCCAATCACCTGCTTATTTTTTTTTAATGTTTCTTAAGGGCCAATGGGGGTCTTTTTTTGTTCGCGCTGAAAATAATAATAATAATAAAAAAAAAGACTGCACATGTGGGGCCCCTAGGCTGCAGCCTAGGCAAGCCTGTGCAGGGCTCCTCCCCTAACAGATGTGATCTCACTCCAAACTTTTGATAAAACTTGAGAGCCCTGGAAACACATCTGGTTTCTTTCCCAACTGATAACATTCACTGAAGACATAACTGACTGTGTCTACATGAATACTCACCAAGACAGATATTTTGACATAACAGTGTGTGTATTTGACCGTTCGAGTGCAATAAGGCACTAACATCCGTGATTATTTCACCACACGTGTCAGTGCTCATCTAAATAATGACCGCGACACTGCCGTGTGTGTGAGACCGATGAATAAGATCAGAATCAACATATTTATTCATTTGAATTCAATACTTTAGTCATTATTCTGTTATTTTTCATTGACAATCATTTCACTGTATGTAATTCACACATTCATGCCAAAATTCTTAATTAATAAAGTATTCATGCCGTCAATGCGTTACTGTTTAAGATTGATTAAATGTTTAACATCGTTACATTTCTTTAAGGCCGTTACCGCACATTCATTCATCAATTTTAAAACTGCTCTTACAGAAATTAACCATGGTTTTACTACAAATAGCACTAAAAAACATGGTTATTATAGTTAAACCATGGTAACCACAAATCAACCATGGTCTTGCTAACCATATTTAACCATGGTATATGTAGTAAAACTGTGGTAATACAAATGGTAATCAATCCACGAAAAAACATGGTTACTACACTTTTACTATAATAAAACCATGGTTAATTTCTGTAAGGGTGTTTATAGTCAAATTCACTTATAAATGTAAATTCAGCAGGTATGAACTATGATCAGTAAGAGAGAAACACAGTAAATGAGAAGACGAGCACTGGACTGTGACAGGTTAGTTGGGAAATACATTGATTTATTATTCAGATGCACATTTGGAAGGGAACATTTCAGCAGGTTGAAGATATGAGATGTAAACATCCTTAGTTTGGAAATGCATCTACTACACATGAACGTACTCCCGCATCCAATTATTTTTTTAAAAGAAGGACCTTCATCCCGCCGTATCGGTCTCATGCTTTCCTTAATTCTTGTTGTGTTGGGAAATGGTGAAAACTGAGGCGAGGATGTCGTTGTTCAGAATTAGAGCCGCTGGATCACTGCAGTAACACTGGCGACAGGATTCAGACATTAGTTTTGACTGAGCTGCGATGGGACCGGAAGTAGGGATACACTGCTTCACTTACAAGTGTGATAAAGGACTATCGGAGCTGCTAACAGGAGCTCTTGAAGCTCCACCCTCTTCTGGAAAGTGGGCCGGAGCAGCAGCTCATTTGCATTTAAAGGGACAAACACAAAAAAGGCGTGTTTTTGCTCACACCCGAAAAGTGGCAATTTTAACATGCTACAAAAATGATCTGTGGGGTATTTTGAACTAAAAGTTGTTTTCTCGAGATCACGACTTAATTTTCTCGTCATCTCGACATAACAAAAGCTCTTTTTACAATGATTGATTCTGAAACACAGTCTACTGTGGAGGATAAATGTAAAACAATATTAAACATTATGAGGTGTCTTACAGGAGTGGAGTGGGGAGCAGATTTTAAGTCATTAAAATATATATATGTTTCCCTAGTAAGATCTAGGTTGGCATTTGGATCAGCAGTAAAATCAGTATTAGTGAGACTGGACAATCTTCAGGCACAGGCACTGAGATTATGTCTCGGAGCCATGAGAACATCACCAGTGTGCTCACTGCAGGTAGAGGCAGGTGAAATGACTCTGAGCCTATGACGGAAGCAGCTGCTTGTAAATTACTGGATTAGTCTGAGGAGACATATAGATAGTCACCCAACCAAAAGAGTGTTACTAGACAATTAGGAAAAGGGAAAGGGGAAAAAATGTAGTTTTGGTTGGACAGGAGATGATGCTGCACGTGACATGGGTATATATGGAAAGGAGTTTTGTAAAACTGTGGTATGGCCCAGTATCCCTGTGTGGATGTTTGACACTCCAATAGTGGATTTGGAAGTATTACAGACCAAAATAGTGAAAAATCAAGTTGATTTGGCAAGTGAATTTTATAGACATGAGAACCAAAAATACATTAATTTTAAGCATGTTTTTACAGATGGATCAAAAGACCCAATAACAGGAGCTACAGGTGCTTATTAATTATAGTTCCCAGCCAGAAGAGTGAGTTGAGCAGGAGAACATCAGATCACTGAAGTGTATATGCTGTTGAGCTGTTTGCCATCTTGATGGTGTTAGAATGAATTGAATACTCTAAGTTAAACAGAACTTTGCATTGGGAATGCTCCTGCGTGATTGCGTCATGAAGCAGTTGTGAAATAGAACCAATGGCGTGACGGAATGTCAGAGATGGGTGACGTCACAGACCAGGAAACTATAAAGCATACCCAGAACCAAGAACGTTAGCTTCTAATAGGATGAAGCAAAGTGCTCACAGGCACGCAGGGAGTATGGCAAGGCGACGCAGCATCTCGTTCCCTATTCATACGTAACCCGAGACGTTCCCTTTCATGGGAACTTCGAGCTGTGTCAAGATGCATTGGGAAACCTATCCCAACTATGCCATGATGTGCCTGTCTGTTAGGTTATAGAACCTGATGAACTTATGCTGAGAGGACCACCCAGCCGCATCACATATATCATGGAGGAGGACCCCCGAGATTGAAGCCTTTAATGCAGCCATACTCCTAGTAGAGTGTGCCCTGACAGCCAAAGGAGAAGGCTGTCCTGTAGATTCGTAAGCAAGTGAGATATCCTCGACCACCCACTTGCTCATTCTCTTAGGAGACCCGTAACAAACGAAAAGTTGTTCGGTTTTACGCCACAGGGCACTCCTGTGGACATACGTGTCTAGTGCCCTAACCGGGCAAAGCAGATTAAGTTTTTCCTGATCTGGATTGGAAAATGGAGGAGGACAAAAGGCCTGCAGTACAATCAGCTCTGGGACGTTGGTGGGGACCTTAGGTATGTAACCAGGTCTAGGATGAAGAAAAGCCTTAACCATACCAGTCGCAAATTCCAAACATGAAGGAGCAACCGAAAGTGCTTCAAGATCTCCAATTCTTTTGAGAGATGAAATAGCTAGCAGGAAGATAGTTTTTAAGGTAAGGAAATTTTCCGAAACTTCCTGTGGAGGTTCAAAGGGAGCAGATGCTAATCCCTCCAAAATGATCGTCAGGTCCCAGGCCAGAGTCCTTGTACGTAGAGAAGGCCTAAGCCTCAGAGTACCACGAAGAAAGCGTATGACTAGGGGGTCTCTTCCCACAGAAGAGTCACCCAAAGGAGCATGATAGGCAAATATATAGCCGCTACATAAACTTTTAAGGTGGAAGGAGACAAACCTTCCAAGAACTTATCTTGGAGAAATTGCAGCACTAAGCTGACGGGACAATGGACAGGATCCAACTGACGATGTCTACACCAGGTAGAAAACAACTTCCATTTATAAACATACCACTTCCTCGTGGAGGGAGCTCTGGAGTGGAGTATGGTCTCCACAACCTCGGTTGAGAGACCGGATTCTATGAGCCTTGCCTCCTCAGAGGCCAGGCCCACAGTTTCCACGACTCCGGGCAAGGGGTGAAGTATCGTGCCGCCCGCTTGAGACAGGATCTCCTGTCTGACAGGGATCTCCAGAGGTGAGCCGTCGAGAAGACACATAAGGTCCGCAAACCAAACTTGGGTTGGCCAGAACGGGGCTACCAGTATGAGACGGATCCTGTCCCGGCGAACCCTCTCCAGAACTCCTGGGAGCAGAGCGATCGGGGGAAATGCATACAGACATAGCCTCGGCCATGTCTGTACCATGTGTGAGAGAGAACCACATTGGGCAATGAGTCATTTCTTTCGAAGCAAATAGGTCGACTTCTGCTCGACCAAAGTTTTCAGCCGATTTACGTGCCAGGAAAGTAGATGGTCCTCCCAGAGACCCTAAGCCGAGCGACCACTCATGATCGCCCCCCAGCCTGTGAGGGATGCATCCGTTGTTAGCATTATGCAATGACAAAGAGCTCCCAACACAGGCCCTTGGGACATGAACCAAGGCTTTTTCCACATGACTAAGGCACGAAGGCATCGCCGCGTGACCTTGATCATCCAAAACAGATTTCCCCTCAGAGAAAACCCCTTGGTCCTGAGCCACCACTGTAAGGGTCTCGTGCAGCAGGCCAAAAGGTATCACGTTGGACACAGCTGCCATCAGACCCAACAGTTTCTGAAACTGTTTTACAGAGAGTGACTGGCCTAGTTGAAAGTTAGCGTCTTTCAGATCTATTGTCACAAACCAGTCCTCGGACCTGATCTGTGGGATGATCTGTTTGAGTGTAAGCATCAGCGATTTAATACGTGTAAATCTAGAATGGGACGCAACCCTCCATCCTTCTTTGGAACAATGAAGTAACGGCTGTAAAACCCTGACAGCTTGCTGGGAGGAGGAACCCTTTCTATAGCTCCTTTTTGCAAGAGCGTCAGAACTTCCTGTTCCAATACCAGACACTGCTTGGGGTCCACCACCATAGGTAGGACCCCGTTGAACTGGGGCGGGCAAGACCCGAACTGAATTCTGTAACCGTTTTCTATAGTAAGCAGTACCCATTGATAAATATTTGGAAGAAGTTTCCATTCTGCCAGAAATTCTACTAAGGGAACCAGTCTCTCGAGACTAGTCTCTGGTGTTTGTTGAGCATTCGACTCGGTGCCCTGAAACTTGCTTCCCCGCTCTCATCAATCTCCTCCAGCAGGTCAGCCTGATAGGCTTGTAAAATTGACATGGTATGTAGACGTGCCGCGGCCTAATACCCGACGCTGAGTTTGTGACCTGGAGGGCAGAAAGCGCTCGTCTAATTTGCTTTTCTGATGAGTTTCACTTTTTTCAGCTGGCCACTCGATGTTCAGTTTCTCTACTTCCCTGGTCACAACCTCAAGCAGCTCCTCATATGGTGGAGATTGAGATGGTGAGTCCTGATCTCCAGAATCGACACCCACAACATCCAACTCCTCGGAGCTGGATAGTTGAAGCGCCGGTGCCTCTCTCCGGGGGGGGGGCAGAAACCGCAGCGTGTGCTTCCACCACCAGAGGAGAGACACTGGGTCTGGCAGGTGAGGGCAGAGAAAGGGCTGGGCCTGTCTCTAACCCCTCTGTCAGATCCATTTGTGAACCCCATGAATGAAGCCACCACTCTGCCTCAGCAGAAGCGGGACCCGATCCGCGGGGAACACTGGCCGAGGCGCCCTCCTTATTATCAAAGAGCGCCTGGTGAGAACGGAGTGTTCTTAAAGACAGCTTTTCGCAATGCACACAGACTCAAGAGCTGCCTGGGCATGCTCCACTCCTAAACAAAGGACACACATTTCATGTGTATCCTTACCCGTAATAAAACGAGGGCAGGGATGAACACACTTAATGAAATGCTGTTTGCTCGCCATAATAGTGTCTTTTGTATGTATATATATATATATATATATATATGTGTGTGTGTGTGTGTGTGATATAATAATGATACTCTAGTCCTCAAACAAAGAGATCGTTTCTGTATGTGTAACTGACAGACAACACTAAATAAGACACACGATAACACAGAGCACTTGCTGAAGACACAGAAGCTAGCGTTCTTGGTTCTGGATATGCTTTATAGTTTCCTGGTTTGTGACGTCACCCGCCTCTGACATTCTGTCACGCCATTGGTTCGATTTCACAAGTGCTTCATGACGCAATCACGCAGGAGCATTCCCAATGCGTCTCGACGCAGCTCGAAGTTCCCATGAAAGGGAAACAGTTATTTTGGACCCCATATGGATGAATGGTGGCTCTAGCATTTGCCTATTCCGCGGGCCGGCTCTACACTACTGCAGAGATGACGATTCAGCATCTTCAATTTCATCACTGCAGCCAAAAATACAGAAAACACTAGTTTATCCATTAATTATTAAAACGTTAAACCAATCTCCTTGCAGTTTTTCCCTGATGCATTCATAATCATTACTTCTGCCGGTGTGCTGTGGCAATATTTATGTGTGTGCTTGAGCGCTGATTAGACTATCTAGCTATCAAAGTGTCTTTATTATGATTTATATGGTTATTAATAAATGTGCAATTAGTCGACTAATGTTTAAAATGACTACTACTAATCGACCAGAAAAATCTTTAGTCAAGGGCAGCCCTAATATATATATATATATATATATATATATATATGTTTGTGATTTTATATATGTATGGTTCCCTTAACATAAAGAGGAAATATACGGAAATTGAATAAAATTATCAAACACTTAAAAGTTTTGAAATTACAAATAAATGGAGATTAATCCTTATTAAAACTATAAAAGTCATTCAGTCAAGAGCAATGAGTGATTTCTTTTGTTCTTTGAATAACCTTAATGACAGATATATTCACATTATATATATATATATATATATATATATGTGTGTGTGTGTGTGTAGACGTACATTTGTGCAGTCCTGCTGTAATCCTTAACTCTCCTCCATGATCCACACTATAAAAAAAACATATGCAGTGTCAGTAAATACACATTTGATCAGTAAACAAACTAAAATAAAATAAGTAACTAAAATAATGTTTATATATCATATTTTTTGGCTAGTTTACTTTAGTTTTTTATAATACATCATGCTTTCACCCAAACTGAATAATTAAAAACAAGAAGATTTAAATGGGTAAATCTTCTATAAATATTTTTGATTCTTTATTTTCTTTTCTGACATACTCCAGTTCTTGTTAAAACACACTAGACATGCTTATTCTATTAATTTTGAGCACTTTTTGTGTGAAATCTTAATTATTTTGTCCATCAAAAGCGTGCTTTCACTTTGAGTGTCAGCAGCGCAGAAAAAATAGACCCTGCGCCGAAACCCCCGCTTCACTGCTGCACCTGCTTGACGCTCACACTTGACGCTTACTTGCTCACGCTTGCGGTGTGAAACGGCTGTGAGTTTTGTCATTTAGTGAGATGTATTATACAGTCAAAAAATTATTCAAACATTTTTGATATATTTTTACTAGTGGGTGCAGGACACTATAGTTCATTTATGTAAGTGAGGATAGCAAAATAAAGTAAACTGTGACATATTACACACAAAAATTCTTCATACAGTGGACTACCAGTAAAATTGATAAAAATGTGAAAATTATTCAGACACTTTAACCTGACCATGTTTTTCTGACCAGTTTAACTCTGAGATCTTGTCATATTTTCTTACCATTTTTTTTTTTAAACTTTAGTGAATAAACTGTATTAATGAATGAAATGTTCAAGGTGTCTGAATAAATGTCGGTTTGACTGTATTTACATGTTAGCCTTTTGTGAAAATGACTTTTCCAGATCTGATTAACTCAGAATCTGCGTAGCAGATGTGATTCCCCAACAACACAGAAAATTCCCCTAATGTTCCCATATCGTACCCATTTGGTTATTTTTTGGGGGGAACCAAATAAGAACATTTTAGGAGCATTTTTTGTAGTTTTTTTTTTTTCTCTTTGTAACCAAAAAGTAATCTTCCCAGAATGTTATTTTTTAATACATGTAAACTAACCTTCCAATCAAAAGGTTGCAGATGTTTTTGTGTAATGACCTATAAAGAGCTCTGAAATTAGTGTTGAAATTAGATTAGTCAAAGTTTGTCATAAGTTTGAGGGTTTGTATCTTCATTTACTTCTGATCTGCATGTGCTTTTCCAGTACATGCTTTCTTTCTCCTGTCTTCCACAGAAAGCCGCAAACTTGCGTAATTTTAAAATTAACATTGACATTTTGTTGTAATTTTCTGTCTGACTAACATTCGCCTATCGATCTGTTTATTGAATAATTACTCATAATTAATACACACACACACACGCAGTTATTCTAAAAAGAACATGCCCAGACATGTTATTTAAATGGATACAGCCAGTGTGGTGTAGGGTTAATGGTCTTCCTAATTGTTTTGACTCAAATATTTTGACTCAATTAACATAACTTGCTTGCGTAGAGTACGTTTTATGATCGATGGATGCACTTTTTTGGACTTCAAAAACTCCCATTATAAAGCTTGGACGAGCCAGGATATTTTTAATATAACTCTGGGTTAATGTATAGCTCTTTAATATAACTCTGTTTGAAAGAATAAAGCCATATACACTTAGGTTGGCTTGAGGGTGAGTAAATTATGGGGTAATTTTTGTTTTTGGGTGAACTATCCCTTTAATTATCTTATTAGCTTCAACACTGTTTTAGTGTTACTTTTGTACTCTCTGAAGATTGGACTCATATAGACACAGAACAAGTGATAATTTAAGACTGAGAACACATTTAACACATTTTACTGTGCTCCTTTACAGCTATGTACTTCCCTAATTCATTATTTTGTATTATTATTATTATTATTGCATAAATGTTAATTAGATTTCAGTAAGTTGTGGAAGTGCACTACGACATAGTAGATCTTATTCACTCTTCCTGCTTAACATACTTGAGTTTGTCCAATCTGTAGTTTGGATGGTTGAGTTTATCAGAGAGCAGCTTCACTCCTGAGTCTCCTGGGTGATTGTAGCTCAGATCCAGCTCTCTCAGGTGTGAGGGGTTTGAACTCAAAGCTGAAGAGACATATTGACATCCTTCCTCTGTCACCATACAGCCAGACAACCTACAAACACACACAGCAACAGTCCACATCACATTAGTTTAGCAGTCAGACATCACTAACACAGTCATTTGGGTGGTATCTGTTATTTTTTGTAGTTTCAATCACAAAAGTAAACAGTCAACAGAAACATTTATACTCTAGTGAAGTAGAAATATACTTGAATTCCATTTAAAGGCAATTCAGTACTGAATTGTGGAGTTAGACCACTAAACAGTTTTTTGGGTTCAGGATTTTTTGGGTGGGCCTGAAATCATGGCTGAATGATGCACTGGAGCCACTGAGTATGGCCCTGCCCCTAACACTATGATAACTAGAGCGCATTAGCATCAGCGGTTCGCCCACACAGTCGTGAGTTACAGTCATTACAAGGGTATAACAGTACACATATTCGTACCAAAAATGTTCGCATGAAATTAATGAAAACTTACAATCTGTTAAGGACAGATTGTTTTGGGTCGTGGCCTAATGGTTAGAGTCAGACTGGTAAACGGGTTCGATTCTCAATACTGGCAGGAAATGACTAAGGTGCCCTTGAGCAAGGCATTTAAGCCCCAATCGCTCCTCGGGCACCACAGCAAAAATGGCTGCCCACTGCTCTGGGTGTGTGTGTGTGTGTGTTCAATACTCTCTTGTGAACTTGTGCACAATTACAAAGTGTTCAGATCACTGTGTTTACTGTTTGGAGAACAGTGACCTAAGTTTGGAGAAATATGTCAAATCGATTGTGAAAAATTGTATTGTGGTAGGATTTTGTTTATTATTTTAACTCCTACGTGTCGGCGGTCACACCGGCGATACCACCTCGCTTTTTTTCTAATCAGTGTGAAAGAGACTCAAAATACTCAGCCGAATTTGATCACACATACCAGTGTTATACATCATTCTAAAGTGTTAAGTGCGTACTTTTATTTGTGTACACTCACAAAAAAACCCAAAATGTTGTGCTTTTCGCAAATGAAAGAAAACAAACATGATGTGCAATCTGATGTCTCCCTCTCAGTGAAGTCAATTCTGAAATGCGTTTTAAAATTAAATGAAACTCAGCAAATACTTGCCACACAGACATGAGAGACATGTCTACATAATGCTTAGAATGTCTACTTTTAAATGAATATTACAATTTAAATATCAAAACAAATATTCTCAGTTTATGTAATTTGTTAGAAACCAAGGAGAGGTTCCTTCTTTTCCTTCTCACTTCATTATCTGTAATGAGCTGAGACCGCCACACCCCTGCGCTGTTCACATGGTAAATAGTTTAGGTGAACTGTTTGCATCGCACATGCCCCTCGGTCAATGCCAAGAAAACAGCAGATTCACTGAACGTTCGTCGCGTTTTGAGGATGACGCGATACTCCGGTAAAGAAGCCCTGATGTTTCTGGACAGCAAGGAAGAATTCACCTTTTCCTCGGAGGAAGATTGAGATGACGAACGGTTGTATTTCAAACAGCGAATTGACCACCGACGAGGATATAAGTTCGGGGTAAGTCGTTTAGTGTTATATATAACTCTTTATAAACTCGTATGGATTTTCATACTATATTTTGCCTAGTTTTGGCTTGCTTTTGTCAGCTTGCGAGAAATATTGCCTTACAATCTCCCTTACAAATATTTAAACTTATTTGTATTTCACTTAATTTTGGTTATCTTATGACACTGCAGCTAAAATACTGCCTCGTGCCTATTGTAGCTTGTTTGCGAATATCTGTTGGTGTATTTTAATATGATGTGATTCAGAGCAAGTATATTTTAGCCTACAATAAAAAAATTTGATAATGTCTGAACACTATTTATTTATATTGGTTTGGAATAGCCTATGACTCTGTGCTTATGTTAAAATATGGCCTTATGCCTAATATACAGATGTTTGTAAATACAGATGTAAATGTTTGAAATGCACTAAATACTTGCCGTTTATATGGCCCATCAACATATACTCGCGGTCAGCAGATATATACATACATTTTGCATCCATACCCACTAATTGCCCATCAGTTTACTTTGGACAATGTATGTTAACAGTGTTTTATTTGTTTAGGAATGTGGCTGCATCATGCTCGCCTTCACCAGCACCACACACAGGTGTCGTTCAGTTCTCAGTGCGATCGAGAATCATACTGAGTAAGTGCACAAATGTAATATTTTACAGATGTAATAGTGTTTACATAGTCATAATACAAAAGTATATGTTCTTGTACGAAAACTGCTGTCTTTGTTATGCATGGCCATTATTGATTAATAATGATAATACATTTTTTTATTGTGATATCAACATAAATAAGTGCACAGTAATATTTTACAAATGTAAACATTTATTGTGTCCATATCCACTAATTGCCCATCAGTTTACTTTGGACAATGTATGCTAACATTTTTGTGTGTGTGTGTTTACATCGTCATAATACAAAAGCATATGTTCTTGTATGACATAACAATAACTGCTGTCTTTGTTATGCATGGCCACAGTGATTGTGTTATCAGCATGCTCACGTTTTTTACAGTACTACACAACACAGCACAAAAGCATGAAGTGGTACAGAAAGATTTTTTCTGCACTTCTTGGACTTGTTTCCACCAACTTTCATTTTGCACAAAGAGCTACATGGTAACATGTCCCATAAAGACTTTATGGAGCAACAGAAATTATTCTAATATGCAGATTTGATACTTAGTTATTATCAGTGTTGGAAACAGTTATAATGGTATATCACTGATTGGAAGCAGGAATTTTTTCTCCAGTGCAAAGAAACAACAACAGCTAAGTGATGTTCACTTATTGTTACAGTACAGAAGGGTCGGAGACAACGGGAAACAGGTAAGTGATGTTTATTGAACAACCAGCAGAGAAAACAGGAATGCAGGTAAGTGAATGGCAGTGTTGCAGGTAAATGGTGAATATCGGAGTGCTAATACTGTCCTTTGTGTTGTAGAGATGGAGATCGTGGATGGCAGATGAATGGCGTTCGTAGCTGAGCAGAGAAGACAATTGGGGAAACTCACACAAAGACAGGAACACAGAAGGAGACTTGGAAAACGTTGGAGACAAGACAGTAGGTGTACTGGAGTCCTTGAGGTAAGCATAGAGGTAAGTGTAGATGCAAATGAGACCGGACGTTGACTGGGTGTGAGTGAGTGTCTTTTATGTGGTGACTGATTGGGGTGCTGATGGAGTGCAGGTGCGTGTGATCAGTACTCTGGTGAGGGAGTGCGCTGTGATTGGGTAATGTTGGAGCCTGCCGTGTCTGTGACAGTACCCATCCCTCCACGGCCCACTCCTGAGGGCCGAGGACCCCAACGTCGTGGTGGTCGTCCTCTTCCACGTGGAGCAGTTCTGTCAGGATGAGAAGCGTGGAAAGTGTCGAGCAGGTTAGGGTCGAGTATGTCTTATTTGGGTACCCATGAGCGTTCCTCGGGACCGTAGCCCTCCCAGTCCACCAAGTACTCCAAAAGACCACCACGGCACTGGGAGTCCAAGATCTCATTTACTTGGTACGCGGCTCCGTCCTCCAGGATTACAGGAAGGGGGGTTCGGCTGCTGCGCCAGGCTCTGTGGAAACAGGAACAGAGGGATGGTGAAGTTTGAGTAAAGACACATGGAAAGTAGGATGAATACGGTACTGTGCTGGTAATTGGAGCTGGTAAGTGACCGGGTTTATCTGCTTCGTGATGGTGAAGGGGCCAATGAATCTGGGACTTTGCTCTCGGCAAGGCAGACGCAGTCTGATGTACCGGGTAGACAGCCAGACTTTCTGTCCCGGTTGATAGACTGAAGTGTTGGAGCGTCGAAAGTCGGCTGTCATCCTGCGTCTGCGCAAGGCCTGTTGAAGCTGGTGGTGTGCAGAGTCCCAGACCCTCTCGCTCTCTCGGAACCAGTAGTCGACGGCTGGTACATCCGACGGTTCCCCTGACCAGGGGAACAATGGGGGTTGGTAGCCGAGCACGCACTGGAAGGGAGTAAGTCCAGTGGTAGGTTGGCGCAGGGAGTTCTGTGCATACTCGGCCCAACCCAGGAACTGGTTCCAAGAGTCCTGGTGGCCATGGCAGAAGGTACAGAGGAACTGGCCGATCTCCTGAATCTTTCTCTCCGTCTCCCTGTTCGACTGCGGGTGGTATCCAGACGAGAGGCTCACAGTCACACCTAGGAGAGAGAAGAATGCACGCCATACTCTGGAAATGAACTGAGACCCTCTATCCAATACAATGTCTTCAGGAATTCCATAATATCTGAAGATGTGGTTGAACATGAGTTCAGCAGTTTCCATTGCTGTGGGCAGACCTTTTAAAGGAATCAGACGATAAGACTTAGAAAATCTGTCAATTACCACCAAAATACAGGTACAGTTGTTGGAAGCAGATAGGTCAGTTATGAAGTCCACTCCTAGGTGTGACCATGGTCTGTTGGGAACGGGCAGAGGATGGAGCTTGCCGGAGGGAAGATGGCGAGGGCTCTTCGAGATGGCGCATTCCTGACATCCTTGCATGTACCTTCTGACGTCCCTTGCCATGTTTGGCCACCAGAAGCGCTCTTTCAGCAGCGAGAGGGTTTCATTGACCCCGGGGTGGCCAGTGCCCAGCACGTGTGGGAAGAGTGGATGAGTGGAGTGCGCCATGTCCGGGAGATGTACTGCAAACCTGGTGGGCAACCCGGCGGAGTGTTGGTGGAGGCATTGGAGGAGGGAATGGTGGCTTCAGACCAGCTGATGGGACTCACGATAATCCTTTCAGGTAGGATATATTCGGGCTCTTCAGTGTTCTCTTCAGGATTACAGAGACGAGATAAGGCATCCGCCTTGACATTCTTGGGACCTGGATGATAGGAGATTGTGAAGTTAAAACGGGTGAAGAAGAGCGCCCAGCGCGGCTGTTGCGGATTCAGTCTCTTGGCATCTCTGAGATAGAAGCATCTACCTCGACGATGAAGGGCTTGTCTGGATCGGGATGTACGAGAAGGGGAGCGGTGACGAAGGCTTCCTTCAAGGTGTTGAATGCATTGGTGGCAGCTGGTGTCCAGGACAGAGACATGGGCTTTTCATGGAGGAGGTTGGTCAGAGGGCTTGTTATGGTACTGTAGTCTTGGATGAATCTGCGATACAAATTTGTAAAACCTAGTAATTTTTGGAGTTCTTTGATGGTTGATGGAGTTGGCCAGTTCCTGATGGCATCTACTTTCCCCTCGTCCATCTGGATGCCACTGCAATCGATGTTGTAACCAAGGAACTGCACTGAGGGTTGATGGAACGAACATTTTTCAGCCTTGAGGAACAGATGGAATTCCCTCAGGCGTTTCAGGACCTCCGCAACGTGATGGCGATGTTCGGCCATGCTCCGGGAATATATCAAGATGTCATCAATGTAGACCAGAACAAACTTGTGAAGGAACTCCCGGAGCACCTCGTGGATAAAGTCCTGGAATACGGAGGGGGCGTTGACCAGGCCATGCGGCATTACAAGGTACTCGTAGTGTCCAGTAGGGGTCACAAAGGCTGTCTTCCACTCGTCCCCCTCACGTATCCGGATGAGGTTGTATGCGCTGCGGAGGTCCAACTTGGTGAAGACAGTGGCATGCGGAGATGTTCCAGAGCCGCAGGGATGAGGGGAAGTGGGTAACGGAACTTTACCATGATCTTGTTGAGTGCCCGGTAGTCAATACAAGGCCGCAAGCCTCCGTCCTTTTTTGCCATGAAGAAGAAACTCGAAGCAGCAGGGGAAGTAGATGGGCGGATGTAACCTTGTTCTAGTGCCTCCTTGATGTATTCCTCCATGGCCTTCTCCTCAGGAAGTGACAGAGGGTAGATCTTCCCACGGGGCACTGACTCACCCGGAAGCAGATCGATGGCATAGTCCCATGGCTGGTGTGGAGGCAGCTTGGAAGCCTTCTTAGGGCAGAATACGTCGCTGAAGAGGGCATAACACGGATGAATTTCCACCAAACGTTTCTCCACAGGACTTTCGATGGATGTGGTACAGACTGACAGATGTTCTGGACGAGGAGAGGAATGTAGTGGTAACACAGGGAAACAGTTATCGCCCCACTTCAGGACCTCACCAGTCTTCCAGGAGATGACGGGATTGTGCTGCTCCAACCATGGGCGCACTAAGATCACATCAGCGGTGGATTCCTCCAGAACCAGTAGGTGTTGATGCTCGATGCCCACTTGAAGTTGTAATGGTCCGACGCACTGACGCACCCGTCTTCAGCTGAGTGGTCTTCCTATTATTGAGTGGATCTGGTATATGGATGGCGTAACAGTGGTCTTAAGCTTGAGCTGACGGCAGAGGGAGCCAGAGATGAAGTTGCCAGCTGACCCGGAGTCGAGGAGAGCATTGACTGGAATAGAAACATCAGCAGCAGTAAGGATTACAATGGTAGTGAGTGGCTTCATTTATGGGAGGAAGGATGGCACTCACCATGAGTCGAGGAGGACGAGTGGGGCATGCTGAGATGACATGCCCAGGTGCACCACAATACAGACACAATCTCTGGCCTCTGCCATTCAGCGAATGTCAGTCGGGTATTATCCAGAAGCATGGGCTCGTTGGCTGGTTCTAGGGGGCTAATGGCTTCTGGACGGCGGAGGGATGATGTAAACAGTGGCTGGCCCTGGTGCTCTTCAAGACACGACTGCATACGAGTGGCGAAGCGAATGGAGAATTGGATGAAGCGTTCAAGCCCCATGGAGTCCTCGTATGCAGTGAGATGCAACCGTACTTGAGGATCCAGTCCTTGACGATAAGTGGTTAGCAGAGACTGTTCATTCCATCCACTAGCGGCAGCGAGTGTCCTGAATTTCAGGGCATATTCATTCACAGTCTTTGAGCCTTGTTTTAAATGATATAACTGCTCACCAATCGATGAATCCCCGGCCTATTTACCAAACACTTCCTTGAAGTGGGTCATGAAGCTGGCGAGTGACTGGGTAACTTAACTATTTTGAGACCAAATAGACTCAGCCCATTGAAGCGCTCTGCCGTTTAACTGAGAAATAATGAAAGCTACCTTGGCGTGGTCGTCGGGGTATAAGTGTGGTTGCATCTCCAGGACCAGCGAACATTGTAGCAGAAATCCGTTGCAATCCTCTGCCGAACCAGAGAAGGACGCTGATTTGGCCATGGGACTGGCGTACACAGGCGGTGAGGGAGTGACGGCGGTGTTGACGGTGGTGATCGCTGGTGGAGGTGCTGGTGGATTGGCGGTGAGTGCTCGGCGTAAGACGTCCACTTGGAATATCTCTTGGAAGGGATCCGGGGTGCTCATGCTGGTGTTCGGCGGTGTTGGTCCGGTCTTCTGTTACAGTAGGGAGGGCGCTGTGATTGGGTGATGTTGGAGCCTGGTGTGTCTGTGACACTTATATCTTTGAACAGGATTTATTTCCAGGTAAAACTGTATACTCAATATGTGCCCTCTTTTATTCAAAATGTATTCTGAATAAACTACCAGAGAAAAAAAAAAAAACTATTTTGTACTTTGATTAATTTTCCCTCACATAGCCTTCCTACCTGAAAGAGCTCATTATGCAGCTCATTATACGGGTCTTTGTCTTCTCAGGTGTGAATCACAGCGTTATTCATGAAGATTCACGCCGCCACGCATACTGTCTTTCTTGACAAAAAGTGTCTTACAAAATTTAAATCATTATATTGTTTTATATGAATGAGTAGGCAGGATAATTTTTACATCATTTTGAAGCAAAAACTTTAGCCTACAACCTCCAATACCCAAAAGTCTTGTGAACACATATTTATTATTGGTTTTGTGGCCGTATTTCAGTGACTTAAGTCTTTTGTTTTTTCAATAACCATGCATAAACGTTATTTCCTCAAAAATACAAACATGTACATCTATTTTTCTAACATATTATTGTAGCAGAGTTTGTGCTAAATACAGCTAAATTACTTGTTGGCCAATAGTATGTTATAAGTAGCTGAAATAAGCACAAATGTCAGGGCATGTCAAAACATCTCAAGGGCCCCAGAATCACTCAGACCCCTGGGGGTTAATCTCTTAGCGTACAAAGATCACTGACAGCCCCAGATTATTGTTGTTCAACATTCACTGCACTTTAAAATCACACTCTTACTCGTTCAGAACAAACTAAGTATCATTAGAAAGATTAAAGACCTTCCAGCTTTGATATTTGACAACTGTTTATGATAAAACTAGATTGCAATGACATTAATTTCTTAATTTATGTCAGGAGTACAAAATGATCGATCTGTAATTTTTAATATTTTGAATAGAATATCAACACTCATATGAATTCAGTCATGTCTGAATGTTATTTGTGTTCACATAGCTTTACTGAACAGCATCTGTTAGGGCTCTTAGTCCAAAAGTGCACATATTTGGAGAAATATTGATTTATTCTCACATGTTTGCAAAATATTTTTGTCATACAGAATAAAATTTCTATTTATATTATCTCCATGAAGAACAAACCCAAAGAAACATTTCTACACATGAAACAAGAAGCTAATAAACAAACAATTACGACAGAATACGGTTTTTGTGTGATTTTCATGCAATTTGGGGTATTTTCATATCAGTAATGTATGTTTACATTATAAATGCTAAGCAGGTGTAGCAATTAGCTGCATTTAAAAGGCCAACATAACATTACAACGTTATTATATGACTAAAATCCACATTAGATTGTGAAGCTGATACAAACACTCAATGGTAGTTTAAAGTGAATTTTGAGTAAAAGTGTAATATTAATATTTTAAATTGTGTAATGTAGCTTGATGTTAATTGTAGCTCTAATGAAACTGTTGCGCCAAGAGCTATTCTATTCCATAATATAATTTGTTAAAAGAATTCACATAAGGTCCCAATAATATTTTTTTTTTTCTAGAAAGACTTCAGTTAATAGGAGGATTAATGTATATTGGGATCAAGGTGGTGTTACATGTTCACTGTTATCTTCCTTTAGTTTGATATAGTTTTCCCATTCTGTTTTATTAGTCATTGCTTTCACCTGTGTCTAGTTAATTATCTTGTTAAGTTCCCTTTGTTTGTCACGTGTATATATACCCTGTGTTTTCCTCCACTCCTTGTCCGTTCTCATTAATGTTGACTGTGTTTCGTGAGATCCTGCCTGATTTGTCATTAAATATTATTCAACGTATTCTCCTTCGTCCTTGTTCCTTGCTACACCGACGTAACATAACAGGTGGTGTAGATGGGCATGCAATGTAATTCAAGAATAAAGGCTAATAATGTCTGAATAGAAACAAAAGAATAATGATAAAAGAATAATGAAGATCAAGGGCCCTATTTTAACGATCTAAGTGCATGAGCTAAGGGTGCAGGCAGTGTTAATTTCGTTGACAAATAATTTTCATCATAATTTTCGCCAACAACATTTTTTTCACGGACGAAAACAAGACAATGACTTAATAACATTTTTTTAAATGACTAAAACTATGACAAAAATCTATTCTCATTTTTGTCAACAAATAAAAACAAAACAAAAATGATAGAGGGACGATTTGGGAAGATATCCAATCAGGACTGCTCTGATGTCTTGTGTGGAAGATGCGCACATTTGAAGTGTAACGTGCTGATCTAACCACGGGAAAACACAGTGCTGTTGCGAGTCTACAGGCTCGAGCAGCAGCACTTCAGACTGCTTCGCAATCAATGAATAGCGCACATTTATGCCAAGCGATTGCTTATGAGATAATGTTGATGAATTATGTCAGTGTTTACTATACAATGTTTATACGGTACTATGTTTTAGACAGTTGTCAGAACACATATTTTATTATCCCTCACCTGAACTTAAATGAGCAGCCTGCTACTGCTACAGTACAGACCGCAGACATTTCAGAACATGAGTCACGGTGTATTTCGGGATGGTTTATTATTATTTTTTCCCCTGGTCATTATTGTTATTTTGTTTACACAATAAACTGTATTTAATTGAATTTAATTTCCATTAAATTCATAGTAAACTATTGTAGCTTCTGTCACAGGAAGGAAAGACTAAGAACATTATTTGACACATTATTTTACAAGTAGGCCTATAAATAAACCTAAAACCATAAAAAAAAAAACTTCATTACTTGAAACAAAATAAGTGTTAACTAAAATAAAAAATAAATAAATATATAAAAAATGTAAACATTTTATTTCATTTAGTTTCTAAACTTTAGCTTAACCTGATGTAAAATAAATAAAAACTATAATAGTACCTCAATGATAAGTGTGTCAATCCCTGAAAAGCACTGAATTGAGCTCTCTTTCATGTCTTTTTGCACTTGAACGGTCAAAAACCATTCGCTTTGGACGTTCGCTTTAAGTTGGTTGTCTTAAGTGAACATAAACAGTTTGGAGAATATCAGATGTATATCAGTGTATTGGATCTGTGTATTGTTAGAGAAAAGCTTACTTAATGCATTACAATTTAACTAAACCCTTTAAATTTTAGTCGACTAAATCTACTGTAGATTTAGTCAACTAAAATCTTATATTTAGTCAACTAAAACTAGACTAAAACTAAAACAATTTCCGATGACTATGACTAAAACTAAATGGCATTTTAGTCAAAAGACTATAACTAAAACTAAATCAATATTAACACTGGGCGCAGATACACTTAGGGCTTGTCCAAATCCACTTTTGCTAGCTTAATGACCAGGCGCATGGTCCAAAACAGTTCTTAATGAGTCATGGGTGTGTTTTGGGCGCAACATGCAATAAACCAATCAGAGTCTCATCTCCCATTTCCTTTAACCCTTAAATGCAAACCTAGGGTCTTTATCGACCAGGGACGTCATTCACTACCATCCTCCTCATTCATTTTTTAAAGTTAGACATCAACCTTTTTAGTATTCCTCAATCAATTGATTCTAAACAATATAACAAGAAAAAAAATCATAAAATTATAAAAGAATGCCTGTTTCCCATTCATTTTTTTTTGTAAACAATTGTATAGGGTCGCTAACGACCTGAGGTGTGTAGCAGTGTAGGTATATTTTATTCTGCACAACAATAATTGAATCTTTGATGATGGAATATGTGCAATTCACCTTTATTCCACAAGGTGACAATGTCTGATACACAATGATGAAGTGACATTTCATTCAGACAGAAACGAAAAAATAGGCAAAACTTGAAATGGCTCAGTGATTTACTGCAGAGCAAGAACTGATGCAATCAAATATAAGTGTCACTGTCACTAGACGATGGATCTGGTGAAACTATCAGCAATCATAATGTTGATTTTTAAGATGTTGAAAATGATAGTTTTGAGAATATGTTTGAGATCGCAAATGGGCTCATATTCGCGATCTCAAACATATTCTCAAAACGATAATTTGCTGAATGTACTGGGAAATGAGCTCTGACGAGGACAGTGATGATGGCATAAAACATCTGCTCAAACTAAACCTTTCCAAGCTTAAAAAGGTAAAAAATATGCTTTATTTTATTATTCTGTAATTGTTACACTAATTTCAAAGGAGTTTTATATTATCGCAACAGGTAGAGATCTATCTGTGTTAGATATAGATCCAGGTTGCTAAAGACCCGAATATGTAAGCATGATTGCAAAACATTCATGCATTTAAGGGTTAAAAGCCAGTTATGCTTGCACCATGGCGGATTGCTATTTACATGGTGGAATTTGCAAGCGGAAAGACTGAACGCTTCTCCAGAGAAGAAAAGGATCTGCTTGTGTGCAAGGTTGTGTTGTAATCCTTTCATTTGTAATATTTGGCATGTTTGTCTGTGTCACGATTACCGTCTGTACCTGTCAGTTCCTGGACTACACTTCCCATAATCCTCCCTGCCTGTCACATGCACACGCCACACCAATCACCTGTTACCACATACACCTGTTGCCTATCTGCTGGACTATTTAAGACACACTCACACACCACCTCATTGCGAAGTCTTGTTAACTCTGTTGCAATTCTGAGCGTTTAATCATTGTGTTAGTCTGCCTGTTACCGTTCTTGTCTGTTTCCTGTCTACGATTCTCTGCTGCCTGCCCTTTGGATTATCTGCTCTGTCTTGGACTTACGTTTGTTATCTGCCTGCCCTGACCCATTGCCTGTTCCTTGACCACGTCTCTGCCTTATCCCTGCCATTCCTGTTTGTTCCCGCTTTGACCCTGCCTGTACTACCACGCTTACTTTAATAAAGCTTGCAAATGGATCCTACCCTGAGTCCCGCCTCGTTACAGAAGACTTCGCCAACACATGGATCCAGCAGCTTTCCTGAAGAACAATGGCCCGGTAGGAATATCGCACAATTGTTATTAGGGCTCACGCAGGGCACACGATCTATTGAGGATTATATTACAGAATATTTGGATGTAGCTTATTGGTCAGATCTGCCGGACTGTGTGCTCATAGACTTTTTCTGTGAAGGCATCAATCAGCCACTTAAAACACAACTGATTCATGAGGGACCCCGTTCCTCTCTTAGTCATTTCCTGGAATTTACATTATTAACTGTTGGCTCTCCATTTACTGTGGGTGTCGCGGGGGAAAGTGACACCTCGTCTGGTCGTGTAATGGCCGCCGCACCAGATGACATTCACAAAATGGCGGCTACCTCAACAACATCACGTCACGTTTCTGGATCTGTCTGGGAGCGGAGAGGTTTGCGGTCCAGTGTGGCTGATCAACCGCTGACTTCAGCACGAGCGGCTGGCATTCCTAAGCCTCCGCCAGCCGCTTCGCATTCAAGCCTGCCGGCCGCTTCGCTCTCAAGCCCGCCGGTTGCAACACTCTCAAGTTCGCCGGTTGCAACGCACTCAAGTTCGCCGGTTGCAACGCACTCAAGTTCGCCGGTTGCAACGCACTCAAGTTCGCCGGTTGCAACGCACTCAAGTTCGCCGGTTGCAACGCACTCAAGTTCGCCGGTTGCAACGCACTCAAACACTCTGGATGCTAAGGACGAGATGGCTGCTTCGCCAGTGCCCACGGGCAGGATGGCCGCCCCTCCTGTGTCTGTGACCACAGGGGTCGTTCCAGCCGTTGAGTCCGCTCCAGAGCCCAAGCGCCTTGCTCTGCCGGCGCCACCCGAGCGCCTTGCCCTGCCGGCGCCACTCGAGCGCCATGCCCTGCCGGCGCCACCCGAGCGCCATGCCCTGCCGGCGCCACCCGAGCTCCTCGCCCTGCCGGCGCCACCCGAGCTCCTCGCCTTGCCGGCGCCACCCGAGCTCCTCGCCCTGCCGGCGCCACCCGAACGCCATGCCCTGCCGGCGCCACCCGAGCTCCTTGCCCTGCCGGCGCCACCCGAGTTCCTTGCCCACAAACCCGCCATGGCCACCGCTGAATTCCCAAGAACTTTTTGGGGGGGGGCCACATACCAGAGGGTGGGGAGCTTGTGGGTGGGGACCCTGCACAACCACGGCCATCTACGGCCTCAGAACTGCCTTGGACACCCATGGACTGTAACCCACTATGGCCATTAAGGGACTGTTACTTACAATGGCTGCTCATGGACTGTTACTTGCAATGGCTGCCCATGGACTGTAACCAACCATGGCCAGTAATGGACTCTGACCCGCCGTGGTCACCTTCGGACTCTGTCCCGCTAAGGCTGCTCAAGCCACCTGACCTGCCGTGGTCGCCCAAGCCACCTGACCTGCCGTGGTTACCCAAGCCACCTGACCTGCCGTGGTTACCCAAGCCACCTGACTTGCCGTGGTTGCCCGAGCCACCTGACCTACCGTGGCTGCCTAAGCCTCCTGACCTGCCGTGGCTGCCCAAGCCACCTGACCTGCCGAGGTTACCCGAGCCACCTGACTTGCCGTGGTTGCCCGAGCCACCTGACCTACCGTGGCTGCCTAAGCCTCCTGACCTGCCGTGGCTGCCCAAGCCACCTGACCTGCCGAGGTTGCCCAGGCCACCTGACCTGCCGAGGTTGCCCAAGCCACCTGACCCGCCGTGGCTGCCCGAGTTCCTGGACTTGCGTTGGAGACCCCGTTCCCGTCTGCCAACAGGTCTCCAATGCACCCACCCTCCCTCCCTATCTGTTCCATCTACGGCGCGAGGCCGCGCCTTCCGGGAGGGGGGCGTTATGTCACGATTACCGTCTGTACCTGTCAGTTCCTGGACTACACTTCCCATAATCCTCCCTGCCTGTCACATGCACACGCCACACCAATCACCTGTTACCACATACACCTGTTGCCTATCTGCTGGACTATTTAAGACACACTCACACACCACCTCATTGCGAAGTCTTGTTAACTCTGTTGCAATTCTGAGCGTTTAATCATTGTGTTAGTCTGCCTGTTACCGTTCTTGTCTGTTTCCTGTCTACGATTCTCTGCTGCCTGCCCTTTGGATTATCTGCTCTGTCTTGGACTTACGTTTGTTATCTGCCTGCCCTGACCCATTGCCTGTTCCTTGACCACGTCTCTGCCTTATCCCTGCCATTCCTGTTTGTTCCCGTTTGACCCTGCCTGTACTACCACGCTTACTTTAATAAAGCTTGCAAATGGATCCTACCCTGAGTCCCGCCTCATTACAGTCTGCAGCTGTGCATTCCTGTGTGTGTAACAAGTGTACACGCATTGTGCACACCTCTGTTAAATAACAATAAATAAATAAAATACTGCACCATTGACTTTAGACCAAGTTTTTGTTGGTCAATGGCGCATTAGTTTTCAGTTGCCTCAAAATAGCAACGCGCCAACAATGAACCTGAACACACCTCGTTTTCAGACCAGCACACCCATGGGCGAACAGATGGGTGTGAGTGCATTTACTATTTAAACAACATGGCACTGGATGTGAAAATAATTACTGCATCTGGCTGAAACTAGCAAAAAACACTTGCGTCGCACCTGGCGTCGCATTGCATTAGGTGTATGATAGGGCCCCAAGTCTCATGCCAACAGGTGTGAGAGAGATAATAGGGGGGCTACTATGTCAAAATGATTGATGATGACCTTTGACCTTACATATTTGGCATATTTTTCATATGACGTATGATTATCCCCATGGGGTTGGATTTGCAGAATGATTGATATTGAACTGTCAGGTTATATTTAAATAGTTGTTATTTGACCTCTCTCTAACCCGACTGATCTGTTTAACACATGTGAGAAAAATAGATAATTTATAATCAGGAAGAGCATAATATGACAAACAATAACCACCCTTATTAGTGCAGAGTTCGACAGCCACTCTCACTCACACACACACAGCCTGCCCACCCACCCCCCATCCATAAACAGCCACAGACAGAGAGAGAGACCAAATCAATGGTCTATAAAATGGTTTAAACGATTAAAAATAAACTACGTGATCACACATGAAATAAAACATTGCAAAAGATTTATTATAGTTTTTACCTAAGTGAGTGTATAAAAACCTCTTAAATTTTTCTCGTGGAGAAAAGAGACTTCATATACCGCAAAATGAGTTCCATTGAGTCAAGGAATTTGTTTAAAATAATAATAATAAAAAAATGCTTAAAGTTTAAAAAGTTGTAATATCTCAAAACACGGTTCTCTCAGCTCTTCTCACAACTTGCTGAAACTGGTTCAGAGAAGAGGGAAGAGGAAATTTTTTCCAACGTGTGTATTTTAATAGCTAAAAACATTTCAACCATGAACTTTTATAACTTAAATCATTATTGAGATCCAATCAATGTTTGATTATCTATGACGCAAGTGATTATGCTTATTCAACAGTACGTGTTCAAAAAAAAACAACAACTTTTGCTTATATTCATACACTCTTTCCTGGGGAATCAGGCTGAAAACTGTTCTCTATCCACTTCTCACAGCAAGGTGTGAAATGTGAGACTGTCACAGTATTCAGGCAGTGTGGGTAGAGAAGTCTGTGGACACTTCCATGTTTTATGGGGCTTTCTCCATAGACATAATGATTATTGTAGTATAATTGTATATTCTAGTCCGTACACACACAAAAAACAAACAAACAAACAAAAAACACACGAAAACTTTCACTAAAAACCCTCACAGAAAACTTTCTGCATTTTTACATTTATTAATAAATAAATAAATAAACACATAAACAAATAAAAATCATTTAATATAATTTATAAGCTGTTTTTGTCATGGGACAAATTTTGCTCAGGGGCCAAACATTTGTGGTATTACTACACTTTTGGCCGCATTTTGTCCACACAACATTAGGGAATACCTGAACCACACACATGCACCCAAACACACAATTGGTTCTATAAAAGGAATTTATCTCTATTTTAAATGAAATGATTTTAAATAAAATATATAAGCCATATATGTTACTAACATTTATTTAAACATTTTAAACAGTTTTAGTTATAGTTTTAGCTAAATGAATATATAAATAAAAATACATATAAATATGAAAACACCTTACATTTTCAGAGAGCTGAAGTTGTTCTTTATGCAATGATAAAAAATAAATAAATAAAAAACAAATAGTTTAAGTTGTATCATCAACAAAACACTCCCAGGGATAAACTCCAGTGTGAAACAAATCCTTCAGACCCTCACAGAGACGGGAGGAGGCAGACAGATGAGCCTCTGCGTCACAGCATGTAAAGTTATTCTGCATTCCAGAGCAAATTTTTTTTTTTTGTACTAAATTTATTACAAAGCATAATCTAGATATTTTAAAATTATAAGGTTGTTTAAATCCAATCTATAAAGTTTTATTAATCTTCTATTTATTTTTCTAGAAGACTACTGTATCAAGATAACATCTGATGTCCAATGGAAATGATTTGACTTAAATTTAACCTAAAGTATTATTTTTATCAAACGGCATCTGTTCAAAAAACTTTAAAATGTTAAATCAAAAACCTGTACTTAGTCTTCTTTGATCTTATCTCTCAAAGATTCAAGGCAGCATTTCCGTCTGGCAAATATCCATCAATGCGATGAAACATATTGACAAAGTTTGTCACAATGTTTTTTTTTTGTTGTTGTTTTTTTTTAAAAAAAAAACTTTGTTTTTAAAATAAACTGAATATTTAATTTCGATTTTTAAAAATAATCCAAACACAAAGGTGTCTGTGTGTTTGATGCCTCACAACTCACCTGAAACGATGACTCAACATTGCTCTTTTTAGTTTGTTGTATCTTTAAGAAAATCCCACATTTTCAGAGAGAGAGAGAGAGAGAGAGAGAGAGACCAGATGTTCCTCTGTGATGTTCCCCATGAAAAAATTTGTCTTGAGTGAATATTTAATTTTATTCTTCTTAATTCAAAGCATGATATTACTTTAAACATCAAATAAAAAATGGTCATATGTTGTCATACTATTATGGTGTGCCTGAACTCAACATCTGACATTCTGCAGTATCTGTGATCTAGTATTGCACTTATAAGTTGTATTTGGTTTTACTTTTCTTGTAGCTTCATAACTGGTCTTTATCAGTGTGGAAACATACTCTTTACTAGAAATATACTATTGTTATCTACTCAAAAATACAATAAGTATTTTCAAAAGTTACCACATGTTGATGCGACCGTTGTCTGTTGGCCTTATGAAAAGACTTTGGGGAGCACTGATGACAATGCCCTTTGACTCTCAACAATTTTGCAGGATGTTAAAGATCCTACAAGGTAAAACATAATTTTTCAACTAAGTGAATCCGCACATGTGAGGTCTTTCAGAAGACGTGACTTCCAGGGGACAATAGGTCTCTTGTGGATGTTCCAGAACAGAACAGAAACATGTTTAACAGATACACTAGGTTTTAAGAGTGAAGATATTTGATGCGGTCATGCCAGGTAGGGGATTTGGCCTAATCTTTGGTTTTTAAGCACAATTAAATATTCTCAAGAGACCCATTGTCCCCTGGAAGTCACGTCTTCTGAAAGACCTCACATGTGCGGATTCACTTAGTTGAAAAATTATGTTTTACCTTGTAGGATCTTTAACACCCTGCAAAATTGTTAGGAGTCAAAGGGCATTGTCATCAGTGCTCCCCAAAGTCTTTTCATAATATATTTCATATTCACTGAAATGGCGGCATGGAGCACAAGGAACAGAGAGAGCGTGCAATCCCGAATTCAACTGTTTAGCAGCATGCATTTCGCTTGAACAGTCAAGGGAAACACATCTGATGCATAACATTAAGCATGATTTTGCATCATATAACCAGCTCCATTTGGCTTTTCTGACATAGCTACTAAGCTGGATCGGTAGCTCAGCTGGTACAGAACTATAGCCTACTTGTGATGCTGAGGGCTCGGGTACCGGACGTTTTAATTCAGATTTGCAGTGATACAAAAACCAATGTAATAATACATTGCCAGATTCACGTTCATCTGTTTTGGATAAAACTGATTATGCTTTTAGTGCCACTCACTGGACATTTCACTTTGACAAAACTGAGGAGTGAGATTACATATGGAAAATCTGAACAAGAAAAACAGTAATTGCATACAGAATAAATTAAGCAGTGTGATTTTTGGTAATTAACTTAATAAAAAAAAAAAGAAAAGAAAATATTTGAATTCAAACCTCAGCATCTCCAGCTGACAGCTCTTCAGTCCATCAGAAAGAAGCTTCACTCCAGAATCCTGTAGGTCATTGTTACTCAGGTCCAGCTCTCTCAGAACAGAGTTTGAGGATTTTAGAACTGATGAAAAACTCTTACAAGACTGAACAGTGAGATTACAGTGAGTAAGGCTGAAAGAGAGCAGCATACACACATCAGTCAGATCATCTACAAACACTATGATTGATTGACTGTAAGTGATCTCTTATTTGTTCTTAAATACCTCAGTATCTGCAGCTGACAGTTTGGACTCTTCAGTCCATCAGAAAGAAGGTTCAATCCAGAATCCTGCAGGTCATTGTTACTCAGGTCCAGCTCTCTCAGGACAGAGTTTGAGGATTGTAGAGCTGAAGACAAACTTTCACAAGACTGAGCAGCGAGACTACACCCACATAGTCTGTGTAGAGAACAAAACAAATAACCAGTGATATCAATGTGTTTATCAGGAAGGGTTTATAATCTGAACTACATGTTTGTGCTGAATACAGTATAATGAGACTTTAGCCATTACAATTTTATGAGGATTTGACATAAGCACAAATGTCAGGGCATGTCAAAACATCTCCAATGTCTCAGGGTCAACTTCTGAGGGTTAAGTTTAGAACTTATCTGTACATTTGTGCTCAACACTGCTGCAAATCATACATGAATGCAACTGATACAGTTCAATCTGTCTTACTAAAATGAGGCAAGGACTGGGAGTAATATAAACATTGGAGATAATATGATCCTCCTACAATCAGCTTGGCTGAATTACCTTCTACTAAAAGGTTTTTCACAGTCCACCATTGCACTTAAATTCTGCAACCTCAGCTTCTTCACCTCACCCCCATTGTGAGAGAGAGATGCACTTATATATTAAAGGCCTACATGGTTAATAAATCAACAAAAAGACATTTTCCACCATTTCCCCCTCCCCACACATAAACACTTAAAACAGTCCAGCCGGCGGACAATTCAAGCATGCGCAGCAAGAGTCAGCTACTAGTGATGTCCGGTTCGCAAACGAATCGTTCTTTTGAACCGGTTCTTTTTAGTAAACTGGTCGAACCAGTTCACCAAATCAGACTGAATCGTTCGAAACAGTTTGCCAGCACTAATCCACAAATTACTAAAGTTACTCACTTTTTGACGTGCCTGACATTCCCTCTGACTCGAAAAAAACGAACATCCCGGAGTTATTCAGTTACTCCAACTGTACACTGACTTAACCTGCTGTGAAGAGAGAACTGATGATGATGAGCACAAGCAGCAGAGCAGCTGATATGAGTGCGCATGTGCGGCGTACACGAACGAACATACACGGTCTGTCACCGTTCTCGAGTCAAGAATCGGTTGCAACGGTTTTCGGATCACCAGTACACAACCGAGAACCACTTCTTTCGGACATGTCAGATTTGAGAACCGATGAACTGATGATACCGCGCATGCTTGTAATTCATTCAAGAGAACGCAAAGTACATTAGTCAAGTTTTGTTGAACATCGGAAAGTGTGATAATATAAAACATCCTGAAAATATGTTTATGACTTAATTCAAAGTACAAAAAGTTTATTGTGCTTTTCCAAATACACCATAACAGATTAATAGCATACAAAATAGGCTGCATACAAAGAACTGCAACATGAACATAAATATTTTGTACACAGATCAAACTATCTAATGTTCAGAAATAGTTCTACGAATTTATTTTTCTATATTAATGTTATTTAAAAAGCATTACAGTAAAAGTTGTGCAGTTGTGCTTTCATGTTATTTTTTTTTAAAGATTGGAAACGTCTCAGTTACGTATGTAACCCTCGTTCCCTGAAGGAGAGAATGGAGACGTATGTCAGTAGTGACCGACGAATTGGGATATCGCTAGAGACCCCTATCTGCTTCGAGTAAACTAAAACAAGCCAATGGAATTGGCGTGCGATATTTGCATAATGCGCACCGCCCCCGCCAGGTGGTATAAATAGGGGAGCGGATGCAATCGCACTCTGTTTTTCGCTGAGGAGACAACCTTGAGTCCGCACTACAGCGAGGGCACAGGAACTGTGGCGACGGGACGTACATCTCCATTCCCTCTTTCAGGGAACGAGGGTTACATACGCAACCGAGACGTTCCCTTTCAGTCGGTCACGTTCGACGTACGTCAGTAGTGACTGACGAATTGGGATCCCAAATAAAACGCCACAATTACAGACCCCTTCCAGTGCCCAGCGCAAGCTCTAGCCACCCACCGCACCTGGGGGACGGAGAAAGGGGCGAGCTTACACTGAGAGAGTCTACTGCTGTTCCGCAAGACCCTCTACAATAAAACTTAGACAACACTGGGGAAGCGAACCCGTAGGGAATGCTGCGGAGGCCACTACCTACCCTGCGGGGGAGGAATGTACGTGGAAATACACATATGGACTGGCTGTGGGCAGTACACATATGGAGTCCCTGGGATGGCTCCAGCCTAGGTATAGGGGGAGACTCATCTGACAGGTGACAGCAGAGCTGACTCTGCTAAGGGAAAGACACGGGCTCACCATGGGGAGTTTGACCGTGGACAAATACACATATGGGACCACTCAAGTGGAGGAGGCGCGACATATGGCACCCAGCCAAACATCAACGTCGGTGACGGACTTTTGGCCTGGCATCAGACACTCCGCAATGTCCGAGCCGCAGGGGGAGGCAGAGGAACTCGACAGGGTTCGCCGAGCGGGGAACTCTACTGGAGCAATGGATGCACTTATCCGGCCCAGGGGGCGGGAATGGCATTGCAAGCCGACACTAGAATGGGTTCCTGGCATTTACCGGCTACTGGAAGCAAGTACACGGGAGGATACCGGTTCCACACAAAAGCTATAGAATCTAGCAAACGTGTTGGGTATTGCCCAGCCTGTGGTTCTACAGATATCTGCCAGCGAGGCGCCATGAGCCAGCACCCAGGAAGAAGCCACTGCTCTCGTGGAGTGGGCTCTCAACCCGACCGGGCAAGGCACGCCTTGGGACTGATAAACCAAGGCGATGGCGTCCACTATCCAGTGGGCCATCCTCTGCTTGGAGACAGCCTTTACCTTCTGCTGGCCTCTGTAACAGACAAAGAGCTGATCTGAGATCCGAAAGCTTTGCGTTCTATCCACGTTTCAGGCGCAGAGCGCGGACGGGACAGAGCAAAGCCAGGGCTGGGTCTGCCTCCTCCGAAGGCAGCGCTTGCAGGTTCACTACCTGATCTCTGAAGGGAGTGGTAGGAACCTTGGGTACATATCCAGGCCGGGGTCTCAGGATAACGTGAGAGTCACCGGGCCCGAATTCCAGGCACGATTCGTTGACCGAAAATGCGTGCAGGTCCCCTACCCTCTAAACCGAGGCCAATGCAACCAGGAGGACGGTCTTAAGGAACAGTACTTTTAACTCTGCTGATTGCAAAGGCTCGAAGGGATGACCCCGGAGAGAAGTTAAGACCAGGGAGAGATCCCAAGAGGGTATGGAGGGAGGACGAGGCAGATTTAGTCTCCTCGCCCCCCTCAGGAACCTGACGATTAGGTCGTGCTTCCCCTTCAAATGCATCGTGATGTGCGGCGATAGCGGCAACATACACCTTGAGGGTGGAGGGAGACAGCCTTCGCTCCAGGCCCTCTTGCAGGAAGGAAAGCACAGACCTGACCGAACATGATCGGGGGTCCTCTCGGCGAGAGGAACACCATTCGATAAACAGGTTCCGCTTCAACACATAGAGGCTCCAAGTTGAAGGAGCTCTAGCGGAAGTGATAGTGTCTACAACCGACTGGGGGAGATCACTTAGAACCTCCGCGTCCCGTCCAGGGACCACACATGGAGTTTCCACAGGTCGGGACGTGGGTGCCAGAGGGTGCCCCGTCTCTGAGTCAGGAGGTCCTTCCTCAGAGAGAGGTGCTGTCACGAGGAGTGTGAGATCCGAAAACCAGGTCCGAGTGGGCCAATACGGAGCCACTAGCAAGACCTGCTCCTCGTCCTCCCTGACTTTGCACAGGAGCTGTGTGAGAAGGCTCACTGGGGGAAACGCATATTTGCGTAGGCCCTGGGGCCAGCTGTGTGCCAGTGCATCCGTGCCGAGCGTGCACTTGGAACGAAGGATCTGACCACTTGGTGAGAGTGCGACGGCAGTTCGGTGTCACGGGGACACGGAACGTACCGCGCTGCCACACCCATCTCGGGACCCAGCCGTGAAGCCGGTGTTGAAGCGGCCTCATATGGAGCAATCCGAGCGGCGTGACTGCGGCTGCGGATGCCATATGCCCCAGGAGCCTCTGAAAGAGTTTCAGTGGGGCCGCTGTCCTGTGCTTGAGCGTACTCAGGCAGTTCAACACTGACTGGACGCGCTCCTCGGTGAGGCACGCTGTCTGGGCGACCGAGTCCAGTTCCATACCGAGATCAGAGATCTTCTGCCCGGGGGCGAGTTTGCTCTTGTCCCGGTTGACCCGAAGACCCAACCGGCTGAGGTGAGCTAACACTATGTCCCTGTGCTCGCACAACTGCTCCCACGAGCTGGCCAGAATGAGCCAGTCGCCGAGGTAATTAAGAATGCGAATGCCCTGTTCCTTGAGCGGAACAATGGCCGCCTCCGCAACCTTCGTGAAGACGCGTGGCGACAAGGCCAGCCCGAAGGGTAGGACCTTGTACTGATATGCCCGACCCTCGAACGCAAACCGTAGGAAGGGTCTGTGTTGAGGCAGAATCGAGACATGAAAGTACGCGTCCTTCAGGTCGATCGCTGCAAACCAATCCTGGGGACGGATGCATTCGAAAATGCGCTTCTGCATAAGCATCTTGAACGACAGCCTGTGAAGGGACTGATTCAGGACACGCAGATCCAGGATTGGCCGTAGCCCACTGCCCTTCTTGGGTACAATGAAGTAGGAACTGTAGAACCTTGACTCCATATCGGCTGGAGGGACTGGCTTGATTGCATTCTTCGCCAGGAGAACAGCAATCTCCGCGCGGAGAACAGGTGCATTGTCCAGGGACACGTGAGTGTAATGGACACCACTGAAGACCGGGGGAGGCCGGGTGAACTGAATCGCATAGCCAGCGGGATGGGCTGGGGAGCACTAACCAGGCTCCCAGACTCCGAGCCAAAGGCACCACAGACGTACCGGGCGTGGGGCAGCGAAGCAGAGTGCTGGGACCCGACTTGTACGGCATAGCGGCCCGAAGTGGGGTCAGACTCTGCGAGGTGGCAGTGTGGATGGGAGACGGCTGGGAGGCGGCCTCGAGCATCACACGGGGACCTGCTGGCGAGATGAGAGGGGGCTGAGAGTGGCAAGGTGGAGCCTCGCACACTGACAGGTCTCTCTCTTGAGACCTGGAGGATTGAGAAACTGCTCTTTTTGTGAGAAAGTGAGTGCCGCTGGACTCCGGAAAGCCAGCGGCGGGACAATACAGGACACAAATTCCCCCCGGCCCTCCTCCGGGGGTGGGAGAGATGCTGGAATCCTCTCCCGAAGAGCTGAATCCCTCTCCTCCAGGTCGCCCATCTCAGGGCCGCTTCTTGGACCTCTTGCCACCTGGCTTGACTTGAGCGGGCTGGGCGCCACGTCCGCGACCGGCTCCCTGCTGTTTGGCGGGTGTAGGCTGCTGCTTCGCCGACTTAGCAGGGGCAGAGGACGACGCAGGCAGGTGCCCTCGGCGACGAGCAGACTGAGGCTGTGCGGCCGGTGGTGGGGTGGAGGCAGCAGCGGACCACCGGGGCAGGACATGTTTAATAGCCTCAGCTTGCTTCTGTGCGGCCGAGAACTGCTGGGTAAAGCTCTCGACCGTGTTGCCGAACACGCCAACCTGAGACACGGGGGAGTCCAGGAACCAAGGTCTGGCACGAACGCTATAGGGTGCTCTCCAAGACTTGGTCACCTCCTCATGCACTTCTGGGAAGAAAGGTACTGGGGCGGGACGCTGAGGACCAGTGCGACCCGCCCCAAGATACAAATCGTCCAGCTGAGATGGTTCGGGACGCGGTGAAGGATTCCAGACGAGCCCGACCTTCTCGGCAGCCTGGAAAAGCATAGCGGTCAGCTTGGGATCGGGCTTGGGCAACGCTACAGACCCAGAAGTGGGCAGCGCAACCGAGTCTTCATCTCCCGAGGACTCTTGCTTGCCTTCCGATGCTGCGATCGACATCTGTTCATCCGCGGGTGCGCCAAAGGAAACGACTGGTCGCTCCGTAGAGGGACCAGCGCATTCCAACGGCAGCACTACAGACTGCAGTGTTGTAGAGGGGGCAGGAGCCCGCGGAGCGGCGCTCGGCGGGGAAGCACTTACCGTGATCCTCAGATCACCCTGCCTACACAGCGATGCGCCATCACTCCGGCCGGGGCCAGAGAAAATGGCAGCACGCGGCATAGGAGAGGGGACGCCCGCTCCCTGAGAGGCAAGGAATGAGAGTCTTGATCTCAACACTGAAATAGTCATGTTCCCGCAGTGAGAACATGAACTATCCACAAAAGCTGCTTCAGCATGCTGAACGCCCAGACGTGTGATGCAGTGATTGTGACCATCAGCGGGGACCAGGGAACGACCGCATCCGGTAACGCACAGACGAAATGACATCTTGAGAAAGATGCAGGATTCGTCTATGAAGCTCTTTTAGAAGGGGAATCAGCTCTGATCTCGTGCCGAAGCACACAGGGATCAGTCGCGATGTGATCGGGTACACCACTCCCCGATCACAAAGCAGGGAACCAGCCCAAATCGCAACCGTCAAAGACAGGTAAGTTTGGAAGTGTGCTGTAAGAACATCAGTTGAGAGCACACAAGCTCAGGCTCCTCTGCAGCTCGTGACCTCGCTGTAAAGTGCCGTGACACCGACACAAGATCGCTGACGAAAATCTCTTGACAAACAGTAAGAGTTTCACTCAAAGTCAGATAGCCAGAAACCAAACAGGAACACCACGATTGGCTCCGAAATCAAAGACAGAGTGCGACTGCATCCGCTCCCCTATTTATACCACCTGGTGGGGGCGGTGCGCATTATGCAAATATCGCACGCCAATTCCATTGGCTTGTTTTAGTTTACTCAAAGCAGATAGGGCTCTCTAGCGATATCCCAATTCGTCGGTCACTACTGACGTACGTCGAACGTGACCGACTGAAAGGGAACAATTAATTGTTTGTAAAACTATCAAACTAAACATTTATTTGTGTCATAAGTAATCCATGGACAGTTTATTTAATTTCTAAGCAAGGTGATATAAAGATAATGACGTAATCAAACTACAGCAAGAGCAAACAAGCGACTCCTTTTGAATCGCTCTCGCGGTTCTCGAATCTCAATCTCGTTCTCGAGTAGAATCGGTTGCAACGATTTTCAGATCACCAGTACACAACCGAGAACCGCTTCTTTCGGACGTGTCCGATTTGAGAACAGATGAGCTGATGATACTGCGTATGCGTGATTTGAGAACAGATGAGCTGATGATACTGCGCATGCGTGATTCAGCGTGTGATCTGAAGCTACCGAACAGTAATGACTGACAGCACCGGCATCTTAACCTAACTAGAAGGACAACTGATGCTATGAGACAACCTTTTTTTCCATGACTAAGACTAGACGATGAGAGATGACACCAATTTCATTTAACTTCATTTCAGTTAAATGAAATGATAACGTGACTAAAACTACAAGTGCAATATCGTTGACGAAAAAAGACAAGACTGAAATGTGGCTGAAAGACTAAAAACTTCACCAAAATCACTCTTCTGAAATTACTTTTTGTTTTTGTCGAATAAAGGAGACATAACATTACAGACTGTTTTACAAGCGTTCATGCTTATGGGTGCCAGATTTCCAGAATGTAAACCCCCAATCAGAGCTTTTCTGTTAAAAGAACACGTTTTACTTAATCTTTGCAATCTGGTAACCACGCACACGAGCGCACACGAGCCCTCTCTACACTGAGGAAGAAACTTGGCATTACCAAGTAGAGTAAACTTGGTAATGCCAAGTTTACTCTACAGGATTTTAAGCCCGATTTGCCAGTTAACGAGTTCGCCGACGATCGGGGAAAAATCAGCGAGTGATCGGCGCTCGCCAATCTTTATGTGTGAACTACTCAACAACGCATCAAAGAGGCTCGCTGATATGTCACCGACACCTCGCAGACGCCAGACAAATATCTAGCATGCTAAATATCTGGAGCTTTCGGCCGACTCGATATCCTGTGGTGTCACGTGTTGAGACGCAACAGCCAATGAAATACACACTGATGTCTATGGAAGCAGCAAAAACAATCCATTCAAACATAATTTGCCAACGTTTATTCATATCAGATGCACATTCTGTAAGAAACTATAAAGCTCACTCACTCTATTGTTCTCCAACTTCACCACCACATGTATTTTGGGACAAATGGATGAATTCACGTTATATATATTAAGATCAAGGTCATTATCTAGGTTTTTAAATGACAAAACACTCACTTGCACATATTTGAGAATCGGAATATCAGATAGTTGATGACACGGTAAGAAAAGCGATACATCTGTCATACAGTGTGGCCGGCTGGCCGTGGTTTGTGGCATGCAAGCAAGCATGACGCATCGTCTGTCACAGACACGCCAGGCTCTACACTCTCACAGACACAGCGCACGTCATCACCAGAGTTCTAATCACCCACACCTGCAGCCCATCAGCACTCTCATCAACAGCAGCACAAAAGACTCATGCTCTCACTCAGTCACTGTCCGGTCTCGTATGCACATGGTCTTACCTGCCTGCTTACCTAAAGGACTCCAACGAAGATACTTACCTGTCTCCAGTGTTCCCCTCGACTCCTCTTTGTCTCCTCGTCTCCCGTGAGTTCATCTGTGTCTGCTCCAAGCTCCAGTTCTGTTGTCCGTCTCTCATCCCTGCAAAACCAAGACAAGTATCAGTTCCTCTCCCATATCTGCCAACGTATTATCTGCCATCACTCACCTTCACTCTGTTTATCTTCTGGTTGTTCAATAAACATCTTCATCTGTATTCCCGTGTCACTGTCCCCTTCTGAACAGAAGACCGGACCGCACTGCTGAACACCAGAATGAGCACCCAGGATCCCTTTCAAGAGCTCGTGCATGCATTGCTCCGAGCACTCACCGGTACATCACCAGCATCTGCACCAGCGAGCACTTCCGCATCCACCGCCGATTCTCCTTCACCACCTGCCGTCGCCAGTCCCATGGCACAACCGGCGCCCTTCTCTGGTTCGGCAGAGGATTGCAACAGATTCCTTTTGCAATGTTCGCTGGTCCTGAAGATGCAACCGCACCTGTACCCCAACGACTGCGCCAAGATCACATTTATAATCTCTCAGCTAGATGGCAAGGCTCTTCGCTGGGCTGAACCGCTGTGGACACAAAAGAACCCCATCACGCAGTCTCTCCCCAGTTTCATCTCTCACTTCAAGGAAGTTTTTGGAAGGCCTGCCTGGGATTCCTCGATCGGTGAGCAATTATACCAACTCAAACAAGGTTCAATGTCCGTTAATGATTATGCCCTCCAGTTCAGAACCCTCGCTGCCTCTAGCGGATGGAACGAGCAAGCCCTCATTACCACGTATCGTCAAGGGCTGGATCCATGCGTGCGGTTGCATCTCGCTGCATACGAGGATTCCATCGGGCTCGAACGGTTTATCCAACTCTCCATCCGCTTCGCCACTCGTATGCAGTCGTGTCTTGAAGAACACCACGGCCAGCCGTTGTTCCCATTGTCACTCCGCCTACCAGAATCCGTCAGCTCCCCAGAACCAGTCAACGAACTCATGCAAGTGGAGAATACTCGTCTGTCTTTGGCTGAGCGGCAGAGGCGGCTGACCCAGAATTTGTGTTTATACTGTGGATTATCTGGGCATTACATCTCCGAATGCCCCACTCGCCCAGCTCGTCCAATGGTTAGTGTCATCGTTCCCTCTCTCAGTAAGATGAAACCACTCACCACTGTTGTAAACCTTACTGCTGCCGGTTTGTCTCTTCCAGTTAGTGCCCTCCTCGACTCTGGGTCAGCCGGCAACTTCATCTCCGGCGCCCTCTGCCGCCAGCTCCGCCTCAAGACAACAGCCACGCCGTCGACTTACGAGATCCACTCGATAACTGGGAAACCCCTTAGCCGAAGACAAGTTCGTCTCATTGCTGGTCCCATCCAACTTCAAGTCGGCATCCTACACGTTGAACAACTCCATCTGCTGGTTCTGGAGGAGTCCACCTCTGACGTGATTTTAGGGCGCCCGTGGTTGGAGCAGCATAATCCTGTCATCTCCTGGAGAACTGGGGAGATCCTGAAGTGGGGTGACAACTGCTTCCTGGACTGTTTTCCTGAACTCCTCATTCCAAGCCCTCCTCGCTCTGAAAACTTGCCAGTCTGTGCCACGTCCATCGAAAGCCCCCTTGAAAACCGCTCCGTGGATATTCCCCAATGTTACTCCCACTTCAGTGATGTCTTCTGCCCCAAGAAAGCCTCCATGCTGCCTCTACACCGGCCATGGGACTGTGCCATTGATCTGCTGCCAGGTGAGCCAGTGCCCAAGGGAAAAATTTACTCACTTTCCATCCCGGAGGAGAAGGCCATGGAGGAATACATACAACAGGCTCTGTCACAAGGCTATATCCGTCCGTCTACTTCCCCTGCTGCTTCCAGCTTTTTCTTCGTGGCTAAGAAGGACGGAGGCTTGCGGCCCTGCATAGATTACAGAGCATTAAACAAGATCACTATCAAGTTCCGTTACCCACTTCCTCTCGTCCCATCCGCGCTCGAACATCTCCGGGGTGCCACTGTGTTCACCAAGTTGGACCTCCGCAGCGCGTACAACCTCATCCGGATACGTGAGGGGGACGAGTGGAAGACCGCATTTGTGACCCCTACTGTCCACTATGAGTACTTGGTTATGCCGTATGGATTGGTTAACGCCCCCTCCGTATTCCAGGATTTCATCCATGAGGTGCTCCGGGAGTTCCTCCACAAGTCAGTCCTGGTCTACATCGACGATATCCTGATTTACTCCCGGAGCATGGCCGACCATCGCCACCACGTTGCGGAGGTCCTGCAATGCCTGAGGGAATTCCACCTGTACCTCAAAGCAGAAAAGTGCACCTTCCACCAACCCAGTTCCTTGGGTACTACATCGACCGCAGTGGCATCCGGATGGACGAGAGGAAGGTCTCTGCTATCAAGGACTGGCCCATTCCCACCACCATAAAAGAACTTCAAAGATTCCTAGGATTCGCCAATTTCTACCGACGCTTCATCCAAAGTTACAGTACCATCTCCACTCCACTCACCAACCTCCTGCGCAGTAAGCCCAAGTCTCTGTCCTGGATCCCAGCAGCCACCCAAGCCTTCGAGACCCTGAAGAAAGCCTTCACCACCGCTCCCCTCCTGGTACATCCGGATCCCGAGAAACCCTTCGTCGTGGAGATCGACGCCTCGACTACCGGAGTGGGAGCGGTATTGTCACAGCAGCAGGGGAATCCAAGTAGACTCCATCCATGCGCCTTCTTCTCCCGCAAACTCAACCCGGCAGTGATCAACTATGACATCGGTAACAGGGAGCTTCTCGCCATCAAGCTTGCCCTTGAAGAGTGGAGGCATTGGCTCGAAGGAGCAAAACACCCATTCACCGTGTTGACTGACCATAAAAACCTGGAGTATCTTCGAGACGCAAAACGACTTAACCCCCGCCAAGCACGATGGGCTCTGTTTTTCACCCGCTTCAACTTCTCCATCTCGTATCGCCCAGGGTCGAAGAATGTGAAAGCAGATGCCCTCTCCCGTATCCATGGTCCCAATGAGCCTTCAGAAACTCCCAAACCTATTCTACCTGAAAAGCTCTTCGTAAACCCCATCGTCTGGTCTGAGAAGACACTTCCCGAGTCCAATGCCTCCACCAACGCTCCGCCGGGTTGCCCCCCAGGTTTGCTCTACATCACCCGGACACGGCGCACTCCCCTCATTCACGCATCTCACATGTCACTGGGCACTGGCCACCCTGGGGTCAATGAAACCCTCTCGCTGCTGAAAGAGCGCTTCTGGTGGCCGAACATGGCATCGGATGTCAGAAGGTACGTGCAGGGATGCAAGGAATGCGCCATCTCAAAGAGTCCCCGGCACCTTCCCTCCGATAAACTCCAGCCTCTGCCCGTTCCCAACTGCCCTTGGTCACACCAAGGAGTGGATTTTATCACCGACCTCCCTGCCTCGGATAACTGTACCTGCATCCTAGTAATTGTTGGTAGATTTTCCAAATCATGTCGTCTGATTCCCTTAAAGGGACTATCCACAGCCATGGAGACTGCTGAACTTATGTTTAACCATATCTTCAGATATTATGGAATTTCTGAGGACATTGTATCAGATAGAGGGCCCCAGTTTATCTCCAGGGTCTGGAAGGCCTTCTTCACCCTCCTAGGTGTGACCGTCAGCCTCTCCTCTGGCTATCATCCCCAAACAAACGGGCAGACGGAGCGGAAGATTCAAGAGATCGGCCGCTTCCTTCGTACCTTCTGCCACAGCCACCAGGACTCTTGGAACCAGTTCCTGGGTTGGGCCGAGTACGCCCAAAACTCCCTGCGACAGCCTACCACCGGACTCACTCCGTTCCAATGCGTACTCGGCTACCAACCCCCACTGTTCCCCTGGTCAGGGGAGCCCTCGGACGTACCAGCGGTTGACTACTAGTTCCAAGAGAGCGAGAGGGTCTGGGACTCCACGCACCATCAGCTCCAATGAGCCCTACGCAGGCGCAGGATGACATCCAACCTTCGACGCTCCAACGCTCCCAACTACCAGCCGGGACAGAAGGTTTGGCTGTCCACAAGGGACATCAGGATGCGCCTGCCCTGTAGGAAACTGAGTCCCAGATTCATTGGCCCATTCACCATCCTGCAGCAGATCAACCCCGTCGCCTACCAGCTCCAGCTCCCACCTGAGTATAAAATTCACCCCACATTCCACGTCTCTTTGTTGAAACCTCACCATTCTTCTGTTTCTGTTCCCACAGAGCCTGGCGCAGCCGAGGAACCCCCCCTTCCTATCATCGTGGACGATGGAGCTGCTTACCTGGTGAGAGAGATCTTGGACTCCCGGCGTCGTGGTGGCCTTCTTGAATACCTGGGGGACTGGGCAGGCTACGGCCCCGAGGAGCGCTCATGGGTCCCCAGGAATGATATACTCGACCCCAGCCTACTTGACACCTTCCATGCCACTCACCCAGAGAGACCAGCACCCCGTGGCAGAGGCCGACCACCACGATGTCGGGGTCCACGGCCCTCAGGTGCGGGCTGTGGAGGGGGGGGTAATGTCACAGACACACCAGGCTCTACACTCTCACAAACACAGCGCACGTCATCACCAGAGTTCTAATCACCCACACCTGCAGCCCATCAGCACCCTCATCAACAGCAGCACAAAAGACTCACGCTCTCACTCAGTCACTGTCCGGTCTCGTATGCACATGGTCTTACCTGCCTGCTTACCTAAAGGACTCCAATGAAGATACTTACCTGTCTCCAGTGTTTCCCTCGACTCCTCTTTGTCTCCTCGTCTCCCGTGAGTTCACCTGTGTCTGCTCCAAGCTCCAGTTCTGTCCGTCTGCCATCCCTGCAAAACCAAGACAAGTATCAGTTCCTCTCCCATATCTGCCAACATATTATCTGCCATCACTCACCTGCACTCTGTTTATTTTCTGGTTGTTCAATAAACATCTTCATCTGTATTCCCGTGTCACTGTCCCCTTCTGTATTGTAACATCGTCATAGAAACGATAAAATAACGGTCGCCTTAACTCTGGGAGGTCAGCCAGAATGTTTTAAACTTTTAATATAATGTTATTTTAATGTTAATTACATTTAGTTCAAAATTTAATCTAATTTCTTCCCAGTGGCCATTTTCGAATAAAGTCATTGGGTGCCAGAGTTGTCGTCAACTCATGTAATGTGTAACCTCCTTGTTGCGGATAATTTACGTAGTGTCACATAGTGTAAACACCCCAACGACTTCAAGACTCCACAGCAAGTCACGTAGTCTGAACAGCACAGCGATCTGCCGACGTTTAAAGTCCTGTAGTGTAAACTTGGCATAAGCTGGAGTTCAGTGATCTTCATTTGAGATTTTCTACTAAAGTGTCATTCAGTCAGTCTTTATTGCGCTGCTCATTTGCTGACTAAATCTGCGACCAGAGTGTAGGCTGATATCCAGCAGTGGTTCTCAAAATGTTTTGCCGTTCATTTAATTCTACTCCACCTTAAAATAACATTAAAACTGGGCATGTATTTTTAGCAGGTAAAATGTCGTAAATACACGACATTCAATCAAATTACCTCATCTTTCGTGATCAAAACTGACTACATCCACACAAGCCAGCAAATTGCGCAACGTTAGTGCTGTTCTCGACTATATACGTTACCTTTGTAAAAGTGGGGATTTACTAGCATGAAGAACAAATATAGATACAGACTGCATAGAGATTTAAGATTAAAACTCTCTTCGATACAAAAACATACCCTTCTGTGAGTTAGTTTTTAATGTTGATCATATTATTCCATCAAGAATATTGACTGAATATAATATAATATCCCGAATATTGATTTTATACAACAGTTCAACAAACAAAAGGGTCATATTAAGTGATGTACATTTTAAACAGTATTGTCAGTATTTTTGCTCTATTTTGCAACAAAAGCCACAGCAAAACTGCAGCACACAAGATGTTTCGTGAACCAATCTCTGGCTTTGAACGAATCGTCAATGATTTAATGATTCATTCATAACTACAGCTGAGTAGTAAATATTCTGGGACATGTGTCAAAAAATGATTGATTGTGACCTTTGACCTTTGACCTTTGCCCCTCCCCCATGGGACCACCCAAATAGTACCCCATCCCCCCATGGTTGACCGCTGTATGAACTCCATGACCTTGGGGTTATGGAATTTAAATGGTGGTTGCCCTTTGACATGGGATATGAATATGTCCATTGATTCTCTGCATTTTTGAAATATCTATGGTATTGACCTGTGGGTCAATTGTAGGGTGGAACAAATTGATGATTTTTGAACTTTGACATCATATTTGAAATCCTGGAGGTAATTTATGAACTTTCAGGGTCAGACACGTGTTGAACAGACATCCGCATTCCGGTTCATCTCCAATCTTCCTGTGTAAGCAACAAAAATAAGATTTTAATGAAGAAACAGCCGGATCAAAATAACAAAAGAATAAACATGGTATATTTTATAAAATAGAATACACAAACGCGCACATGCACGCATACCCATTTCAAAAAGTGGAAAACATTCACATCTCCAAAAATGTATAAATAAAATAAAATTATAACACACTGAATAATAAAAAACAGTTACTAAATTTAATGAGACTGATTATTATAGTTAAATTAAAATTAAAAACATGGAAAAAGTTTTCCTCTAGCAATGATGTCCATTGGGTTAACAATTGCGTTTAGTTTGAAATATAAAACACCCAAAATATAGACATATAAGTAAAGTAATATTTATTTTAACAATGTCAATGCAAAAAGGGAATTTGGACATGTTCAGACATGTTCCATGTAAAACATGCATAAGACATGGTTGTTTTTATACTGGATATTCTCTCCCCTAAACACATGTATCGTAGTAAACGTTTTCATTTTTATATTTTCAAAAATATCATTTAGTATAATTTAAAAAGGTGTTTTGCAAATGGGGATACATTTTGGTAGTTAAATAAAAAATATAAAAACATTTTGCTTTTAGTTTATACTGAAATCTAAAAATCTCTCACTGTCTCTCTCTCTCTCACACACACACACACACCCATTTCAAAAGTGAAAAACATTCTGTTCTTTGAATGAAGATGGTAATAAATAAAAGTATAACAATGTTAATAATAACAAACAGTTACTAAGCCAAAATTATATACCAGTTATCAATGTAAAGCTGCTTTGACACAATCTGCATTGTAAAAAGCGCTATATAAATAAAGGTGACTTGACTTAACTTGACTAAATTTACTGAAACCAATTATTATAGTTTTAGTTAAATGAAAATATAAAATTTCTTACTTGTTGATGTCCTTAACATGAAAATGGCTTACAAACTATCTCATTGTCTCTCCAAGTGACTTGCAACAATGCATGATAGTCACAGAGCCAGAAGGGGAGAACGCTGGTCAGCGGGGGTGGATGAAACAATATTTTGTTCAAGCTAACTTTTATTTTCAAAGCATAAATGTAAAAGTTTAAATTACATCTTTTAAAATTAAACATTTGTTCAAATTAAATCTTTAAATAAATCAGATCTTTGACATTTTATTCATCACTGTATGTGTAAAAATGTATGGGTCTCACAAGCCACCTCTCACATTGTGTAACATTTTCAATAATTCAATATGAAAATCACCAAGCATTTTCACAGAGAAACAATGATTTCATTCAGACCATGTGATGCCTCAGGTTAGTTCTATAAAAGGAACTTATCTCTATTTTAAATTGAAATGATTCTAAATATAAATAATATAAAATGTTGCTAAAAAATTATTTAAACAATTTAAATATAGGTTAAATTAATATGTAAATTAAAAATAAATATATTTTTTAAAAAAAAAACCTTACATTTTCAGAGAGCCAAAGTAGGTCCTTTTGCAATGATAATAAATAAGTAAAAATAAAACAAAAGCATTAATAAAATAAAATCATTCATAAACACCCCCAGATCCTCCCAGGAACAAACTCCAGTGTGAATGAGAGATGGCAGGGTGGAGTCAGACAGATGAGTCTCTGTCACAGTGTATGTTAAGACAGCTAACTCCATTCCAGAGTGAATGTTTTTGTACTAAATTTATTTCAAAGCACAATCTTAAAAGTTTAAAATAGTCTTTTAAAATTAAAATATTGTTTAAATTAAATCTTTAAAGATTTAATAAAAATCAGTTAGAAGTCCACAGTATCGGGATAACATCTGATGCCAATGGTAGAAATTATTTTGCTTAAATTTAACCTAAAGTATACTTTTTATTAAACAACATCTGTTCAGAAACCTGTACGTAGTCATCTTAGATCTTATTTCTCAAAGATTCAAGCAGAAGGGTTAGGGTTAAGTTTTTGAGAAAACAGCATGTTAAAAACAGCATGTTAACTAGAAATATTTAATTTGAATTGATTTAAAAAAAAAAAAAAAAAAATCCAAACATGAAGGTATCTGTGTGTTTGACAACTCACGGATGCAACGCGCACGTCCCTGTAAAAACGAGGACTCAACTTTGCTCTTATTTAGCTTAAGTTGCATCTTTAAGAAAATCACCACACATTTTCAGAGGGATCCTCAACAATCATTAATGATGGCCTCAGGATATAGGCTGATGAGGTGATTTACAGATCAGTCACTTCTCTGTGCTGAGCCTGTCTGTTGCCACTTGACCCCCGACAATTTTGCATGGGTGTTAAACACCCTACAAGTAGTCATTTATTTCAACTGTGTTATTTACAAAACAGCATTTTTCAATAGAGTGAATCTACACATCTGAGGTCTTTCAGAGACATCACTTCAGGATCAGTGGGTCTCTTGAGAATATTTAATTGTGCTTAAAAACCAAAGATCAGGCCAGATCCCCTACATGACAATGTCCACATCAGACTCTGTACTTGAAAATACCTTTGCTGTTAAATATGTTTAAAACCTCACATGTAAACTTACATTTTTAAGGTGACGCATGTCTCATAGATCTATATGATTTACTTTTCTTATTTCTATAGTTTCAATTCCTAAATAAATAAAGTAAACCAAAAGAATAATGCTGACAAATGTTCGCTGCAATGTTTTTAACAAATAGAATACCTTATTCCACACAGTTCCTCACACAGTGAAACCATTAAGGAGAGCCAAAGGCTCATGACAATGGGTGAAAACACATTACTATGTAAGATATGTAAGATAGTTTTACCAAAAGAATAATGCTGACAAATATTTTGCTGCAATGTTTTTAACAATCAGGGATTACCTTAGTCCAAACAGTTCCTCACACATTGAAGCCATTAAGAATAGCCAAAGGTTCAGGACAATGGGTGAAAACATTACATATGTGAGAGAGTTTTACCCAAAATCAAATACTGTATTACACTTTTTCCAAAAGATAATATTGCTTTAAAGTTTGAATAAAAAAGTTAAAAGCAAACGTATCTTCATACCATGTGCTCTGTCACAATTTTTGTTTTATAAAATTTGCGGTTGTTATTTCTAGGTTCATGCTATCATTATCAGTCTGTTAAATATGAAGTTAATACATGATGAAACAAGAATCATGCTACCAAATTCTTTTGTCACAATGTTTTTAAGAAAAAAAATTGTTGTTTTTAAAATACAACTAAACCAGATTATTAGACAAAAATTATTTTCCCTAGTTGTGCTGGAATAGGGCTTATTTTAAAGTTTGGGATATGTTACAATCAGGCAATACAAGGATCTAGAATAGATGAAGCTTCATATTGAACAAAGAAAAAAAATATGCCATTTTCACTTGTGAACATGTATTTATACACATTTTCAACATGTATTATACAATATCTGCATACCATTTTTGAAAAGGTTTTAGTAATGCTTTAGATCCGAATCCAGATTTTGGCATCCAACATGACATTAAATAGATGTACCAGTGTACAAGGGTGTCTCAACTGTTTATAACAATCTTCTTAGATTATTATTTTTTACTCAAATAAATAGATATTGAATATAGCTTACTTGCACTGCTTTTCCCCTACAGATCAAAGCCAAACATGTTTTTTGTAGGAATTATTTGAAAACAAAACTCATTGAGAATATATTGTACAGTTGTGATATTTTCAAAAATTCAAATTGATAGTTCTTGTAGTACAATTATCCATCTCTTCGATGTGGGATTGCATGAAGCATCCACACGAAAAGTAAGTCTGTCTGTTTGCACTTGAAGAGATTTCAACCAAAACATATCTAACCATTGCACTGAAAGCAGCGCATACATTAAAGTTTGAGGATGATAAACAAAGTTACACACTCTAGTAAAGCGGTAGATACAGCTCAAATATGATCTTTTGTAGGAATTATGTGAGCACAATAAATTCTTTCATCTAAATTCAAGAGGCCTAGTAACTAAGAAAGCAGTGACATCGTGTAAGAAAAGTGTCATATTGCATACAGAAATCCACTCTTTATCTATTGCGAAAGGCATTTTTACCCCCCTTCACTCATCTTAGTCGCATTATCAAGACTATCAAGATCACTGTTAGCATTTTATTTGTCGTCTGTATATGATTTTAGCCGATACTCCTCTCTGGTTGCTGTCAGTGTAAGTTTGTGCAAATCATCACATGTGTGAGGAACACAGACCATTCATTTTAGCATCTTTTAGTGGTATGACTGAACTTTTCTTTTGACAAAACCAATTCTGTTTAACAATTTTCTTTCAACATTCCCACATGGTGTTAAAGAATATGTGTAAATATTATGTTATACAGTTTTGTTAGAGTCTATGCAGTGCTGTTGTAATGCATGATTATTTGAGAACTATAACATCGCATACCCCTTTATACAATCTTTATACAGGTATTATCATTACACAATTTACTATGTTAGCTACTCACAGGAATTAATGAAAACATGATACTCCTACTAAATGAGAGATGTAGTACTGATGTTCTTTGACGTTCTAAAGCTGATGTTGTCTTTCTGGTCTGTCTGTGGTCACAAGACACATAATGCATCAACACGAAAAAGCGAGTCTTGCCGTTTTTCTGGTACATTCTGTTACAGACTATTACACTTAGTTACAGTCATGAAAAAATATTTCAACTGTACTCTAAACAGGACTTGAATAAAAAGTAAACTTGATAAGTAGTTATTTTAAGTGAAAGGTTAGTTGATACAGGCCATTTTATTTTGTCCGCTCCATCTTTTAGGCGGCTGCCTTTTAGGTTTTTATCCAGGAAACATGTACAACTACGTCAATGTGTTGTCACGTTTGTCTCAATAATTTATTCTTCTTTTAGGAAGCCATTATGGTAAGCGGTTTTTATCCCTGATCCGCATGCGATCAAAATTGTTTAACATCTTTTACAATTTTAAATATTTCCCCAGCTTAAATATTAGTTTTATTCATTTACAAAGGTGTCATGTAGAGGAGATGATTAGGTTGGCACTCAAGACGTCCTCTGTGTTGACTTTAATAAAACATTTCAGCATCATTAAGACAACCTCAGTAACTGTATTCATAAATACGTCGAAATAGCTGTAACCATACAAATATCGGCTATGAATAACTAAAACAAAGCCTAACAACATACACAAATGATTCTAACTCTTTCACGACCCAGACTGACCCCAGGTAAGTATACCTCAAATACTCACAATAGTTAGATATCTTGACTATCCGTATGTTTAGGGACGTGACCGTTCTTGTCCTCATAAATTTTATGTTTCTTTGATTTTATTCACATTTTTTGAAACGCAGTGTTTTACCACGGCTTCATTTTTTAACATCTCCATTCTTCTTTCGTCTGTAATTGTAATTTTGAGCGTATTTGTTTTCCTTTATCATTTTACCCGTTTCATTTTGTCCGAAAAACTATGTTTCCTATACATTTAGGTGTAATGTGACGTTGAAATAGCGCTCTCGCTGTTCTCGGCATCTCGTTGTTTGTAGCATTTGGTTGATTTAATAAAATGATGGTTTAACCATACTCTTGAGTCATTTTACATACTATTTTATATTTTACGGTATAGAATGCTGAGCAAAGATCTTTGAAACATTGTAGCTTGTAAAACATTAAAATGACTTCAAACGCTATATAGACATTTTACCCTCCAGGGTTAGAGGTTTTACCGCCCAATGATACGGGGTTAGAGGTTAAGCAGCGGGTGTTTTATGACTATTGAAGGCGTCGCATTCTCTCTAGTTAAAACCCACAGGACCTACCTACTGAATAAGCTTTAGGAAACAGTCTGCAAAGCTTCAATGGCTACTCCACAAGTTCCTGAAACTTCTGTTGAAAGTTATGTTAAAATGGAAGAAAATCTTCCTTACGCACGGCAGAAAAACACAGGATTCGTTTGACCAAGTTTCTTCATGAAGATGAAAATTTTGTGAAACAGGAATTTCTGATGGCTGATGTTTATGTGGGTGGCTTTCTTTTAACAAAGCATCACGCACGGTCAAACTCTATGCTATGGAATTTTTTGAAGAAGAATTAACATCACAGACACCTTGTGTGCATTTGCCCGCCAAGGACTGGTCATTTTTCTAAAATCATATCTGGACCGATCTGAATGGGATCACTGGTAAACGCTTTTACATGAACGTGTGGGATGGAGTTGCCCCAAATGTACACGGTACAAGGTGATAAAGCCTTGTGATAATGTAACCATATCAACCTGTTGGAACAAGTCGCTTCATGACCAAAACCTCATTAAGTTGATGAAACCCTGTGAGGAATCCGAAATGGACTTTTGGTCTCAAAGCAGTGATAGTTCTGAGTCTGAGTGGAACCGTGACTGGCCAGTTCTAGAGGACGACCCCTTCGAATGCTGCAGGTCTACAAACAGTCTATATTTTGAGTGGAGCGATGTACCTGCGTTACATACCCTCTTTTTAACAATAGACAAGTTGTTTAATTCGAGCTGAATTCATTTGAAGCATTGCTAAATGTTTAATCAGTCATGGTGATGTGCCTTAATATGTATTAAATGGTAACGTGATATAGCAAAACCTGAATTGTACAATGATATTGTAATGTATCGTGCCCTTGCTTCTGTTTTGTGTTACTTGCTATATGTGTAATTGGTTTTGTTTAATAAACTGATTGGATCCAATTTCCCTCGCCTCTAAGAATCTGTATATTTTTGAAAAAAATTAAAATAAGACCTCATTGATGTGAAGTGTTATATACAATATGGGCATTATGTTTAAAATGCTTGAGATAATTTAATACGATGGTGTCAATAAAAGTCTTTAATTTAGTATTACTTTAGTATTACTATTAAAGTCTTTTAATATCTTAATCTTAACTCTTTAGTAAAATTCAAATGTCTGCACAAAAAGAAGTTCCATCCTATTTCTACATGTTATGGATCTTATTGTGAACAATTCATAAGTGATTGTTTTTTGTTTTGTTTTTTGTTTGTTTTTGACCTCGTAACTTTTTAATCAAAATGTAAAATAAAATAATAAACTGGCGACTTCTCTACTTCACTTGTTTATGACTTCCTGATGGCAACCGCCTGCGGGCGGGTGAGGGCGGACCCCAATCGGCTGTCCAGATAAAAACTGTGCTCAGCATTCTATACCGTAAAATATAAAATAGTATGTAAAATGACTCAAGAGTATGGTTAAACCATCATTTTATTAAATCAACCAAATGCTACAAACAACGAGATGCCGAGAACAGCGAGAGCGCTATTTCAACGTCACATTACACCTAAATGTATAGGAAACATAGTTTTTCGGACAAAATGAAACGGGTAAAATGATAAAGGAAAACAAATACGCTCAAAATTACAATTACAGACGAAAGAAGAATGGAGATGTTAAAAATGAAGCCGTGGTAAAACACTGCGTTTCAAAAATGAATTTATGAGGACAAGAACGGTCACGTCCCTAAACATACGGATAGTCAAGATATCTAACTATTGTGAGTATTTGAGGTATACTTACCTGGGGTCAGTCTGGGTCGTGAAAGAGTTAGAATCATTTGTGTATGTTGTTAGGCTTTGTTTTAGTTATTCATAGCCGATATTTGTATGGTTACAGCTATTTCGACGTATTTATGAATACAGTTACTGAGGTTGTCTTAATGATGCTGAAATGTTTTATTAAAGTCAACACAGAGGACGTCTTGAGTGCCAACCTAATCATCTCCTCTACATGACACCTTTGTAAATGAATAAAACTAATATTTAAGCTGGGGAAATATTTAAAATTGTAAAAGATGTTAAACAATTTTGATCGCATGCGGATCAGGGATAAAACCGCTTACCATAATGGCTTCCTAAAAGAAGAATAAATTATTGAGACAAACGTGACAACACATTGACGTAGTTGTACATGTTTCCTGGATAAAAACCTAAAAGGCAGCCGCCTAAAAGATGGAGCGGACAAAATAAAATGGCCTGTATCAACTAACCTTTCACTTAAAATAACTACTTATCAAGTTTACTTTTTATTCAAGTCCTGTTTAGAGTACAGTTGAAATATTTTTTCATGACTGTAACTAAGTGTAATAGTCTGTAACAGAATGTACCAGAAAAACGGCAAGACTCGCTTTTTTTTCGTGTTGATGCATTATGTGTCTTGTGACCACAGACAGACCAGAAAGACGACATCAGCTTTAGAACGTCAAAAAGAACATCAGTACTACATCTCTCATTTAGTAGGAGTATCATGTTTTCATTAATTCCTGTGAGTAGCTAACATAGTAAATTGTGTACGTATAATACCTGTATAAAGATTGTATAAAGGGGTATGCGATGTTATAGTTCTCAAATAATCATGCATTACAACAGCACTGCATAGACTCTAACAAAACTGTATAACATAATATTTACACATATTCTTTAACACCATGTGGGAATGTTGAAAGAAAATTGTTAAACAGAATTGGTTTTGTCAAAAGAAAAGTTCAGTCATACCACTAAAAAGATGCTAAAATGAATGGTCTGTGTTCCTCACACATGTGATGATTTGCACAAACTTACACTGACAGCAACCAGAGAGGAGTATCGGCTAAAATCATATACAGACGACAAATAAAATGCTAACAGTGATCTTGATAGTCTTGATAATGCGACTAAGATGAGTGAAGGGGGGTAAAAATGCCTTTCGCAATAGATAAAGAGTGGATTTCTGTATGCAATATGACACTTTTCTTACACGATGTCACTGCTTTCTTAGTTACTAGGCCTCTTGAATTTAGATGAAAGAATTTATTGTGCTCACATAATTCCTACAAAAGATCATATTTGAGCTGTATCTACCGCTTTACTAGAGTGTGTAACTTTGTTTATCATCCTCAAACTTTAATGTATGCGCTGCTTTCAGTGCAATGGTTAGATATGTTTAAGTTGAAATCTCTTCAAGTGCAAACAGACAGACTTACTTTTCGTGTGACTTTTGATCTGTAGGGAAAAGCAGTGCAAGTAAGCTATATTCAATATCTATTTATTTGAGTAAAAATAATAATCTAAGAAGATTGTTATAAACAGTTGAGACACCCTTGTACACTGGTACATCTATTTAATGTCATGTTGGATGCCAAAATCTGGATTCGGATCTAAAGCATTACTAAAACCTTTTCAAAAATGGTATGCAGATATTGTATAATACATGTTGAAAATGTGTATAAATACATGTTCACAAGTGAAAATGGCATATTTTTTTCTTTGTTCAATATGAAGCTTCATCTATTCTAGATCCTTGTATTGCCTGATTGTAACATATCCCAAACTTTAAAATAAGCCCTATTCCAGCACAACTAGGGAAAATAATTTTTGTCTAATAATCTGGTTTAGTTGTATTTTAAAAACAACAATTTTTTCTTAAAAACATTGTGACAAAAGAATTTGGTAGCATGATTCTTGTTTCATCATGTATTAACTTCATATTTAACAGACTGATAATGATAGCATGAACCTAGAAATAACAACCGCATAAATTTTATAAAACAAAAATTGTGTCAGAGCACATGGTATGAAGATACGTTTGCTTTTAACTTTTTTATTCAAACTTTAAAGCAATATTATCTTTTGGAAAAAGTGTAATACAGTATTTGATTTTGGGTAAAACTCTCTCACATATGTAATGTTTTCACCCATTGTCCTGAACCTTTGGCTATTCTTAATGGCTTCAATGTGTGAGGAACTGTTTGGACTAAGGTAATCCCTGATTGTTAAAAACATTGCAGCAAAAATATTTGTCAGCATTATTCTTTTGGTAAAACTATCTTACATATCTTACATAGTAATGTGTTTTCACCCATTGTCATGAGCCTTTGGCTCTCCTTAATGGTTTCACTGTGTGAGGAACTGTGTGGAATAAGGTATTCTATTTGTTAAAAACATTGCAGCGAACATTTGTCAGCATTATTCTTTTGGTTTACTTTATTTATTTAGGAATTGAAACTATAGAAATAAGAAAAGTAAATCATATAGATCTATGAGACATGCGTCACCTTAAAAAATGTAAGTTTACATGTGAGGTTTTTAAACATATTTAACAGCAAAGGTATTTTCAAGTACAGAGTCTGATGTGGACATTGTCATGTAGGGATCTGGCCTGATCTTTGGTTTTTAAGCACAATTAAATATTCTCAAGAGACCCACTGATCCTGAAGTGATGTCTCTGAAAGACCTCAGATGTGTAGATTCACTCTATTGAAAAATGCTGTTTTGTAAATAACACAGTTGAAATAAATGACTACTTGTAGGGTGTTTAACACCCATGCAAAATTGTCGGGGTCAAGTGGCAACAGACAGGCTCAGCACAGAGAAGTGACTGATCTGTAAATCACCTCATCAGCCTATATCCTGAGGCCATCATTAATGATTGTTGAGGATCCCTCTGAAAATGTGTGGTGATTTTCTTAAAGATGCAACTTAAGCTAAATAAGAGCAAAGTTGAGTCCTCGTTTTACAGGGACGTGCGCGTTGCATCCGTGAGTTGTCAAACACACAGATACCTTCATGTTTGGATTTTTTTTTTTTTAAATCAATTCAAATTAAATATTTCTAGTTAACATGCTGTTTTTAACATGCTGTTTTCTCAAAAACTTAACCCTAACCCTTCTGCTTGAATCTTTGAGAAATAAGATCTAAGATGACTACGTACAGGTTTCTGAACAGATGTTGTTTAATAAAAGTATACTTTAGGTTAAATTTAAGCAAAATAATTTCTACCATTGGCATCAGATGTTATCCCGATACTGTGGACTTCTAACTGATTTTTATTAAATCTTTAAAGATTTAATTTAAACAATATTTTAATTTTAAAAGACTATTTTAAACTTTTAAGATTGTGCTTTGAAATAAATTTAGTACAAAAACATTCACTCTGGAATGGAGTTAGCTGTCTTAACATACACTGTGACAGAGACTCATCTGTCTGACTCCACCCTGCCATCTCTCATTCACACTGGAGTTTGTTCCTGGGAGGATCTGGGGTGTTTTATGAATGATTTTATTTTATTAATGCTTTTTGTTTTATTTTTACTTATTTATTATCATTGCAAAAGGACCTACTTTGGCTCTCTGAAAATGTAAGGTTTTTTTAAAAAAAATATTTATTTTTAATTTATATATTAATTTAACCTATATTTAAATTGTTTAAATAATTTTTAGCAACATTTTATATTATTTATATTTAGAATCATTTCAATTTAAAATAGAGATAAGTTCCTTTTATAGAACTAACCTGAGGCATCACATGGTCTGAATGAAATCATTGTTTCTCTGTGAAAATGCTTGGTGATTTTCATATTGAATTATTGAAAATGTTACACAATGTGAGAGGTGGCTTGTGAGACCCATACATTTTTACACATACAGTGATGAATAAAATGTCAAAGATCTGATTTATTTAAAGATTTAATTTGAACAAATGTTTAATTTTAAAAGATGTAATTTAAACTTTTACATTTATGCTTTGAAAATAAAAGTTAGCTTGAACAAAATATTGTTTCATCCACCCCGCTGACCAGCGTTCTCCCTTCTGGCTCTGTGACTATCATGCATTGTTGCAAGTCACTTGGAGAGACAATGAGATAGTTTGTAAGCCATTTTCATGTTAAGGACATCAACAAGTAAGAAATTTTATATTTTCATTTAACTAAAACTATAATAATTGGTTTCAGTAAATTTAGTCAAGTTAAGTCAAGTCACCTTTATTTATATAGCGCTTTTTACAATGCAGATTGTGTCAAAGCAGCTTTACATTGATAACTGGTATATAATTTTGGCTTAGTAACTGTTTGTTATTATTAACATTGTTATACTTTTATTTATTACCATCTTCATTCAAAGAACAGAATGTTTTTCACTTTTGAAATGGGTGTGTGTGTGTGTGTGAGAGAGAGAGAGACAGTGAGAGATTTTTAGATTTCAGTATAAACTAAAAGCAAAATGTTTTTATATTTTTTTATTTAACTACCAAAATGTATCCCCCATTTGCAAAACACCTTTTTAAATTATACTAAATGATATTTTTGAAAATATAAAAATGAAAACGTTTACTACGATACATGTGTTTAGGGGAGAGAATATCCAGTATAAAAACAACCATGTCTTATGCATGTTTTACATGGAACATGTCTGAACATGTCCAAATTCCCTTTTTGCATTGACATTGTTAAAATAAATATTACTTTACTTATATGTCTATATTTTGGGTGTTTTATATTTCAAACTAAACGCAATTGTTAACCCAATGGACATCATTGCTAGAGGAAAACTTTTTCCATGTTTTTAATTTTAATTTAACTATAATAATCAGTCTCATTAAATTTAGTAACTGTTTTTTATTATTCAGTGTGTTATAATTTTATTTTATTTATACATTTTTGGAGATGTGAATGTTTTCCACTTTTTGAAATGGGTATGCGTGCATGTCTTGGCGTTTGTGTATTCTATTTTATAAAATATACCATGTTTATTCTTTTGTTATTTTGATCCGGCTGTTTCTTCATTAAAATCTTATTTTTGTTGCTTACACAGGAAGATTGGAGATGAACCGGAATGCGGATGTCTGTTCAACACGTGTCTGACCCTGAAAGTTCATAAATTACCTCCAGGATTTCAAATATGATGTCAAAGTTCAAAAATCATCAATTTGTTCCACCCTACAATTGACCCACAGGTCAATACCATAGATATTTCAAAAATGCAGAGAATCAATGGACATATTCATATCCCATGTCAAAGGGCAACCACCATTTAAATTCCATAACCCCAAGGTCATGGAGTTCATACAGCGGTCAACCATGGGGGGATGGGGTACTATTTGGGTGGTCCCATGGGGGAGGGGCAAAGGTCAAAGGTCAAAGGTCACAATCAATCATTTTTTGACACATGTCCCAGAATATTTACTACTCAGCTGCTTGCTTTGATACTGAATGACTCGATGATTCACTCATTAAAACAGTGACTTATCGCCACCTACTGGCGGTTTTAATCTAATATTTGAAAGTATCACTTTGTTTTTATCATCATTGTATTTATTGATTTTTTTTTTATTCTATTTAAAGCATTATTTATTTTATAAAGGTATTTATAAAGGTAAAAAATGCTCTGGAAAAATCAATTTAAGAGGGCAAATATTGTCCCTTAATGGAAAAGGTGTAACTGCAGTCTAAGTGAAAAAGAGAGGGTACACAGAGGGATGTTAAATCCCTCAGGGGGTACGACACTCTAGAAAGTTTGAGAACCACTGAAAGGGGATATGTAGAATTGCACAATTGCTACTGCTAAGAGTGCAATGTCAATACAGCCTGTTACCCGTTTTTCATAAGCTTAAATGAATTGGTCTAAAGAGAAAAATTATGACTATTTTGTCTAAAGACTACATATAAAATAGCTATCAAAATTAATGTTGGTAACTGCAGTTTGACTAAAAGTAATGACTAAGACTTGACAAAAATGCGATGACTTTTCATCGACTAAAACTAGACTAAAATATGAAAGACAAAAATGACAAAAATGTGACTAAGACTAAAGAGCATTTTCGTCTGAAGATAAAGACTAAGACTAAATCAAAAATGGCTGCCAAAATTAACACTGTATGAGAGGACTTAAATGAGGGGCCAATCTGGCGAAAAGTAAGTTTATTTAATTACAAATAATTCATAATGGATTGTGTATAGTAGTGGATCATGGTTTCTGCGCTGATGAAGACTAATTTATTCACTTTATAACTGTAAAACTTCCTCGTTTGCACATCACTGCCTGTATATGTGTTTGGATGCTTTAGATGCAAAACTAAATTGTAAGAAACGTTTCAGATTATAATGTTTTAGTTGACTGATGTTATAATTACTGACTTTATATATTTGAATGTGTTAAGTGTTTTTTCATCCCGGCCCACGATAGACGACGTCATTACGTCGGAGAGTAAAAGAACCGGTGAACCGTTTTTTGTAACCGGTTTATTGAAATGAACTGTCCGAAAGAACCGGTTCGCGGAAAAGAACCGAACTTCCCATCACTATCAGCTACGATTTAAAGGGATAGTTCACCCAAAAATGAAAATTTGATGTTTATCTGCTTACCCCCAGGGCATCCAAGATGTAGGTGACTTTGTTTCTTCAGTAGAACACAAATGATGATTTTTAACTCCAACCATTGCAGTCTGTTAGTCGTATAATGCACAGACAAATCCAAATTAGGACACATTGATGTCCTAAGACACGAAACGATCGGTTTGTGCAAGAAGCCAAACAGTATTTATATATTTTTTTTTTTTTTTCTGTGTTGTGTTTGTATTGTAATTATAACTTCATGATGTTTGTGTAATTTTGAATGTTGGGACCCCCTTGAAAACGAGATGTTACATCTCAAGGGGTTTATCCTAAATAAATACATTTCAAATATATCATTTTTTACCTCTAAAACACCACTATGTCCAACTGCCTTGCACATCCAGTTGGTGAGGTCTGTAAACTCGTTCTGATGACGGAAGTGATGTCTCGCGCTTATACTTCAATGAGTGTGAGACATCACTTCCGTTGTCAGAGCGCGTTCAGACCTCACCAACCGGATGTGCAAGGCAGTTGGACATAGTGGTGTTTTAGAGGTAAAAAAATGATATAAATACCGTTCGGTTTCTTGTACAAACCGATCGTTTCATGTCTTAGGACATCAATGTGTCGTCACGAGCCGCATGGTTTAATTTGGATTTGTCTGTGCATGTTTTATTTTACTCTTATAGACGAAGTTCCCATTGACATGCATTATACGAGTGACAGACCGCAACGGTTGGGGTTAAAAATCATCATTTGTGTTCTACTGAAGAAACAAAGTCACCTACATCTTGGATGCCCTGGGGGTAAGCAGATAAACAGCAAATTTTCTATTTTGGGTGAACTATCCCTTTAAGGATTTACAAATGGTGCTAATATACACACACCATGTGGTGTAATACTTCCAAAAAATTATAATCATAACCTTTATCTCCATACCAAAATCCCAGATGGCCAGACAGTGATTCATCTTTTATAAATCGTTAAAATATTAATGTCTGTGATGCTGTGAGCACGGAGACTGTTGTGTAGACTGTAAGTAATTTAAATATTTAACTTTTAAATATTAAATGTTTAATCTGAATAAATAGCGCTCATAAACGGCCGTCGAGATGCCATTCTCAAGTGAAACGAGCCGGGGCTTGGACCCGGAAACGGCATTCCTTACGTCACAACTTAACAAGCGAAAAGGGGAAACTGCGAAAACGTGAGTAAAACAAACAATACACTAAAGGTTGGACTCAAAAGTGTTCCTTACAACTTGTCAAATAAACCTAATCCATGGATATTGACATGCAGCCAGGAATTGTGTTTCCAGACATTTATATGTGCCTGATTTCGACACCGGGGAAATACATAAAGCAAATCTGCCTGTGAATATTTTATATAACTACAATATAGGTAGGTTTAAATCATAGTAATCACTTACATCAATGTTATATATATCGTCATATTGTCCAGTCCTAAAACTTGTATAGTTTTTGTCAGTGTTTATTTAAAAACACCCAATTATGCAGAATATAAGATGGTAAATATTTAATTGATGAGTTTTCAACACAATATATAACAATACAATATATACGGTATGATTTTACCTCAAAATCCAACAATTTGACACAAAATGATAACTGCAAATCCATGTTTCTCTGCCTGGACTCCAGTTGTTTCTGTGAATTGCAATGATCCATTTGCTTCTTTTTTCTGTAGCTTTCAGCAGTCTTTAAATATATACCTCAGATTTTGTGTCAAAGCTATTTGTACAGTCAATCACAAAGCTCTTTCCCGTTTTGGATGTGTTTTTCGCGGCATTCACGCTGAAAACCAATGCTGCCACTCAGTCTTTGTGCCACTCAGTGGGTGTAACCGCAATCATAACGGTCGACGGTGACGTCACATGCATACCCTCTATACAGGGGTGCGTTTCCCAAAAGCATCGTTAGCCAACTAACATCGCAAGTTCCGTCATTACTCACTCAGTTCAACGATTTGGTGTTTCCCGAAACCATAGTTCAAACGAACATTCGCAAACTACATCGCAAACTTGTGTGGTTGGAGCGGTGGTTAGAAGCATAGGTTCTTGTTTTTATGACATGTGGACTTAATAAATCATTATCTTGAGCAAAATAAGCAAGCTGACATTAAGTACAATGTATATCTTTTATTTCGAATATATACAAATGTCATTTATATATTTTAGTTGGTCAAGAGATTTAAAGCACCGTTTTTGGAGAGTGCGCATGTGCGTACGTGCTCTAGTACATAAGAACAAGCATTTGATTTAATCTGTAAATAAAGCAAAATAAGTGAGAAAAATGAGAATAAGTCCTCTAATGCCATGTCCGTAATTTATAGCAAAAAATCTAGCATTAATTTGATCTCAAACGGATTCATTTAAAGAAGTTATTTCTCACCACCTGCGTGACGTCATTCACCAGCGTGGTTGAACGACAGGTTTGCGACAATACGGTTTCGGGAAACAATCGTGACTAGCTAGTTGATTTGTTCAACGATGCATCGTGCTATGGAGGTTCAGCAGTGAGTTACATCGTTGTTCAGGAAACGCGCCCCTGATAAGTAAATAAAGATGTTATAATTAAACTTATCTGGTGTGTGTGTGTGTGCGTGTGATTATTTAAATGGTGATAGCGGGGATATATGAAGCATAATGGCTGAGTATGATTGTATGCAAAATACAATTAAATACTACTTTTATTTGTGTACACTCACAATAACAACAAATCCTTGTGTTTTTGTAAAATAAAGAAAATAAACAGGGTGCGCTTTCAGCTCTCTCTGTCTCCGTGAGAAACTTTCTGAAACACCTCTGAATAATGAACTGAAATTTAGCTAAAACTTATCACACAGATATAAGAAATGTCTTTAGAAAGCTTAAAGTGTACTTTTAAATGAAGTAAGTCATATTGAAAACAAATATTCTCTGTTTATGTAATCCGTATGAAACCAACGAGAGGTACAATCTTCTCTGCCTGACTTCATTATCTGTAATGTGACCACAGCGCAGCCTTTGACACGCAAATCGTCCATGTGTGAGGAACGCTAACCTGTAAGCACCCCATAAAACGAAATAATCCCCAAAACTATGCCATTCGTTGGTGCTACATTTGTGCTGATTTGTGCCACAAAAATGAATGTTTGTGTTGGTTTGGTGTTCCGAGACATTAGGCTTGTTTGAGATGCACCTAGCCTCATCTGAAATGTAGGCGAGAGGCGGCTGCAGTGAGGGGAGGAGTGAAAAAAGTGCAGGCAAGACGGACAGTTCTCTGTTCTCGTAGTGGATCAGACACCTACGAGATCAAAGGCGGATATCGCGGGATTCACACTCATGCGCTGTGTTGCTGATAAACTGGATGTAATTTAAGTTCTGTTGCTTGTATATGAAAATAAACATAATGAACAATACACGCAAAGTACTTGTTATTTATGTAAATAAGTACTTGTTATTTCAGGTCGTTTAAACCAATGAGCATTAAGCTGTGTCGTCATCAAGTCGTTTTCTATCGTGCTTTTGGTCAGTGCAGTCAGTGGAGAGCAACTGCGCTCGACTGCAGAATCCGATGAGGCCGCCTCGCCCTCTCGAGACTTTTTTGAAACACGTCGCCATGACATCAGAGCAAGGCGGCCCACCCTCTGACACATTTCTAACCAGCATGCATCTCGCGGTGATCACGGTGATCGTTCTGCGCAAAATTTGCTCATCTCAAACAAGCCTATTGAGCATTATTTTTTTGGTCGTGTGACGTCATTCTCCACCCCATGTTGTTCAAATCGCTCCAAACCAGTGCCATTTGTTTGTGCTCGATTTGTGCTGGTTTGTGCCGTTAAAACGAACACTGTAACTGTTTTCCTTCCACGGATATAACAAATATAATTGGGAGCTGTGACGTCACTCTCCACCACACTTCATCTAAATCGCATGAAACCGGTGTCGTTGGTTTGTGCTCGATTTGTGCCGGTTTGTGCTGTTAAAATGAACACTGTATCTATTTCCACTCTTTAGTAATAACAAATATAATTCGGGAGCTGTGATGTCACTCTCCACCCCATGCCGTGCAAATTGCTCGAAACCGGTGCCATTTGTTTGTGCTCGATTTGTGCCATTAAAACAAACATTGTAACTAAGACCTCTTCTTAAATATAACGAAAAAATGTTTTATGAACAGTTATGTAACTCTCCACCCCATGTCATTCAAATCGCTCCAGACTGGTGTCGTTCGTTTGTGCTCGATTTGTGCCGGTTTGTGCCGTTAAAATAAATATTCTATTTAGTCACCCTCCTATTTAGTCCGAAATAACAAATATAATTCGGGAGCTGTGATGTCACTCTCCACCCCATGCCATCAGAATTGCTCCAAACCGGTATCATTCGTTTGTGCTCAATTTGTGCCGGTTTGTGCCGTTAAAAGAAACCCTGTAAGTGATTACCTTTTTTAAAAAACAATGAAAAAACCCAATCTCCACCCTATGTCATCTAAATCGCTCCAAAACTGGCATTGTTCGTTTGTGCTCGATTTGTGCCGTTAAAATAATGCCTTAAAATAAAAAAAAAAAAAACAATCTCCATCCCACGTCTTCTTAAATCTTTCCAAAATGGTGCTGTTCGTTTGTGCTCAATTTGTGAAGGTTTGTGCCGTTAAAAAAAAAAGTAAAATACGACCTCTTCTTAAATGGACTTATACATTTGTGCCAGATAGGCCTACATGTTACCTGCCTCCTTACAGGGACAGATATTTGATTAAATAATAATAATAATAATAATAAAATACTATATAATTGCATGGTAAATTTTCAAATATATTAAACAGCTGTTTGATGTTTAACATGTTTCTGCGCCCCTCAAAAACATTAATTAATGCATAGTAGGAAAGTCTGCCTATATGCGGAAAATGTGCTCTGAGACTAAATAAAAAAGCATGTGTGCAGGAGAATTTAAAGGTTAATTAAAAATTTGGTAGACAAGTCAGAGAACTGAACATTTTTATTAATTATTGTGCACTCAAGAAACTCACAGGAGCGCATGTAACAATTTAACACATCGCTTCACATCTTCCGCTGAGAAAGATAACATGCTGCAACTAATAGGCCCTGTGGAATCTTGAGGAAATTGATTATGCTCAGATTATTTCATCATCTAACTGCAAAACGCATAACGCAATACGCCTTTAAATCAAACCCTTTAATCACTGTCAGTAACCTATAGGCGAAGGCTATTTTCTTTAAATAAAATAATAATAATATTGAAAAAACATATATATACACTGTACAAAGTGAATTGCAATTGTTTCATTAAATAGAACGACTTAACAGATGAAATCAGTTTTGTTTATAAATTCATACAGGTTGATTTTTTGAGTCCTTGTTTTTTCTCTTCTTGACTGAAACCAGTTAATTAGGCCAAGATGTTTAGATTACTTGATGTTTAGACTGACTGTTTTATTTTGATAATAATCAGGCTGCGAAATCAAGTTTGCAATGCTAGAATATGATATGTGTGTGTGCGTGAGGCGCCAGCGCGATCGAACAGTGTTAAATAGCCTACTCAATCATTTTTAATCACACAGATAAAAGTAAGACAATATTCGCAGCCACAAAGTGTTTACTTTTGTTTGTGTGCACTCACAATGAAAACAGAACGTAAATAAAACTACATGATGCGCATTCTCGTCTCGGTTGACTTGTGTAGCCCGCGCCTCACAACAAAAATAAACTCAGCAGCACAGACTTGTCGCACAGTTTTTTTCTTTCGTTTTATTAATCTGTAAATTATTTAAGTCAAACATATTTCGCGAATTTATTATTTTAACGGTTTCCCCTTGTTATGTCTAGGGGAAACAGATTATTGCAATTTTAAGGCCACAAAACTGTCACAAATTGAACACAAAGGAACACCGCCGGTAATGATTTAGACCATAGAGGACTGATGTAACTGTTTCTAAATCAAGCACAAAAGGGCACCGTTTTTAAGCAATTTGAATGTAAAAACATTTTTCATTAGGCCTACTCTACCTAGCCTATATTTAAGAAGAGGTTGTTTTTTTTAAACGGCACAAATTAAGCACAAACGAACAGCACCATTTTGGAAAGATTTAATAAGACGTGGGGTGAAGATTGTTTTTTGTTGTTGTTGTTGTTGTTGGTTGATTTTTCGTTATTTTTTTTATTAGGCCTATTGTTATTATTATTTTAAGTCATTATTTTAACGGCACAAATCGAGCACAAACGAACGATGCCAGTTTTGGAGCGATTTAGATGACATCGTGTGGAGATTGGGTTTTTTCATCATTTTTTTAAAAAAGGTAATCACTTACAAGGTTTCTTTTAACGGCACAAATCAAGCACAAACGAACGATACCGGTTTGGAGCAATTCTGATGGCATGGTGTGGAGAGTGAAGTCACAGCTCCCGAATTATATTTGTTATTTCTAAGGAGGGCGAATAAATAGAATGTTCATTTTAACGGCACAAACCAGCACAAATCGAGTACAAACAAATGGCACCGGTTTGGAGCAATTTGCACGGCATGGGGTGGAGAGTGACGTCACAGCTCCCGAATTATATTTGTTATTACTAAAGATACAGTGAAATAGATACAGTGTTCATTTTAATGGCACAAATTGAGCACAAACCAGAGACACCGGTTTCATGTGATTTAGACGAAGTGGGGTGGAGAGTGACGTCACAGCTCCCGAATTATATTTGTTATATCCGTGGAAGGAAAACAGTTACAGTGTTCGTTTTAATGGCACAAACAGGCACAAATCGAGCACAAACGAATGGCACCGATTTGGAGCGATTTGAACGACATGGGGTGGAGAATTATGTCACACGACCAAAAAAATAATGCTCAATATCTCGAACACCAAACCAGCACAAACGTTCGTTTTTGCGGCACAAATCAGCACAAACGTAGCACAAACGAATGGCATAGTTTTGGGGATTATTTCGTTTTATGGGATGCCAACTTCACGGATGTCTCCAACCTCCCTCTGCTTTTCATCGAGTTTACCTTGAATTTACCTCAGAAAAAGAAGAACGCTACTGATTTCCAGGGAGGTAAATCATTTATTCCCACTTACAGTAGTTAACGTGTTATTGTTACATGAACTGTAACATGTTAGAATGTTTAGACAGCGTTTGCTGTAAAATACCGTGTTTGTGAATGTTTGCTCAAACACATACGTTTATATGTTTCATTAATGGTCTCTGTAAGCGCTGTGAGTTTGAGTCACTTACAATGTGATGTGCATTTGAAAAGCAAAACGCACTCATATATGTCATAAATGTTTGAAATAATTTTCATTTAATTTGGCTTCTTTTATAAAAATTAACGCAATGTCGATTAGTGTTGCATCATAAATATCACAATTAGATGAAGAAAATCACAAGTAGATGCAGCCCTATTTGCTTCTGATATCAACATGCTCTATGCTCACAGTTGTTGTTTTTTTTTTGTTGTTTTTTTACAGGAACCAGATGCCACTGATGAGTCCTGCTGAATCTATTTTCCCATGAGACCGCTGTACCAACATCAGCAAGCTGCACTACTACATGAACATGGTAAAATCAGGACAAAAGCACGCACATCACCAGCCAAAATATGCTCAAAGATGGGTGCTCGACCAAAAAATATTACTGTAATCTGTAATATTGGCAATTACAGATGTGGTAACTGGCAACAATGTAATTTTACTTATAAAACTCAAACATTCAAACATCCTCATACTGGAAAAAAAAAAAATTAAGATAAGAGGCACTATTTCATGCAAAACTGCCAATGTGATGTTATGTTGCGTTGTCCTTGCGGTCTCTGCTAAGTGGGTAAAACTAGTAGACCTTTAAAAACCTGCATTTCTGAACATCGTTGCGCTATTAGAAATCAAGATTTTAAAAGTCCGGTAGCTCAGAACTTTGCTACTTTTAGACATTCAGTCTCTACCTTACAATATGTAGGAATTGAATTAGTCAGATATCCACAGCGTGGAGGTGACATTAATAATTTACTGTTGAAATGTGAGACTTTTTGGATTTACACATTAGATACCATAGCACCTAGGGGATTAAATGAAGATTTTGATATCTGCCCATTTCTTTAAAAAAATCTTTAAAATTTAGAAGGGAGGAAAAGAAAAAAAGAAAAAGGAAAGTAAAAATGTGATTTTTTTTTTCTATTGGTTTATGCTGGAATCATGATTTTCTTTATTATTATTCTTTATATTTAAATTGACTCTCACATTTAATATCTTACATTTTTCTGTTTGCCTTTGTGTTCCAAAATGTGTGTGTGTGTGTATATATATATATATATTTTTTTTTTCCTTTTGTTTGTTTCTTGTCATGTGATCCTTGATTAATCACCTGTTACTATAAACTAGTAGTCTTCACTATTTTTTTTTTTACAAGAGCCACACTAATAGGACAAAGTCAATAGGAGAGCCACTTTTACCGCAAAGTATCAAAAGTTAATTTTTTTTTTGTAATTACATTTCCCTTATTGACAAAAAAGCAGGATTACCTTAATGCTGGGATGAGTGGAAGCATGCATGCATTTCCTTGACTTTCTTCATGTTGTATTTGTTGCTTGTTGTTGCAATATTTGCAACATTGTGCTCAAAAACTCTTGAAAATTGGCACACACATTGGAATCTGCGGCCATTAGGACGCCTCAGAGGCTGGGACCCGGGCGTGGCACGGGGGCTCAACAGCGCCCCCTTGAATGGGATCCGAAAACTTGGCCATATATCAAACATGCTTGCATGTATTAGTATGAAACTCGTTACACATAAAGACCTCATCGGGCCGAACAACTTTCGTGCTCTAAGTTATACGCCAGCTCAACAGGAAGTCAGCTATTATGGGTTGTTTGAAAAACGCATGCTCTGGAATTTGATATACTTCTCCTAGGCGATTAATCCAATCACCACCAAACTCGGTCAGCATGAAGTCAAGACATTGATGATGAAAAATTGCCAGCGGATTTTTGATATCTCGAACGGTTTGGCCGTGGCGAGGCAACGAATTTATGGCGAGAAAAGGGAAATAAGAAATGTGTAATAACGTCTGCATACATTGATTGATTTTTATGAAACTTCACCTGTGTGTTCGTTATAGGAGGGTGATCACACGAATGTGACTATTGTGAGTCAAAGTTATAGTGCCACCAACTGGCAGCAGGAAGTGTGTCACTTTCAAAATGCTTTGAGATCACCCTCTTATTTTTACCCAATTTGCTACAAACTTCATCAGAATAATGTCAAGACATGGCAAATGTAGACCTGTTAAAAGAATTGTGATCACAAACACTGTTAATATTACTTTCGGATGCTATTGAGACGCTTAACATGCTTCAAATTACATGAAACTCGACATACATGTCAGAGATGTCAGCCAGCAGACATGGGCAAAACCATAGAAACGGGCGGGGAGCAGGGCCTCTATAGCGCCACCTTTTGACAAAAGTGTGGGGGTTAGTTTTACCTACAGTCACCAAACTCGGTACACATATTGTTCTCCTTAAGCCGGACAACTTTCTAATTTACAGTCATTAGCTCAGACCAAAAGGAAGTCAGATATTTTGGTTTGAATGTGAATTTTTTGAGTAAACAAGCTCTGAATTTTAAACTACTACTTCTAGGGGGTTTATTCGATTCAGACCAAACATTTTTTACCATGGTGCTAAGACATTGAACATGTAAAATTGTGAACGGATATTGGATATCTCGAACGGTGTTGCCATGGTGAGAGATTAATTTAATGTCAAAAAAGGGAAACGGAATGACTCATTTTCTATATAAAAAAAAACTATACACAACTAATTTATATATAGAATTATAGAAATGTTTGAAATAAACACATTTTATTCATTTTTTTTTCAATTCAAAAAGCATGTGTATGTTAAAAATAGGCAGATTAATTATATCTGATTGAAAAAAATGGATAAATGTCATACTTAGAGTAAAAACTAGAGGGCAGCATATACCTATTTTTAAACGGGGTTGGATAAATCAAGCAATAGAGCAATAGTTTAGATAGATATATCAATAATTTCTTTTTATTGTATACTGTATGTGCAGGTATATTTAAACATTTATCTACTTTCTGTCACAATTTAGAGGTTATTTTTTTTGTTTAAAATGATCTTCTCAGTCTCTCTCTCTCTCTCTCTCCTTCCCCTCCCCCTTAATCCCTCAGGTTCACTCCGGTGTGTGTGTGTGTCAGTTCCACCCTTGATCTGTTCTTTAACCCTTTTCTTGCAGACTCACTGTGCTTCAGAGTTTAGTGCCAACCATAATCAAACACACCTGAAGCAGCTAATCAAGCTAGTTTATTTGTAGGCTACTGACAACATAGTATTATATTATTAGTTTGATAATTAGTTTAATTAAAGTATAAAAACACACTGCAAATGATAACTTCAAACTCATTTGAAATTGAACTATGACACTACGTCACTATTTGGACAGGACTACTTTTCTAAATTACACTTGAGTTACAATTCTTAGTTCCTGTCAACTGTGGTTTCATGTATTGATTCAGACAAGACTACCTTTTTTTTTTTTTTTTTACAAAGGTTTTGTAGACATGGGCATTACAGAAGGTCATGTGCTGTGTTTGAAAGCATCACATATGACATGTCTTTACATTAGATATTTATATAATTCAAATTTATTCAAAACCCATATTTACATAAATTTCACATGATTTTATAAAAGTGGCTGTTTATAACAAACTTGTATAAGTGAGCAGAAAAATCTAGACACATACCTTACTTTTACCCAAGACAGATATTAAAATCATCTTTGCAAGTTCCGTGATTTGGCTCTATTTATTAATTTTATATTATTTTTATCTTTATATCAAATCCTAACCATACTGAAATTAAATGAAAGCATGATTTTGGTGCATAAGATTATTGCACAAACAACAGCTCAGGGAGGTCAAAAAATACATGAAGTGTTAGGTTAATACAACATCAGCAATCACAGACATTCACATTACACTGGATTAGATTTCTCAGAGTACTGTTGAGTTTGTGCAAATAACAGTAGGTAGTTTGCTCTGGAAATTTTATAGTGGTTGTCTGAGAAAAACACAAACATGGCAGATTAGGACGGTATTCTGCATAATGTTGCATAAAATTGACTTATGACATTCTATGACATGAAATTCAACTACATTTAAATGATCTCATGGGTTTGGCTGTTGTGGCTTTGATCATATGGGCACCAGCTGCTGCAGTAAATATGGTGTGAATTTGACATAGACCTTTTATGTTTAACCGTTTTAAATGCCCATTGCATGCCGTGCACAGTTGCCCTGAAGCCACCGGGGTGGTGGTGCCACCGGGCTTGGGCCCACCATCGCTGCTTGCAGCTATATTTATTCTTCCGCTTCTTCTCCCAAATGAATCGCTTTTTTGAGGGCCTAAACATGCTTGAAAACTCATGAAACTTTGCACACATGTCAGAAGTGGTGAAAATTTACGTCTGATATGGGTCTCAGAATTAGGGGTGGCAAAATGGCTCGCTAGTGCCACCTACAAATTTTCAATGAAGTGCCCTTCACACTACATTTCACGTACAGGTATGAAATTCGGTACACACATGTAACAGCCCAATACCTACAAAAAAGTCTCCTGGTACGAAATCTGAAAACCAACAGGAAGTCAGATATTTTGAATTTTCTCTGCAAAATTTGTGCAGTTTTTGCCATTTCCACACGTCGCACTTTAACGAACTCCTCCTAGAGCTTTAATCAGATCAACATCATATTTGGTCAGTCTAATCTTAAGGCCTTTGCGACGTTGAATTGCGAAGATCTAGAGTTTTCGCTGAAAGGCATGTCCATGGCGGCCTGACAAATTTCGATGTTTCACCATGAAACAGGAAGCTGTTGTAACTCGGGTATACAATGTCCAATCTGCCCCAAACTTCACATGTTTTATTAGAGTCCTGGCCTGAAGACATCTACATGCCAATATTCAGTTACAGTCATAGCGCCACCTGCGGGCAACAGGAAATTACATGTTTTACACTGTGATTAACTACTCGTAGATATTTAACCAGATCAACATCATATGTTGTCAGTCTCATTATAAAACCTTAGTGATGATAAATATCAAAGACCTTGAGTTTTCGTTGAAGGGCGTATCCGTGGCGGCCTGACAAAGTCTGTTTCGCCATGAAAGAGGAAGCTGTTGTAACTCTGTCAAACAATGTCCGATCTGCCCCAAACTTCACGTGTGTGATAAGAGTCCTGGCCTAAAGACATCTATATGCCAATATTCAGTTAATCATAGTGCCACCTGCTGGCAACAGGAAATGGCATGCTATAATTCACTCCCAGAAACACATTTGTATATGCCACGAAGTACCAAACATGATAGAAACACGTTAAATCATACAACACTTGGTTAAGTGCTAATGTATGCGATTAACGCCACGAAACAGGAAGTTGATGTAACTCAGGCATACAAAGTCCGATCTGCTCCAAACTTCACATGTTTGATAATAGTCCTGGCCTGAAGACATCAACATGGCAATATTCAGTTACGGTCAAAGCGCCATCTGTTGGCAGCAAGAAGTCTGGCACTTTGAAATGACTTCGCCATAATTCTCCTGTACTTACTCGCTTACATGCATGTCACCCACTGTTCACTGTTTTCCTAAGGCCAACGGGTGGTGGTGAGCCTGGGTGCGAGGGCCCTTTCATCGCTGCTTGCAGCTTTAATTCCATCTTGTAATGCTGCTGTTTTGGGTATTTTTTTAAATATAAATTATTTGTAAGAGAGTAGACACTTTGAGTTTTTTAATATGTTATGTTATAAGTAGGGCTGTCAACATTAACGCGTTAACGCATGCGATTAATTCAATATCCTAACGCATTGAAATAATTTGATGCATTTAACGCAAAAAAATTATGGAAGCACGTGAAATTGTGTCATAACGAAACTTATGTCACGCAGTTAGATGATCTTAAAAGTCCATGCTGATTATATCAGAGATGGCAGAGAGAATTTATCATGATCACCTGTTGGGCACTCCACCCCGGACTATTGTCAGTATCACAGACTCCAATTCCCATAACCCACTGCCCAGACTTATCAGCCATGATTGCTTTCAGCTGTTATCACTCATCTTGTTAGTTTCTGCCTATTTATGCCTGGTTGTTTCTGTCATTTGTCATTGAGTTTTTGTTGTTGTCACCCTGCACTTCTGGGCCCCGTTCTTTGTACGTTGCTAACTCAGTTAGCTGGATTTCAGTGATGACGATTTGGCATGATCTTGAATTGTTCGGTTCTTCAACGTTCAATCCTGGACTTGCTGTCATAGCAACAAGTCCGTAAACTTAAACCTGCTCGGGATTAGGCTTATTTCATATAAACAGGATTAGATTGCATCTTTTTAAGCAGAGGTGCTCAAAGTTTGTCCCAGCCACTGCTACTTTCTTACAAACGTACCCTAATGTAAACCAGGGACAATAATGATTTAAAGGGGTCATGAACTGCATTGTTTTATTGTTTTATAATGTTTCCTGAGGTGCACTTATAATGTTAGTATGCTTTTTACATCCAAAATTGTCATAATTTATAAATAAAAGGCATTTTTCCTACCCTGATTTTAGCCCTCTGGTTTGAACGCTCTGTTTTAAGGGGCGTGTCTGCTGTGAGACTTCAGTGTAAACGGCCACTGCTGTGATTGGCTTATTAAGTATTACTCTGTCTTTTAGCGCGTTTTTACTATTACAGCTCTCAAGGTTAACTAATCGTGAAATGTGTTGCATTACATTTAGATCTATGGCATTATATTTAGATCATGGCATGAAAGGTTGCAGAGATGAACACTGTAGTCGATCACAGACATGTTGTTGAGCGCATGAAAGCAGTGATCTCGTCATTGCAACTCAATTTCTGTACACTAACAAATGCTTTCATCTTCATTAACAGTGCAAATGTGATATAACTAAGAGATTTGTTGAATTAAACGGGAGTTTTGCACGTCAGTCACGATAAACTCGCGCTGTTTGATTGACAGCTTCAGCGCACGCTGCTCCAACGATTGCAAAGGGAGCTTTCTTTGATCGCTTTCTTTATATAATTTATTCACCGTTAAATAACGGATTATTTTCATCCTACTAAGAGAAACAGCGCAAGATGACGTTTAGTCACAGGTTTGATTTACTGACACACAGACAAAGAACATCTGACTGTAGCCTAAATCATTACATATCAGATCAGGCATTGTAATTAACACAGTAACTTACATGTCGCATTACTGTCGAGTCCAGGCACTGCACAATATTTTGTAATCCTCAACGGCATGTTTATTGCTAGGTAGCTCTATCTGGTTTAGCACCACGTAGGCCTATGTTACTTAGATTACGTATTCTATTGCATGTCATGCGCGAATCGGTGGGTGGGGCTAAACAGGCAGTGATGAAGTAGGCGTTGACCTTCTTCTGCGGAGGCGGTGCTTGCTGACCTTTGACGTCATAAATTTGATTTTTCAGTTCATCACCCCTTTAAAGATAAATTTGCAAATAATATTATAATGTCGTGTAGTATATCATAATATAGACACAGCCAGTTTTACTCATTGAGAAATTAATTTGTGAGGGAATAATTACCTAATAATTTTATTGGAGTCTTACACACTGATCGTGGTTTCGAGTATCGATACATCTGCCCTTTTCAGGGAACACAGGAATGCGCAGTAATCTTAGACAACTTAATCCAGATATTTTAATCCAATCCGCAAATTCATTTGAAGAACCAAATTAGCCAGAGTTCAGTTATCATGATTAGAAGATCTAGCATCTGTCAAATCATCTTAGATGTATTAAGCGAGGTACGAAGAACGGACCCCTGAGCACTCTCCCTGGTTCCTTGTTTTCTGTTTTTGCAGTATTTTGGCCTCGTAGCCTCGATATCATATGTCACATTCCTGTGTTCTGCTGGATCGTGGCCACAGTATTTCAGAATATTCCCATTGGGAACAATGCAGAGAACATCGACACAACACTCACTGAAATGTACATTCACTTCCTGCTAATACAGATGGACACGAAGAGCCAGAAGTGTGATAAACAAGAAGAAAGGGAACATACAAAGAACTTACAATTAAACAGAGAGATGATTCTGAAGTTAGGCAAACTAGCATTTGAACAGCTGTAGAATGAAAACATTGTGTTTTATGAGAAAGAACTGAAAGAATGTGGTATTAATGTGAGTAAAGACACTGAGTTCACAGGAATGTTCGCTGAGATCTTAAAGAAGGAACATGGACTTCATGCGACAAAAGTCTTCTTCTTTGTGCATCTGAGTGTTCAAGAGTTTCTTGCTGCAGTGCATGTCTTCTTCTGTTACCTGAACTGGGACTTGCAGGGGCTTCAGTTTTTCTTTGAAGATTCTTGTTGTTGTTCTCAGTTGTTCTTTAAAAAGATCTTTAGAAAAGTAAGATTTCATGACTTCACAAAGAAGGTCATTGAGAAAGCCATGAAGAGTAAGAGAGGACATCTTGACCTGTTCCTGCGGTTTCTGCTGGGAATTTCACTAGAAATTTCACAGTCAAAATCTGCTCAAAGGCCTTTTCACACGCACCAAAGATACCACAAAAAGCGTCACAAAAACAACTGAACACATTAAACAAGTACAAGACATGCATATCTCAGATGAAGCTTCAGCCAACCTATTCTACTGCTTACTTGAGCTGAAGGATCATTCATTATATGAGGAAATCCAGAGATACCTCAATTCAGATGAACATCTAGGAAGAAAACTCTCACCTTCAATGTACACAGTGCTGACCTTCATACTGATGATTTTGTAAGCATTTTGACCTTATGATTTTATGGCCTTATTTCAGTGAATTTTTTTTTTTTTCACAAACCAGGCATAAAAGTCATTTTCTCAAAGCTACGACTTTTATTTACATGCTGCTCACATATTATTGTAGCAGCGTTTGTGCTGTAGTGTAATCAGACTTTAGCCATGAAAATGTTAAAAGTAACAGAAATAAGCACAAATGTCAGGGCATATCAAAACACCTCCATAGCCCAGAAAACACCTCAGACCCCAGAGGATAAAAAAAAGATTGTTTTGTTTGTTATTTTGGCCTTGTCTACCCCTGTCACTAAACCCTCATTGAAGAAAATAAAACTCTTTTTCTTTGGCATCTCTCTGGTAGTCAGACTCTCTCTTTTCCTGTTACGGCTGACCCCTAGAGGTCAAAACATTTGGTGTTCTCAGTTTTGCTTCTGGTGTTCAGTTTTGCTAATTGGGTTCCCATGGTGTTTTTGTTATTATTTTATTACATTAAATGTCACTCTGCATTTAGGTCCAGCTCTCCCTCATTTCTGAGTTTCACCATCATTATTGTTACACATCATATTTCCCCCCAACTCTTTATATTCACTTAAGACATAACCAACTATGTTTACATGAATATTTATCAAGACAAACATTTTGAAATAATTCTGTGTATCTAACCGTTCAAGCACAATACACCGCTAAAGAGAACAGAATTTGGGATTGCATGGCATCTTTCTGTGCAAGCGCTTCAGGTGTGCGTCAGTCAGCGCGAGTAATGTATTGCAATCTTTTCTGTGGCTTATTGTTCCTGCAGTTTATTTTCTCATTCATGCATGTTCTTTTTGTGAAAGCCAAAATCTGCCTTGCCTGCCATGGGTGCTTGGAGAAAACGCCACTGATACATTCATACCACAAAATAGACAGGGGAAAATGTGCTAGTCATAGTTATGAAACAGCTATTCATCTACATATTTGAACACAATAAATGAGTGAATGCGAATGTCAAACCTCAGTATGTTCAGTTGACAGTGTGAACCCTTCAGTCCATCAGAAAGCAGCTTCACTCCTGAATCCTTCAGGTGATTGCTACTCAGGTCCAGCTCTCTCAGATGGGAGTTTGATGATTGTAGAACTGAAGATATAGTTTCACAGCATGTTTCATCAAGACCACAGCTGTCAAATCTGCCAAAACAGAACATTTACCCAGATTTTTTTCTGATATTCAGATGTTCAGTGCAATAACACATTGTACTCTTCAGAATCAGGATAGCTACATGTAGATTTAGCAATATAGAAAAAAAAAAAAAACTTTAATTAAACAGCGATAAGTGAAATTACTCACAGGGCTTTTCTGCAGCATCTCACAGCTGGAACGAGTCTCTTGTAGTTTGAAGATGATGTGAACCTCTTTGGGTTGAACTCATCCAGCACCTTCTCTGACATCAGCAGTATGTAGGTCAGCACTGTGCACACTGAAGGTGAGAGTTTTCTTCCTAGATGTTCATCTGAAATGAGGTATCTCTGGATTTCCTCATATAATGAATGGTCCTTGAGCTCAAGTAAGCAGTAGAATAGGTTGACTGAAGCTTCATCTGAGATATCCATGTCTTGTACTTGTTTAATGTGTTCAGTTGTTTTTGTGATGCTCTTTGCGGTATCTTTGGTGCGTGTGAAGAGGCCTTTGAGCAGGTTTTGACTGGATTCCAGTGAAATTCCCAGCAGAAACCGCAGGAACAGGTCAAGATGTCCTCTCTTACTCTTCATGGCTTTCTCAATGACCTTCTTTGTTAAGTCATGAAATCTTACTTTTCTAAAGATCTTTTTAAAGAACAACTGAGAACAACAACAAGAATCTTCAAAGAAAAACTGAAGCCCCTGCATGTCCCAGTTCAGGTAACAGAAGAACACATACACTGCAGCAAGAAACTCTTGAACACTCAGATGCACAAAGAAGAAGACTTTTGTCGCATGAAGTCCATGTTTCTTCTTGAAGATCTCAGCGATCATTCCTGTGAACTCAGTGTCTTTACTCACATTAATACCACATTCTTTTAGATCTTTCTCATAGAACACAATGTTTTCATTCTTCAGCTGTTCAAATGCTAGTTTGCCTAACTTCAGAATCATCTCTCTGTTTAATTGTAAGTTCTTTGTATGTTCCCTTTCTTCTTGTTTATCATACTTCTGGCTCTTCGTGTCCATCTGTATTAGCAGGAAGTGAATGTACATTTCAGTGAGTGTTGTGTCGATGTTCTCTGCATTGTTCCCAATGGGATTATTCTGAAATACTGTGGCCACGATCCAGCAGAACACAGGAATCTGACACATGATATAGAGGCTACGAGACATCTTAATGTGTGAGATGATTTTGGAGGCCAGAGTATTATCTTCGATTCTCTTTCTAAAGTACTCCTCCTTCTGTTGGTCAGTGAATCCTTGCACCTCTGCGAACAAACCCACATACTGAGGAGGGATCTGATTGGCTGCTGCTGGTCGTGAGGTCACCCAGACAAGAGCTGATGGAAGCAGCTTCCCTTTGACCAGACTTGTAAACAGCATGTCTACAGATGATCTTTCCTCAACACTCTTCAGTGTTCCGCTTTTAAAGTTCAATGGCAATTGACTCTCATCAAGTCCATCAAATATAAACACAAGTTTATATTCCTTGTACAACTTTGATTTTTCTAGGTCCTTCAATTCAGGATAAAATTCCAGAAGAAACTCATGGAGATTGATCTCTCTGTCTTTAATGCTGTTAATCTCTCGGAATGGAAGCAGGAACACAGAGTCTATATCCTGATTGGCGTTTCCTTCTGCCCAGTCCAGGATGAACTTGTGCACAGAGACAGTTTTACCGATGCCAGCAATTCCCTTGGTCAGCACAATCTTTTCCTCATTTTTTTCCCTCAGTTCAGTAAATATATCATTGCATTTGATTTTTTTTCCCTGTGTTGGTTTGTTCTTGAATGCATCATCAATCTTCAGAATCTCATGTTCCTGATTGACATCTTTCATATCTCCTTCTGTGATCAACAGTTCTGTGTAAACATCCTTGAGATGAACTTCATTTTCTTCTTTGCACTCAAAAATATGTTCTGCATTCTTTTTCATGTGGGTTTTGTGATTTTCCAAAAATTTCTGCAGCATCAAATTCTCTGTTAAAAAGACTGAAGTTGAAAAAAAGAAAGAAAAAAAAAAATCAGATTAAACTTAACTCAACATGTTTTAATTAAATTACTTATAAATTATAGACTGCAACAATGTCTTGAACAATTTCAGTTTCAGTAATTCTGAATTCAGCAAGCAAATTGTTTGTGATGGTCACGTCACAGTGACTTGGCTATAAAAATGGCAGATATATGTGTATATATATATATATATATATATATATATATATGGTGTAATGGCAGTCATTGCCATGTTCAGGGCTTGAATGGACCATAGGGCTGTTGAAATAGTCATTGGTGCTATCTGAATTGGTCTGGTGGCATAGTACAGGTCCACCTCACACTTAACCTCAGTCCTGATCCCAATAATTTATCCCAAACCCTGACCTGTCCAACATTATTATCTATGTCATTGTACCTCAGCAGTATATAGATTTAAAAAAAAAAAAAAAAAAAATTACATGAATAATCAAATGCTAATGTAAAGTAAACTTTGTGCAGGATCTAGAATGAAACCAACATAAAGCAGTTTGTAAAGCAGCATTTACTGTTGCACCTGTTTCAGTCTGAGCACAGCTAATGATCTTGATTGGAAGAGAGATAAAGAGATTTATCATATTTTATTTTTACATTACAGGTTTGACAATACCAATATATATTTTTTTCTTTATTACCTTCCTTGTGTTTGTTCTCTAACTGTTCAGCAAGATAGTTCTGGTTCATCTTTTTCAGGATATCCAGTGTGATCTTCACAGCTCTTTCTGGTCCAAAACGATCAATCATCTGATTCACTGTGTCAGTTGCATCTGCCGTCTCCAATGCAGAAGCTGAAATAGGTCCATCTCGTCTTAAGAAGCTCTTAAATCTCTTCAAATGTTCTTTTTCCAGCTCATCCAGTGTGTTATAAAGCAGTTGTTCAACAGATGCCATCATCCTTCACTGACACCTGTTGGACATGAAGAAAATGGCTGTTTGATGAGAGAGAGAGTAAATGTAGTTGGAATAAACGTGTTAACAATCCATAGCAGCAGAGGACTATTATTATTATGCTACTAACGATGCTTTCGGGAAATGCACCACAGAACTGTGGAAGAACTGATGACGGCAAGGTTTAATGTTTGGTTGACCAATCAGCGGAAAGGGGTGTTTCATTCCTGCCCACATGTAGAGATCAAATATTCAAGTTGTTTATTAATTTTCTACCCCTGAACAAAAAGCGAAAAATCAAGATGAGTTCTTGTTTAACTAATTTCTATATTTAATCAAAAAATTAATGACCAGGGTATCTTCCATTTATTCCTTTTTTTGATTTAATATTGAAATCAGAAAAACGAGAAAACCGCACCTTTTCGTTTTTCATTTTTGAAAAGAAAACGAAAAAACAAAAAATTGGCTGGGGGTTGGAAAAGAAAAAACAGAATGAATATTCCATTTCTACATGTGGGCGGGAATGAAACACCTCTTTCTGCTGATTGGTTAACCAGACGTCAAACCATGTCGTCATCAGTTGTTTACCGTTTCCGCTCAACAGAATAAAAGTTCTTTGCTCTACAGCTGTACGGATTCTTAACGCGTTTATTCTACATTTCATCTCTTTCTCATCAAAATAACCAGACTAGTGAATGGCTTGACAAAAATTGTACTAGTGCAGAGTCAGGGCTTAATTCTTTGTAGACATAAATATATCTACACGTTAAATATTACTTTCTCATAAAAATTAATTTACTTTGCAGCTGCACACAACTACCTCTTAGCCTAAAACTTTGGCATACTGCCTGTTTTATTTAACTGACCAACTATAAAGATCTAGCGAAGTTGCTCAACGCACTGGGCAGCGCAGAGCGAATGTACAATACATTGAAGTAAAGCTCAAATCAGTAGCCTATCGATTTGAGTGTAAATATGCAACTTTTGTTTTAGACAACATGGGATGAATTTGAAATGTTATGACATATAGGCTATGAAAAGATATTTATTTCAGTGTATATCAGCATATCTATTAGGCCTATCTATTTTGAGTTTTTTTTTTTTTCTCCATTGAGAAGTGTAGGAAATGTAGGTTATCACTGGTGTATGATGTCAAATATACAGTATGTATATAGTAGGCAACATGCTATTTTTTTCCTTTTCTTAACGATATAACTTTTGTTTTAGGCAATATTCTGAGTTTATTTAATTAATATTGAGTATTAATGAATGTCACACAAAACAGTGTTTTATTTTCTCTGCCAACTAATTGGAAGTTTAAACTTCTCGCACACAGAGCAGTGTTTCATTCCTGAATGAATCAAGGTCTTTAAACAAATCAGTTGACCGAATTATTCAATGGCCCAATAGATTAGAGATCCACTTGATATTTATTCCTGAATGAATCAGTGTTTTGAACGAATCGGTTGAATAAATGACTCATTCAACACAGTGACTTGCCGCCACCTACTGGCGACATTCATTTCATAATCCAAATATCGTTTCATTTTGTCATTCATTTAATATTTCTGTATTCAAAATGTTGTTTAAAACATTAATCTTATTACATTATGCAATTGTAATTGCTACACATTCACTGCCTTCTCTGAGCAACTTTATCTAACGTCTCATTAAATAGATTTAAAAGCAGCTTCAGATGCTGCTTCTTTAACACCTCTGCAAGCCTTTGGTTGATACTGATTTAATTGGTAATAACCTGTAGCGTCATATTGTTCTAATTTAATTGACTAAATTGAAGAACTTAACATTAAAGATGGCATACCTACATATTTAATAAGATTAGGAAAAAATCCTATATAAAGGTAAAATAAATCCCCTGAAAATCAATTACCTCTTAAAGTTAATTTCTGACACTGACAGATGGCAATAAATAGGCTATAAAAAATACTCTTCATCTCTTTATTGTTAGTGTTATTTTAGGGTTTTGATATCTTCTTATAACTAAAAAAATGGCTATATTTATTTAACATTACCCCTTTATTTATTTATTTATTTTACTTTTTTTTTTTTTAAATATGTGATATTTTAAATTGGCATCTCAAACGAGTTCTCCTCCGTCATCAAATCATGACAATTCACATTTCAATAAAGTCCATCTCTGAACTAATAGCACAGTTTTGAGGAACTAATAACATGTAATATCTTTTCATATCTGTCATATTTCAAATTCATCCCATGTCCAAAACTCAGGGTGTTGTCCAAAACAAAAGTTATGACTGCTGCATATTTATACTTATATCGATAGGCTACTGATTTGAGCTTTACTTCAATGTATTGTACATTCGCTTCGCACTGCCCAGTGCGTCGAGCAGCTTCGCTAGATTTCTATAGTTGGTCAGTTAAATAAAACAGGCAGTGTGCCAAAGTTGTAGACTGGGGGTAGATGTGTGCAGCTGCAAAGTAAATTAATATTTATGAGAAAGAGATGAAATGTAGAATAAACGCATTAAGAATCCGTACAGCTGTAGAGCGAGGGACTTTTATTCTGTTGAGCAGAACCGATGAACAACTGATGACGACGTGGTTTGATGTCTGGTTGACCAATCAGCAGAAAGAGGCGTTTCATTCCCGCCCACATGTAGAGATCGAATATTCAAGCTGATTATTCGTTTCCAACCCCAGAATGAAAAAATGAAAAATCAAGCCAATTTTTTGTTTTTTCGTTTTCTTTTTAAAAATGAAAAACGAAAAAAAGTGCAGTTTTCATGTTTTTCTGATTTCCATATTAAATCAAAAAACGAATGAACGGAAGATACCCTGATTATACAAGGACCCAACAGCCTTTTACAAGTAGTATAACCTTTTATAAGTACAAAGTAAAACTGAACAACATATTAATTTTAGAAATGCTTATGACAATGCTTAATAATAGTTGACAGATGTTTATAATACATTATAAGTTATAAGTTACATTATAAGTACATTGTAAATGTCAAAAATGTCTTTTCAAAATCTTTCTTTTGAAAATATTAAAATTATAAATATATAACTATTTAAAATAGATTGCAGTAGGCCTACACATGGTTAAATAGTACATTTAAACCCACTAAAAGCTGAATCATTTTGCTATGTTCTTAAAGTACACATAAAATATACTTAGTAAGAGTAACATGGGTATGTTTTCTGTAAATACACTAAGGGTGCGTTCACATTTGTAGTTCAGTTCGTTTGGTTCATTTGGTCCATTTGGTCCGGACCAAAAAAGAAAAAAAAAACAACATTTAGTCCTGGTCCGATTAGCGTTCAGATTGCTTTTGCAATTTTATCACCGAACAAAAAAGATACCGAACCTAAAGGCATAGGGATACGTTCACAACCTGATTGGTCAGATTTTATGACGTATTGACTAGATTTGAGATGGAACTTACCGAACATCCAAAACAATGCTGTGTGCTGAGGTAAATGCGCTCGTTGTGTGTGTAGCCTGCATATGATGGTATTTTGGCCAGCTGGGAACTCGTGAAGAGCATACAAAATGTGTAAAGCAGTCAAAACAGCGGCGGGAATCCCTCCGTCACACACACAACCAATATGCTGCATGGAGACACGCGTCTGATACCTGTGATGAGCAAACTCGTGACGAGAAAAACTGATATGCGTGAGGATTCTGTCCTTTTTAGAGTCTCATCTTCCTGTTTTTGGTTCGTTTACATGTCTTTGGTCCATGTTGTGTTCATATACACTACCAGTCAAAAGTTTGGGTACGGTAAGATTTTTAATGTTTTTAAAAGAAGTTTCGTCTGCTCACCAAGGCTGCATTTATTTAATTAAAAATACAGTAAAAACAGTAATATTGTGAAATATTATTACAATTTAAAATAACTGTTTTCTGTTTGAATATATTTTATAAAGTAATTTATTCCTGTGATCAAAGCTGAATTTTCAGCATCATTACTCCAGTCTTCAGTGTCACATGATCCTTCAGAAATCATTCTAATATGATGATCTGCTGCTCAAGAAGCATTTATTATTATTATCAATGTTGAAAACAGTTGTGTACTTTTTTTTCAGAATTCCTTGATGAATGAAAAGTTCAAAAGAACAGCATTTATCTGAAATACAAAGCTTTTGTAACATTATACACTACCGTTTAAAAGTTTGGGGTCAGTAAGAATTTTTCTTTATTTATTTTTCTTTATTTTTTTTTTTAAAGAAATTAAAGAAATTAATACTTTTATTCAGCAAGGATGCATTAAATCAATCAAAAGTGACAGTAAAGACATTTATAATGTTACAAAAGATTATATTTTAAATAAATGCTGTTCTTTTGAACTTTCTTTTCATCAAAGAATCCTGAAAAAAAAATTATTTTACACAAATATTTTGTACAATTGTACACAATAAATGTTTCTTGAGCAGCAGATCAGCATATTAGAATGATTTCTGAAGGAAATTCAGCTTTGCCAACACAAGAATAAATTACATTTTAATTTTAATTTAATTTTAATTCATGTTATTTTAAATTGTAACAATATTTCACAATATTACTGTTTTTACTGTCTTTTTAATTAAATAAATGCAGCCTTGGCGAGCAGACGAAACTTCTTTTAAAAACATTAAAAATCTTACAGTTTCCAAACTTTTGACTGGTAGTGTATCATTCGAACTGCACCAGAGTTCATTTGGAACCCTGGTGCAATTGCTCTGTTAGTGTGGTTCATTTGAACATATGTAAACGATGCCATCCGAATACTGGTGCGCACCAAACAAGCGGGCCGAGACCGCTGAAAAGATGGGTCTCGGTCCGCTTGTTTGGTGCACATCAGGGTTCAGATGGCAGCGTTCACATATGTTCAAATGAACCGCACTAACAGAGCAATCGCACCACAGTTCGTTTTAATCGAGCCAAACATGACAAGTGTGAACGCACTCTAAAACTTCACGTAAAGTATGCTTGTTTATAATTTTTTTAAAAAGTGTAACTAAGTATATATTTATTACCAAAATAAACAAGAGAGAATCTCTAAGAGATTCTCAAGAGAACTCTTGAGAATCTCTAAACAGAACAAGAGAGAATCAGTCAAGCAACAAGTGATCTCAAGCGAGCGGCTACCTCAGCTACCCACAAATCAGGTAACCAACTGGACCTCATCTACACACGCTGTGGCTCCACCGACAATACGCTGGTTACTCCACTACACACCTCAGACCACTTTCTCATCCCTTTTAATCTCAACCTGACCCCTATCTCAACACACACTCCACCACGTTACTTTTCGGCGAAACCTACGCTCACTCTCACCATCCCTCCTATCCTCTTTGGTCTCATCCACACTTCCTCCCCCTAACCAGTTCTCATCACTGGACACTAACAATGCTACTGACACTCTTTGCACCACTCTAACATCTTGCTTAAATGACTTCTGCCCCCTTTCATCCGGACCATCCCGCGCCACCCCCTCTACCCCCTGGCTATCCGATGTTCTCCGTGAGCATCGGTCTAGACTCAGGGCTGCAGAGAGGAAGTGGCACAAATCTAAAGATCCTTTTGCCCTTAGCTTATATCAGTCACTCCTTTCTTCTTTCTTTACTAATGTCTTCAATGCTAAAAACCACATACTATCACAATAAAATTAACAATTCTACTGATTCCCGCACACTTTTCAAAACCTTTTCTTCTCTTCTTTGCCCTCCTCCCCTCCCTCCCACATCAGCTCTTACAGCTGATGACTTTGCCACATTTTTCACACATAAAATAACAATCATCAGCGGCCAATTCTCCACACCACATACTGACAATAACACCTCTATGGAAAACACACAAATTCTCCCCTCCTTCTCCATCCTCTCTGAGGCAGATGTTTCCAAACTCATCCTTTCCAATCACTCTACTACCTGTCCGCTTGACCCCATCCCCACTCATCTTCTTCAGGCTATCTCCTCCTCAATTGTACCTGCACTCACTCACATTATCAATTCTTCCCTTCACACTGGAACATTTCCCACAGGTTTTAAGCAAGCTAGGATTACCCCGCTGCTTAAAAAACCCACTCTGAATCCAGCACTTTTAGAAAACTACAGACCAGTATCCCTTCTTCCTTTCATTGCAAAGACACTTGAGAGAGTTGTGTTCAACCAACTGTCTACTTATCTCATACAGAACAACCTCCTCGACAACCACCAGTCTGGCTTCAAGAGTGGCCACTCAACTGAGACTGCCTTGCTCTCAGTCACTGAAGCCCTGAGACTGGCAAAAGCAACTTCAAAATCATCAGTACTCATCTTGCTGGATCTGTCTGCTGCTTTTGACACCGTTAACCACCAGATCCTCCTGTCAACCCTCATGTCAAAGGGCATCTCGGGAACCGCACTCCAGTGGTTCAAGTCTTACCTCTCAGGTAGGTCTTTCAGGGTATCTTGGAGAGGTGAGGTGTCCAAGTCACATCATCTTGCTACTGGGGTACCTCAGGGCTCTGTGCTTGGACCACTTCTCTTCTCCATCTACATGTCATCACTAGGATCAGTCATTCAGGATCATGGTTTCTCCTATCACTGTTATGCTGATGACACACAACTCTACCTCTCATTCCAACCAGATGATCCGACGGTTGCTGGTCGCATCACAGCCTGCCTGACAGCCATTTCTGCTTGAATGAAGGAACATCACCTTCAACTCAACCTTGCAAAAACGGAACTGCTTGTGGTCGGTGCCAACCTAACACTTCATCATAACCTTTCCATTCAACTTGGGTCGTCAACCATTACTGCTTCCAGGTCAGCCAGGAACATTGGAGTGGTGATGGATGATCATTTAAGCTTCACAGAACATGTTGCTATGGCCCGATCCTGCAGATTTGCCTTGTACAACATCAGGAAGATTAGACCCATCCTATCAGAGCATTCCACACAAATTCTTGTCCAAGCGCTTGTTCTATCCAGACTGGACTATTGTAATGCTCTCTTGGCTGGTCTTCCGGCATGCACTGTCAAGCCTCTACAACTGATCCAGAATGCTGCGGCAAGACTGGTCTTTAACGAACCGAAGAGAGCACACGTCACACCTCTCTTCATCAGTTTGCATTGGCTGCCAATAGCTGCTCGCATCCATTTCAAGGCTCTGATGTTTGCCTACAGAATGACCGCTGGCTCTGCACCGCCATATCTTAACTCACTACTTCAGACTTACGCGCCCTCCAGAAACTTGCGTTCGGCAAGTGAACGGCGACTTGTGGTACCATCACAAAGGGGAACAAAATCACTCACGCGGACCTTCTCCGGGTCTGTTCCTGGCTGGTGGAATGACCTACCACGCTCTATCCGTGCAGCTGAGTCTTTAGCCATTTTCAAAAAAATGCTAAAGACGTATCTTTTTCGTCAGCACTTGACCCAGAAATAGTAGCACTTACTACTTTATCTATTTTAATATTTTTTTCAATTTCTATTCTTTTTCCATCTTTGTGTATTTATTAAAAAAAAAAAAAAAATTCCTTGCTACGAGCACTTTTCTGACGAAACTGTGACTTCACACAGCACTTACTTACTGTTGCACTCATGTTGATTTGATTGCTTCTATTACTCTCATTTGTAAGTCGCTTTGGAGAAAAGCGTCTGCTAAATGACTAAATGTAAATGTAAATGTAAACAACCTTCCCTTAGAGGATTGGTCGCTCCACCCCCTCATAGTTCTGAAAATTTGGGATGCCAGAGGTCGACGTCTTTGCCTCAGAAGACAACTATCATTGCCTAATTTATTTTTCAAAGACCAGGGATGCGCTGGCCCATGATTGGCCAGCCTCCTCCTGTACACTTTTCCCCTGATCGCTCTGATTCCCCAGGTTATCAAGCAAATCAGGAAGGGTACCCACAAAATCCTCCTGGTGGCTCCTCTATGGAGGAGCCAACCATGGTTCTCGGACCTGTCTCAGCTATTGTCCATGGAACCATGGCCGATTCCCCTGAGACGAGACCTCCTCTCTCAAGCGGCAGGGACAATATGGCACCCCAGACCCGAGCTGTGGGATCTCCATGTGTGGTTTCTCAAACCTCCCTGAGAACATCTGAAACACTATCTCACAAGCTAGAGCTCCGTCAAGGAGACGGCTCTACTCCCTAAAATGGTCTTTGCTGCCTGGTGTACAGCCTGGAACGAAGACCCATTTACCTGTGAAATATCCCTGATATTGTCCTTCCTTCAGGACTTAATGGATAGGGGCCTTACTCCCTCTACCCTTAAAGTCTATGTCGCTGCTATAGCGGCCTCCCCACCCTCCTGCCCACTCACCCACCACTTCTCCGTCTGCCTGATACGCACCGCCTAGGGAGGAATACTTATATTCTAGGTCTCCTCCTCTAGGTCTCCTCCGTCTTCTCCCCTTAAATATCTTATAAAGGGGTCCCAAGTTTTAGTAAACTGTTGTCTCTTATTCCTTAGACAGAGCTGTATACACTCCAAATGTAATGTATTTGTGAGTTCGTCAAGCCAAAGCTGGAAAGGAGGTGGCAGTTTATTTTTCCAGAATGTTAGGAAAAGCTTTTTGGCCGTTAAAAGTCTGTAGGAAAAAAATCGCTGTTGAGACTTGGACAGACAGAGCTCATGTCTTGAAACACCAAAGACGATTAAAAACTCATCTGGTTCAATATGTTGCCCAGTGATTTCAGAGATGACACCGAAAATCTTGCACCAGAAGCTTCGAAGACTGGGACATAATGCATAACTGTGAAGCAGGGTCGCATCTGCCATCTTGCATTTGTCAAATTTTGAAGAGACGCCAGGAAATATTCTAGATAATTTTATCTTAGAGTAGTGTAGTCTATGCAAGATTTTGAACTGGATGAGGCAGTGTCTGGAGTTTATAGAACATCTATTAATTTCTTTCAGGCTATCCGCCCATATCTCATTGGAAATTTCTGACCCTAATTCTTCTTCCCATAATCTTTTGATTGAAGATGTAACTGTTAATTGGGTGGCCTGGAGAGTATTATAGATGCAGGAAATCATTTTCCCTTTACCAAAATGGTCCTTAAGGCAGATGTCAAGACATGAAGGGCTAATTGTTGCGGATCTGTTTAAATAGGATTGTACATAGTTCCTGACTTGCAGGAACCTGAAAAAATTACTTCTATGAAGTTTGTATTTTTCCTGAATTTTATCAAAGGAAATAAAGTTACCTTCTTGATATAAATCGCTTACTGTGTGGATTCCTGCATCTCTCCATTGCCGAAAACCTTTATCTAGTGTGGAAGGTATAAAAGAGGGGTTATCAGCTATGGGAATTAACAAGGGTAACGTCTCCACCCTGAAATGAGTTCTAATTTGTTTCCAAATACAAATGACACTACTAACGACAAGGCTATTTCTGTAGATTTCTTTTTTACAGCTTGTTGGTGAAAGAATCACAGCACCAAGGTTGTACGGGGTACATTCTGTAATGATGGGTCAACAGAGTGGGGATCCATTTGCAGCTTTATTGATATAGTCACCAAAAGTAACAGGGCAAAGGCAGAAGCATAAACAGGGACAGGCAATGGTCGAGGCAGGCGGCAGACAAACAGGATCGAGTCACAGGCAAGGATCAGGGCAGGCGGCAAACAAACACAGTCCAGTACACAGGCAGAGATCAGGGCAGGCAGCAGAGAATCACAGGGTAATAAACAGTCCAACGGTAACAGGGTAACAGTCCACAAGAAAACGCTCAGAAATGATCACCAGGGCAAATCAAGACTTCGCAATGTGAGTGCGTGTGAGTGTGGCTTAAATAGTGTGAGTGTGATGAGGTGCAGGTGTGTGTGTAATCAGTCCCAGGAATGAGGGCCTATGGGAAATGTAGTCCAAATGGGAAACAGTCAATACTCGGGTGACGGCTCCCTCCAGTGGTGCGGAGGAGGAGGCGTGGAAGCCACATTCGCGACAGAGCCCCCCTCCTGACGCGAGGAAGCGGGCGCCGGGGTCTACCACGGGGTCGAGGGGCCGGCCTCTCCGGATGCGTCCGATGAAACTCCTCTAAGAGAGATGGGTCCAGGATATCATCCGCGTTAACCCAGGATCGCTCCTCCGGGCCGTACCCCTCCCAGTCAACCAGATATTGTAGCCTCCTACCCCGGCGCCTGGAATCGAGTAGTTCTCGAACCCGATAGGCCTCCTCGCCTTCAATCATCAAGGGTGGGGGGTTGCGGGCCACGGCTCCCTCCGCGTCTCCTCTCGGACCACCAGAGGGTTTCAGCAACGACACATGGAAAGTGGGAGAGACACGGTAATTAGCAGGTAAGTTTAAACGGAATGATACAGGAGTAATTTGTTTGAGAATTTGAAAAGGCCCTACAAACCTGGGACTGAGTTTTCTGCAGGGAAGTCTGAGACGTAGGTCCCTTGTGGATAGCCAGACCCATTGACCCACAGCATATTCAGGATTGGGGCGACGATGTCGATTGGCTTGAGTTTCCTGCCTTCTTACCGCCCGCTGCAGATGATGATGGGCCAAATCCCAAGTCTCCTCACTTCGCTGCATCCACTGGTTACGAAGGCAGATTAGATGGTTCCCGGACCAGGGGAATAGAGGTGGTTGAAACCCCAGGACGCATTGGAAGGGTGTGAGCCCAGTGGCAGGTTTCTGTAGCGAGTTTTGGGCATATTCAGCCCACATCAGGTAGCGACTCCATTCCGGTTGGTTCTGTTGGCAGTATGTGCGTAGGAATCTGGTGAGTTCTTGGTTCATGCGTTCGGTCTGACCATTGGATTCGGGATGGTACCCAGAAGAGAGGCTGACGTTGACATTTAGTTGCTTGAAGAATGCTGACCACACTCGAGACGTGAATTGAGGTCCTCTGTCTGACACAATATCCTCCGGTAGGCCATAGAAACGGAATACGTTGTTGCACAGAATTTCTGCCGTTTCAAATGCTGTAGGTAATTTGGGTAGTGGGATGAGACAACATGTTTTGGAGAACCGGTCAATCACTGTGAGGATGGTGGTGTGACCGCGGGATTCAGGGAGGTCAGTGACGAAGTCAATGGCAATATGTGACCAGGGACGTTGAGGAATGGGTAACGGCTGCAACAGCCCCGCTGGAACTCGATGAGATGACTTGGAAGTTTGACAGAGTGTGCAGTCGTTAATGAATTGAGCGGTGTCAGTGACCATGGTGTCCCACCAGAACCGATTTTGTAGAAGGTGTTGCGTGGCCGTAATGCCCGGGTGACCTGAACTGGGAAAGTCATGAACTTGATGAAGTAATTGGTTGTGTAGGTGTTCAGGGACGAAAGTGCGGTTAGGTGGACAGTCTGAAGGTGGTGTGGTTTGTTCGTTGGCTTGGGTGATTTCAGTCATGACGTCCCACTGAACCGGAGCGAGTAGCAGTTTGGTTGGTAGAATACTTTCTTCATTAGTCGACCGTTCCACGTCCTCAGAGTGGCGGGAGAGAGCATCCGCTTTGACATTCTTTGAGCCGGGTCTGTAGGTTACTGTGAACTGGAAGCGTGTGAAGAACATGGCCCATCTTGCTTGCCGGGGGTTTAGGCGTTTTGCTGAACGAAGGTATTCCAGATTTTTGTGATCGGTCAGAATCGTGAACGGGTGTTGTGCTCCCTCTAGCCAATGGCGCCACTCCTCCAACGCCGCTTTCATGGCCAGTAGTTCGCGATTGCCAACGTCGTAGTTGCGTTCTGCTGCTGACAATTTCCGTGAGTAGAAAGCACATGGGAACATTTTTGCGGGATTATCTTGGCGCTGAGAGAGAACGGCCCCAATGCCAGTACTGGAAGCGTCGACCTCGACTATAAAGGGGAGTTCAGGATCTGGATGACGGAGAATGGGTGCTGACGTGAATCGTTCTTTCAACTCCTGAAAGGCGCGCACCGCCTCAGGAGACCAGAGAAGGCGTGTCGATTGTCGTTTGGTCATGGATGTTAATGGTACTGCAACGCCACTGAAGTTTCTTATAAAACGCCTGTAGAAATTAGCGAAACCCAGAAATCGCTGTAACTCCTTCAATGTGCGAGGCTGGGGCCATTCAAGCACTGCCTTTACCTTGCTGTCGTCCATGGCCACTCCCTCTTGACTGATGACATAGCCCAGGAAAGACGTTGAAGTGCGGTGAAATTCACATTTCTCCGCTTTGGCGTACAGCTTGTGTTGAATGAGACGTTGAAGCACGGCCCTGACATGTTGGATGTGTTCTTTGAAGTTCTTGGAGTAAATGAGAATATCGTCAATGTAGACGATGACCCAGCGATTGAGCATGTCCCGAAAGACGTCATTGATAAACGACTGAAAGACGGAAGGACTATTGGACAGCCCGAACGGCATCACAAGGGTCTCGTAGTGGCCAGTAGCAGTAGAGAAAGCCGCCTTCCACTCGTCGCCCTCTCTGATGCGAATTAGATTATAGGCACAGCGAAGGTCCAACTTGGTGAAGTATTGGGCTTGCCTTAGTTGTTCTAGAGCTGCGGGGACCAGTGGTAGTGGGTAGCGGAACTTGACTGTGATGTCATTCAGACCACGATAGTCTATACAAGGTCGAAGACTGCCGTCCTTCTTTTTGACGAAGAAGAAGCCGGATGCCGCCGGAGATGTAGACGGTCGAATGAACCCTTTGGCCAGTTCCTCCTCGATGTAGGTCTTCATGGCAGCAGATTCCGGCTGTGACAGGGGAAATATTCTGCCCTTGGGGGGTGTGGTACCTGGCAAAAGGTCAATAGCACAGTCACTGGGTCGATGAGGAGGTAATTCGGTAGATTTACTTTTACTAAAAGCGACCGCCAGGTCAGCATATTCAGCGGGTATATTGGGTGCATCGATGTTGGGCTCATGAATTGCGATGGTTTGTACTGGCAAGGGAGTGATCCGTTTTAAGCATCGTCCACGACAAGCAGCATTCCACTGAACAATTTGACCCTCCTTCCATGAGATGAGCGGATTGTGAGTTCTGAGCCACGGGAGACCAAGGATGACTGGGTTATTGGGTGAATGAACCACGTAGAAGCGGATGCGTTCTTGATGGAGAACTCCGACTTGCAAAGAGAGCTCGGAGGTGATGTGTTCTACTTTTCCACCTCCAATGGGTCTCCCATCTAGCGCCTCCACTGTCAATGAGGAATTACAGTCCGTTAATGTAATGTTGTGTTCTTTGATAAATGTATCTGACATGAAGTTGCCCGCTGCCCCAGAGTCCAGCAATGCGTGCGTGGTTATATGTTGGTCATTTACAGTTATTTGTACGGGGATCTTGAGGCAGTTAGTGGAGTATTGGGAACTCACCGCCTTCGGGTTAGCTGGGTTAGGTCGAACGGGACAGTTGAGTTTGATGTGACCAGCTTGACCGCAGTACAGACACAGGTGAAGTTGTTGTCTTCTTTCTCTCTCCTCTGGGTGAAGTGGAGTGTATCCGAGTTGCATAGGTTCCATAGTGGGGCTGGTGACAGGGAGTAGGCGTACGGGTCGACGTGAGCGAAGTAGATTGTCAATGTGGATGGTTAGTTCGATGAACTCACTGAGCGATCTTCCCTCGTCACGACATGTGAGCTCAGCTTGCAGTTCCAGCGATAGTCCTCTACGAAACAGTAGTTTCAGTGTGTCTTCAACCCAGTTCGTTTGAGCGGCAAGGGTGCGGAAATGTAATGCATACTCAGCCGCTGTGATTTCACCTTGACTCAGCGACAGCAGTTGGTCCCCAGCGCTTTTGCCGCCCTCCGGGTGTTCGAAGACCTCTTTGAAGCTTTGTAAAAAAGCAGAAAAGGTGGGGAACACAGAACTATCCTCTCTCCACACAGCCGTAGCCCAATCCAGCGCCTTACCAGTCAACAGAGAGCAAACGAAGGAAATCCGACTGGTTTCGGGTGGGATAGAGAGATGGTTGCTGGTTAACAAAGAGGGAACATTGGAGAAGAAATCCCTTACACTTCGCGGGAGTTCCATCGAATTTCTCCGGGAGAGCGAGACGTGGATTGACTGCGGGAGCAGCAGTGAAGGCCTGACTGACGGGTGCCGCGGGTGGAGGTGTGGCGGCCTCGGCGGCGTTGAAGCGTAGACTCTGCAGGGTTTTCACCAGCTCTTCGGTAAGAGAAGTCAAGCGATTCAGTTGATGCTGATGAACCGCGAGCTGGTTGGCCTGGGCAGACAGCTCGGTGGAGATCTGCATGAATGCTGCTGGATCGCTAGTTGGCGAAGTCTTCTGTAATGATGGGTCAACAGAGTGGGGATCCATTTGCAGCTTTATTGATATAGTCACCAAAAGTAACAGGACAAAGGCAGAAGCATAAACAGGGACAGGCAATGGTCGAGGCAGGCGGCAGACAAACAGGATCGAGTCACAGGCAAGGATCAGGGCAGGCGGCAAACAAACACAGTCCAGTACACAGGCAGAGATCAGGGCAGGCAGCAGAGAATCACAGGGTAATAAACAGTCCAACGGTAACAGGGTAACAGTCCACAAGAAAACGCTCAGAAATGATCACCAGGGCAAATCAAGACTTCGCAATGTGAGTGCGTGTGAGTGTGGCTTAAATAGTGTGAGTGTGATGAGGTGCAGGTGTGTGTGTAATCAGTCCCAGGAATGAGGGCCTATGGGAAATGTAGTCCAAATGGGAAACAGTCAATACTCGGGTGACGGCTCCCTCCGGTGGTGCGGAGGAGGAGGCGTGGAAGCCACATTCGCGACACATTCGTCCTGTTCTAATCGGAGCCAGTCCAGTTGTCTGCTTTTATCATTTAATATTATTGATATAATTCTGAGGTTAACTGCCCAGTAATAGCAGCGGAAGTCAGGAAAGGCAAGACCCCCTATATTTCTAGGTTTGGAGAGATGTAATTGTTTGATTTTATGACTTTTATAATTCCAAATAAAGGGTAAAATAATTGAATCTAGTTGCTTAAAAAAAGACTTGGAAAGAAATAGAGGGGTGTTTTGAAACACATATAGTAATTGCGGGAGAAAAACCATCTTGATGGCATTTATTCTACCTATTAATGAAATAAGAAGAGTCCTCCAGAATTGAATATTCCTTTTTAAATTTTCTAAAAGGGGGGCGTAGTTAGCTTCTCGTAGCGAGCTAAACTTCCTAGTTACCACGATTCCTAGATAGGTAAACCTGTCTTTGGCTATTTTAAACCGAACTGGGAAAATTTGAGAAAGATCTTTAAGCCCAACTGGCATGAGTTCACTTTTGTTTAGATTAATTCTATAGCCTGAAAAAGAGCTGTATTGTTCAATCACTTTTAAGATTACAGGGATACTTAACGCAGGTTTAGTCACATATAATAAGACGTCGTCCGCATATAAAGAAATTTTATTAGTTGTTGTTTTAGTGCAGAGCCCATGAATTCTCTCATCAGAGCGAATGGCTTCTGCTAGAGGCTCAATGGCTAGGGCAAAAAGAAGAGGAGAAAATGGGCAACCCTGACGCGTGCCCCTAAATAAAGCAAAAGATCATGATAAAATTCTATTTGTGAGTATACGTGACCTAGGGTTATTATATAGAACTTTGAGCCAAGTGATGAATTTCTCTCCTACATGGAATTTCTGTAGCAGAGCAAAGAGGTAAGGCCACTCTACCTGGTCAAATGCCATTTCGAATTTAAAGACAAAATCACCAGATCGGACTGATTAGTCTGGGAAGAGTATAGAATATTAAACAAACGACGAAGATTATTAAAAGAACTATGACCTGAAACAAATCCGGTCTGATCAGGATTTACTAGTTTTCCTAAAAGTGTATTAAGTCTGGTGGCTAATGTCTTTGCTAAAATTTTTTGATCCACATTGATGAGAGAAATTGGCCTATACCCCCCAGCCTCCTCTGGATCTTTGCCCTTCTTAGGTAGGACTGTGATTACCGCTTCGTTAAATGACTGAGGCAATCATCCCACCTCCAGAGCCTGGGAAAACATTCTAAGCATATAGAGTCCCAATAAATTGTTAAATGTTTTATATACCTCGCAAGGGATTCCGTCGGGGCCGGGTGATTTACCTGCTTTAAGTGACTTTATGGTGTTCTTTAATTCATCTAATGTTAAATCAGCTCCAAGAAATTCTCTGTCTTCTTGGTCTATTGTTGGTAGATTACAGCTGTTTAAAAAAGTCTCCATAGTTGAGGGATCATCAATTGTATTACTAGTGTACAGTGATTCATAAAATTGTTTAAATCGATTGTTAATTTCTGTAGGGGATAATAAGTAAGCCCCGGATTCTGATTTGATTCGATGAATTGTACGGTCACTTTCCAGCTTTCGTAGCTGTCTAGATAAAAGTTTGTGTGGCTTGTCACCGAATTCAAAATATTTTTGTTTCATAAAAATTAAAGATCTTGAAAACTTTTCAGATATAATCTGGTTGTATTGGTATCTAAGATTTAAAATTTTCATGTGTAATTCTAAAGAAGATTTTATAGCATTCTCGTTATCTAATTTACTAAGCTGTCTTTCTAAAGATTGTAAAGCAGCCTTATTTTGTTTATTTTTTGCACCTTTAAAGGAGATCAAACAGCCCCGTAAATATGCTTTAAAAGTGTCCCATAGGAGAGAAGGTGAAGTGTTCAGTTGATCATTAGTTTCAAAAAATAACTCTAGCTGTGTACACAAGTACTCACAGAATTTTGTATCTCTTAATAGATAGGGGTCTGCCCGCCACAATGGTGGAGTTGTTGCAATTTCTGATAATTTTAGAGCAAATGTAATTGGACTATGGTCTGAGATTAAAATATTATGATAGGTGGCATTAAACGTGAAGGGAATTAACTTCACATCAACTAGAAAGTAATCGATACGGGTATAAACATTGTGGACGTGTGAATGAAAGGAGTAATCTCTCCCCGTTGGATTGACTAGCCTCCATACATCACCAACATTAGAATTTTTAATGTACATGTTAAGAAAGTCCCTGGTTTTAGATGGGGGAGCACGCTGAGCAGAGGATCTGTCTAAATATGGATCCAGAACACAATTAAAATCTCCCCTATAATTAAATTAGTAAGAGATATATCAGGAATCCGTGAAAACACATTTTGAAAAAAGCGTGGGTCATCAAAATTTGGTCCGTAAATATTAACAAGTGTTATGGGCATTGAAAATATTTCCCCCACAACGATGATAAATCGCCCCTCCTTATCTGCAATCGTAGCCCTTTGCTTAAGTGTAAAAATATAATATCAGCGTTCATAGATTTTAGATGAGACAACACTTTACTTTGTTTAACAGGATGGTTTAGGCCTTTAACGTTCCAAGAAGAAAATGTCAGTGCTCCCATCCCTCTATCAGGTGTCTTACTCTGAGCAGCAGCCATCACAGTTATTGCGTTGGTTACCTCCCTTTACAGCAGAACGCATCCACAGACGGAACCCTATTAAACATCCCCTCCCACGATCCCTTAGCACAACAAAATTAAAATGAGAAAACAGAACAGACACGTACCTGAGAACACAGGCTTGCCTGAACATCAAATTAGAATTTACCAAGAAATAGTAAACTTGACTGTTTAAAAAACAAAAAAACAAAAACAAAAAAAAAAACAGCCCAATTGGTGTTAGCTGACTAACAGGAGCTCAGTGAACAGTTCCTATTGGTGTTATGGATGTCCGTCTGCACACCTAGGCAGTTCAGTCTTTACTAATTCGAACCGTGAAGCATATAAACAATGCATATAATACAAATCACGTCGAAAAATGAGAAATAAAGAAAAATAAATTTAATGCTTAATTATAGATGTCCAATCCGCGCTTAAAACCAGACTAGTAGTCTGTTTATAAAGTTCCATAAGGAGAGCTTATGATGTTGACACGTTACCCTCACCAAAGTGCTCCTCTGCGAATGTGATTGCCTTTACCGGATCCGTGAAGTATTTTTCTTCTCCATTGTATGTGCAGGGGTGTGCAGTAAAGTCTGTGGCTTTGCTCCCAGTCTCCTCGCCCTCTTTAATATTTAGAATGCGCAGGTTTTGCCGTCTACTGCGACTTTCCAGGTCCGTACATTTCTCAGTGAGCTGTAGGACACTGCTTGTTAGCTTTTCGACATCCTTTTCTAACTGAGAGACCGTATCCGAAGTAAAAGTTGCGCTACGTTCGAGCTCTGCCATTGTTTTAGCTTGGTCGTTCATTGTACTTTTCATGGCTGAAATAGTGACATCAGTCTCTTTTTTGAGAGCAGTTAATTCTGCTGTAATGGAGGTCGAGAACTGGTTTAGTCTCTTGTCAATAGCCTCAACTACCTCCGACTTAAATAACTGAAAGTTTGATTGTAGAGCAGCTATCCCTTCTAACACTGCCTTGTTAGCCACAGTGCTAGCTTCACCGCTGCAGTCATCTTGAATGTCTCTCAGGGTTTCGGTCATTTGTTCTACGTTTTTTTTGGGGGGGTTTATTTGGCATCTTAAGTGGGTATTCTGAACTTAATGACGTGAAAATAAAATGTTGTTTGGTTTTGCTTCGTATATAAACGTTAAAATTATGGAGCTTCCTTTGCACGCATCTTGCTCTCACATGGCGCCTCCCAGAAGTCAGATTAACAGCTTAAGTTGTTTCATAGTACTTCATCCAACGCAGAAGATACTGGCTACAACTTCGGACTGAATCATCAAGATTTCTCCTCAGCCTGCAGATCCGATGCTCCTCAGCCTAAAGGCATCTTGCAAGTATCGTACATTTGAAGACTAAACAGCGATTTAGTATTAATTTGTAAACCACCTGTGTCAGCAAAGGTGTTTTACTGCTGAGGAAACTGATGATTCTTTTCCAGATTGTTTTTGACTTTTTCCCATAGCTTCATTTCCGGTCCCACTTCCGGCTCAACTCTATCATTGCTCATTCTAACCTACGTATGTGTGTGACCTGCGTGTATGTTATGTGTTTGTGAGTTAGTTTGGTTCTGACTCCGTCTGCTAATAAATTGCCTCTTAAATTACATGCTCTGAGTAGTACGGTACAATAAGAATGTTGTTTTTCCATAAACTGGAAATGAACATTTCTTAGAATTAATAAACAATTAACACTGAGTGTTCACTGGACGAACAGGTTAATTGATTGTAATATTAATTTTAATGTAGCTACATCAAGTTAATCTAATTAACATATTCATAATTAATCATAATTAATAATCATAATGAGTTATGATTAACTATTAATATTTCCCCGTTGAGTTGATTCGCTACACCGGCTTTTTCCGGGATGCATTATACTATGTGCATCCGCTGCAAGCCCTTCCTAGTGCTCTGCTCGAATGCTCTGTCGTCCCCCTTCATAGCACGGCGTGATTGTATTATCCCCGTTGCGTCTTGCCTAAACGGCAGACGACGCAGTACGGAGTGTAGTATCGAAAGGGAACGTACTCAGTTACTGACGTAACCTCGGTTCCCTTAGGTACAGGAACGAGTACCATGTACTTTGCCGTGGTATTCGTAGGATGTCTCATGTCGTCGCTTCAGTCAAATTAAATTAGTTTGCCAAGGTGAGACGGCCGCTTATATAGCCCAATACTCTGCCCATTCTGGTGGGCTCGTGCAGGCTCGCTCACCATTGGCTCGCGTGGCTCTGCCGCACCGTCAGTGGTTCGTTTACTTGAACTCCACGAACCAATGGCCGTGCAGTTTCACTGCGTGATTGAAAAAGGCTTAAGAAATCGGTGAAAACAGGAGTTTCCCGTTGCGTCTTGCCTAAACGGCAGACGACGCAGTACGGAGTGTAGTATCGAAAGGGAACTTATTAAGCAAACAAACTAAAGTTGAATTGTTAGCATTATTGCTGTCAATTGATTAAAAAAATTAAACACAAATTTTTCTGTAATTAATCATGATTAATCTTAATTAAAAATATTGTAGTTTTTAATATTTTTATATTGTAATAATTTCACAGTTACTCTCCAAACTAATGTAGAAGCAACTTAAAGAGAGTATATTTTAAATATTTGTTTAATGTGTTGTGACAGATCCCTGTAGCGCCTCAGTTCAAGCGACACATAAACCAATCATCTCTTCTTAGTTATTGCATGAAATAAACATGAATGAACATCAGAATCAGAAGGTATGTTGTTTCAACTGCGGAAAAACGTCAATTCACCATTTCTCAAGTTCAAATCCACCGATGTTATTTTTTGTAATCGCTTTGGTACTATTTTCACAAGTAAGGTGCACATTTTCAAAACTCTTAGCACAAAACTCCAAACTGATCACACTTGTAACACAGCTAGTCGTTCTTTCAAAACCTGATCTCATGCTTTCATTCTAGTTGTTCATATTTTCATTCAACACAATCTAAACTTTTAAACACAAGATCATTGTGATATGTAAAGAGAACATTTGGTTTAATCACTGAAACATAACAGTATGATCTTCTTTCAGTTTAGTACTTTTAACAATCAGTTTATTCAATAGCAAACAATTCAAGATACATGTTTCACATCAGTCATGGTGCTGAAATAATTACAGTAATACAGATGACACTTTAGAAAATACACTTACATTACCCAACTTATTGAATCCATATTGTTTGTAATATTATCTATCCGGTGTGTTACTTTACTTCATCACACAGTTATCAGAAGGTTTGATGAAGTAATGACATGGTTATGAGGTGCTAGAATAGAGTTTGCTGACAGTACAGTCTGATCAATCTGATGTTATAGTCACTGACTGTTTCCTCTGCCTTGTACTCTGTCCTGATCTGTGTTCACAAATCTCTCTCTCTCTCTCTCTCTCTGTGCGCATGCGGAAGTGAGTGGGCGGCATTGGCGTGTGAGTGAGAGTTCTACGGTGAGAGTGAGTCCTCTTTCTTTTTCCCCCTATTACTTGTTTTTGGTGTCTGGCATATATCATTTTGCGGAATTAAGTTTGAGGGTAACAACAGTAAATTGAGGTGAACTGAGGAGCGCAAGTCTTCCAGCGAGTGCTGGTTAACAATGGCGTCCTCAGAACGTATAAGTTATGAGTGGCTTTCACACAGGCATGGCATTAAAATTGCACCTGCAATAAATTGTTCTGTGGAAGAGTGCAGTTTGGCAGTCAGAAATGTTGTCGGGCATGAGAGCATAATGTCAGCATCTCGTATGAATAGCGCTGTGGTGGTTTTTTTTAGATAACATTGAAAAAGTGAACAGCGTGGTGCAAAACGGAATTGTCATATAGGAGACTTTTATGTCAGTAATGCCCATTAGTTCAATTGGCAAAAAAGATAATTTTGTCCAATGTTTCTCCATTCATAAAAGATGAGTTGCTGATCACAGAGTTGTCCAGGCATGGAAAAATTGTTTCACAAATGAGGAAAGTTCCGTTGGGCTGTAAATCCCCTTTACTTAAGCATGTAGTCTCTTTTAGACGACAAGTTTACATGGTATTAAAAAGTGAACTGGATGAAATAAATGTGGCATTTAAATTTAAAATCGATGGTTTTGACTATGTTGTGTTTGCAAGTTCCGAGGCTATGAAATGTCTTAAATGTGGAGAGGAGGGGCACATTAGAAGTTCATGTCCAGAACAGACTGAGGATGCAAGGGCCGATACAGTGGCCAACGAGGCAGCTGTAAATGATGATGCTGTTAGGGCAGCTGAATGTGAGCAAGTTGAAAGTATGAGTGTTGCAGCAGAAGCTGGAACAAGTGTTGCAAGGATGGAAGGATCAGGAGTGGTAGAGGGGGAAACATCACATGTTATTGATAAAATAGCTGATCTGGTGAAAGAAGATGAAACTAATGCAAAGTATGTGAGTGATGATGCACTTTTCAAAACGCCCTCTGTTAAGAGGAAAAGGAACAAAGAGAAAATAAGGGATGAATAGTCAAAACAATTGTCAGAAATACAAGTTGATGCATGTAATGATGTTGATAGCAGTGCTGTTGAAGACTCTGATAGTGATACTTGGGATAATAAGAATAGAAGGAATAGGCATAGTGCTTATTTTTTTGGAAAGGTTAGGTCTTTTTTACAAAGAACAAAAAACATGAAAAATGTCCAGGTTACAGATTTTTTTCCAGACCACAAAATGTTTGTTGACTCTGCTGGAGTGTTAATGTGAAGCGAGGGTGAAGAACAGTTTACTGTTCAAGAAATATATAGATTAAAGAAAATTGCTGCGAGATCAGAACTTCAAGCAGAGAATGGGTTTGAAACAACAGTTTTTTTTGCTCTGACTTGCTGAAATTTGTCTTGAGACCATTCCTTTTCTCATTCTTTCTTATGAGTGTGGTGAGGATAGGCACTCTTAATGTGAATGGGGCACGAGATGTATATAAAAGGGCACTGTTATTTGAATTAATAAAACAAAAGCAAATTGATGTTGTGTTCATTCAGGAGACACATAGTGATGGTTTAAACGAAATTAAATGGAGGAAAGAATGGGAAGGAGTGGTGTTGTGCTCTCATATGAGTTCTACTAGAGGAGGGGTGGCTGTTTTATTTGCTAAGCATTTTACTCCTGCTTCTTTTGAGGTCAAGCATGAAATTCCTGGCAGACTTATTTTTATACGGGCACAATTTGAAAGATTCAATGTTGTGTTTATTAATGTATATGCTCCCACTAATGGTACCGAGAGAGTTTGTTTTTTTAATAGTCTTAATAGGATTTTGCAAAGTTGTAACTCTGAGTATTTGTTTTTAGGTGGTGATTTTAATTGCACAGAGAATTATATACTAGATCGGAATCATGCTGAACCTCATGCAGCCTCAAGCTGTGCCATACGAACTTTGATTGAAACTCACAAGTTGTGTGATATTGTCACAGACACGCCAGGCTCCAGCACCATCCAATCACGACGCACTCCCTCACCAGAGTACTGATCACACACACCTGCACCTCATCAGCACTCCCAATCACCGGCACATAAAAGACACTCACACACACACAGTCATCGTCCGGTCTCGTTCGCATTAAGGACTCACCTCTATGCTTACCTCAAGGACTTCCAGTGTTATACTTACCTGTCTCCAGCGTTCCCTAGATACCTCCTGTTTTCTCCGTGTGTGTGTGTGTGTCGTCATCCTCCAACGTCTCAACTCCACCATCGCCACTTGGATCATCACTCTGCAAAACACAAAGGACAGTATCAATATCCCTTCATTCATCATTCACCTTAACAACTTCAGTTTCACTCACCTGTGTTCCCGTGTTACTCTGCTTGTGTCAATAAACAACCTTACCTGTGATCTTCCGTCTCCGACCTGTCTGTATTGTAACAGAAGACCGGACCATCACCGCTTGACACAAGCATGAGCCAACCAGACCTATTCCAGGATCTCGTCGACGCTTTACGTCGCACCATGACCACCATTCCACCACCATTCCACCACCATTATCACCAGCGAACACTTCCGTCAATGACACCACCTGTGCATGCCAGTCCCATGGCCAAACCGGCGCCCTTCTCTGGTGCGGCGGAGGAATGCAGCGGATTTCTCCTACAATGCTCGCTGGTCCTGGAGATGCAACCGCACTCATACCCCACCGAACGATCCAAGGTAGCTTTTATAATTTCCCAACTGCACGGAAAGGCTCTTCAGTGGGCAGATTCCCTTTGGACACAAAATAACCCCGTTATTCAGTCTTATTCCAGTTTTGTCAACCACTTCAGAGAAGTCTTCGGAAAACCCGCCTGGGATTCGTCTATCGGTGAGAAACTTTACAATTTAAAACAAAACAATATGACTGTGACTGAATATGCCCTCAAGTTCAGAACCCTCGCGGCCACGAGTGGATGGAACGAACAAGCCCTACTGACCACATACCATCAAGGGTTGGATTCTCGAGTGCGGTTGCCTCTCGCTGCATACGAGGACACCATCGGGCTCGAGCGCTTAATTCAACTCTCCATACGCTTCGCCACTCGTATGCAGTCGTGTCTCGAAGACTACCTGGGCCAGCCCCAGCACGACATCTCCCTCTGCCGACCAGAATCCGTCAGCCCTCCAGAACCAGCCCACGAGCCCATGCAGCTTGAATCCTCACGTCTAACCACAACTGAACGGCAGAGGAGGCTGACCCAGAATCTGTGCTTGTATTGTGGATCTCCGGGGCATGTACTCTCCACATGCCCAATACGTCTTCCTCGTCCCATGGTGAGTGCCATCTTTCCATCCATAAATAAGATGAAGCCACTCACCATTGTCGTAACACTTACTGCTGCCAATATTTCCATTCCAGTTACCGCACTCCTCGATTCTGGGTCAGCAGGCAACTTCATCGCAGGCGCCCTCTGCCGTCAGCTCAATCTCAAGACCTCGGCAACACCGTCTACTTACCAGATCCACTCAATAACCGGAAAACTCCTCTGTAAGAGACATGTTCGCCGTTGTGTCGGTCCCATTCAACTACAAACTGGTATACTTCACGTGGAGAAAATCCATCTGCTGGTTCTGGAGGAATCCACCTCTGACGTGATCCTAGGGCGTCCGTGGTTGGAGCAGCACAATCCTGTCATCTCCTGGAGAACTGGCAAAATCCTGAAGTGGGGCGACACTTGTTTCTTGTTTTCCCGAGCTTCCAGTTCCTCACTCTCCACGTCCTGAAGCCCTCTCTGTCTGTGCAACATCCATCGAGAGTCCCATTGAGAAACGCTCCGTGGATGTACCATCGTGTTACGCCCCCTTCAGTGTTGTTTTCTGCCCTAAAAGAGCCTCCAAGCTGCCTCCACACCGGCCATGGGACTGTGCCATAGATCTGCTTCCGGGTGAGTCAGTGCCAAGGGGAAGGATCTACCCCCTTTCCATCCCGGAGGAGAAGGTCATGGAGGAATACATCGAGGAGGCTCTGGCTCAAGGCTACATCCGTCCATCAACTTTCCCTGCTGCTTCTAGCTTCTTCTTCGTGGCAAAAAAGGACGGAGGCTTGAGGCCATGTATTGATTACCGTGCTCTCAATAACATAACTGTTAAGTTCAGATATCCCCTTCCTCTCGTCCCAGCGGCCCTGGAACATCTCCGTGGTGCCACTGTATTCACCAAGTTGGACCTCCGCAGCGCGTACAACCTCATCCGGATATGTGAGGGGGATGAGTGGAAGACCGCCTTCGTGACACCTACTGGACACTACAAGTACCTCGTGATGCCGTATGGCCTGGTCAACGCCCCCTCCGTATTCCAGGACTTCATACATGAGGTGCTCCGGGAGTTTATCCACAAGTTTGTTTTGGTCTACATCGACGATATTCTGATTTACTCCCGGAGCATGGCCGAACATCGCCACCACGTTGCGGAGGTCCTGAAATGCCTGAGGGAGTTCCACCTCTACCTGAAAGCCGAAAAGTGCTCCTTCCATCAGACCTCAGTGCAGTTCCTTGGCTATAACATCGATAGCAGTGGCATCCAGATGGACGAGAGGAAGGTGGAAGCCATCAGGAACTGGCCAACTCCAACCACCATAAAGGAACTCCAACGTTTCCTCGGCTTTGCCAACTTCTACCGTCGATTCATCCGGGATTACAGTTCCATTGCCAACCCACTTACAAGCCTCCTCCGACACAAGCCCAAGTCTCTGTCCTGGACACCAGCTGCCACGGAGGCCTTCAACACCCTCTGAGAAGCCTTCACTACCGCTCCTCTCCTGGTCCATCCTGATCCTGACAAGTCCTTCGTCGTGGAGGTCGACGCCTCAACCACAGGAGTAGGAGCGGTACTTTCACAGCAGCAGGGGAATCCCAGCAGACTCCATCCATGTGCCTTCTTCTCCCGCAAGCTCAACCCGGCGGAGATGAATTATGACATTGGCAACAGAGAACTTCTAGCCATCAAGTTGGCACTTGAGGAATGGAGGCATTGGCTGGAGGGAGCTAAACATCCTTTTCTAGTACTCACAGACCACAAAAACCTTGAGTATCTACGAGTGGCTAAAAGACTGAACCCCAGACAAGCCTGCTGGGCTTTATTCTTCACCCGCTTCAATTTCACGATCTCTTATCGGCCTGGATCCAAAAACATCAAAGCGGATGCCTTGTCACGTTTACACACTCCGGAAGAGAGCTCTGAAGAGCCTGAAGCCATTCTCCCAGAAAAGCTCATCGTAAGCCCAATCGCCTGGTCAGCGGAGACCATACCCTTCTCCAATGCCTCCGCCAACACTCCGCCGGGTTGCCCGCCAGGCTTGCAGTACATCACCAGGACACGGCGCACTCCACTCATCCACTCTGCTCACACTTCACTAGGCACTGGCCACCCGGGGGTCAATGAAACCCTCTCGTTGCTGAAAGAACGCTTCTGGTGGCCCAACATGGCATCCGATGTCAGAAGGTACGTGCAGGGATGCAAGGAATGCGCCATCTCGAAGAGTCCACGTCATCTACCATCTGGCAAGCTCCTTCCTCTGCCCGTTCCCAACCGACCGTGGTCACATCTAGGGGTGGATTTCATCACTGACCTGCCAGCCTCTAAGGAGTGTACCTGTATCTTTGTGGTAGTTGATCGATTCTCCAAATCCTGCCGTTTAATTTCCTTAAGGGGACTGCCTACTGCCATGGAGACCGCGGAGCTCATGTTTAACCACATATTCCGATACTTTGGCATTCCAGAGGACATAGTATCGGACAGAGGACCCCAATTCGTTTCTCGGGTTTGGAAGGCATTCTTCTCACTCCTAGGTGTGACCGTCAGCCTGTCACCGGGTACCATCCGCAGTCGAACGGGCAGACGGAGAGGAAGATTCAAGAGATTGGTCGCTTCCTCCGTACCTTCTGTCACGGCCACCAGGACTCTTGGAACCAGTACCTGGGTTGGGCCGAGTACGCACAGAACTCCCTACGACAACCTTCTACCGGACTCACACCTTTCCAGTGCGTGCTCGGTTACCAACCCCCACTGTTCCCCTGGTTAGGGGAACCCTCGGATGTACCATCTATCGACCACTGGTTCCGAGAGAGCGAGAGGGTCTGGGACTCAGCCCACCATCAGCTGCAACATGCTCTACGTAGACACCGGATGACAGCAGACCTTCACCGTTCCGAAGCTCCAGCCTATCAACCAGGACAGAAGGTCTGGCTGTCAACCAGAGACATCCGCCTGCGTCTACCATGCCGTAAGCTGAGTCCCAGGTTCATTGGCCCGTTCACCATCACAGAGCAGATCAACCCGGTCACTTACAAGCTTCAACTCCCTCCTGAGTATCGCATTCACCCCACATTCCATGTGTCGCTCCTGAAACCTCACCACCCTTCTATTCCACTCTCCACAGAGCCTGGCGTAGCCGCAGCCGAACCCCCCCTTCCACTCATCCTGGACGACGGTGCTGCCTACGAGGTTCGTGAAATCTTGGACTCCCGGCGCCGTGGTGGTCAGCTTGAGTACCTTGTGGACTGGGAAGGTTATGGTCCCGAGGAACGCTCATAGGTACCACGCAACGACATACTTGACCCGAACCTGCTGGACACCTTCCACGCTGCTCATCCCAACAGACCTGCCCCTCGTGGAAGAGGACGACCACCATGACGTCGGGGTCCTCGGCCCACAGGAGCGGGCCGTGGAGGGGGGGGGGGGTACTGTCACAGACACGCCAGGCTCCAGCACCATCCAATCACGACGCACTCCCTCACCAGAGTACTGATCACACACACCTGCACCTCATCAGCACTCCCAATCACCGGCACATAAAAGACACTCACACACACACAGTCATCGTCCGGTCTCGTTCGCATTAAGGACTCACCTCTATGCTTACCTCAAGGACTTCCAGTGTTATACTTACCTGTCTCCAGCGTTCCCTAGATACCTCCTGTTTTCTCCGTGTGTGTGTGTGTGTCGTCATCCTCCAACGTCTCAACTCCACCATCGCCACTTGGATCTTCACTCTGCACAACACAAAGGACAGTATCAATATCTCTTCATTCATCATTCACCTTAACAACTTCAGTTTCACTCACCTGTGTTCCCATGTTACTCTGCTTGTGTCAATAAACAACCTTACCTGTGATCTTCTGTCTCTGACCTGTCTGTATTGTAACAGATATATGGAGGCGTTTGAATAAAAATGCTAAAAAATATATGTGGGCACATACTCGAGAGAATTTAATTTCTTTGGCCAGATTAGATAGATTATATTGCTTTAAACATCATTTTAATATTATGAAAACCTGTGTAATTAGCCCTTCTGGTTTTTCTGATCATGCTATTGTTATATGCAAAGCGTTTATAGCAAACATAAGGTGTCAGAGTGCCTACTGGCATTTTAATGTATCTTTGTTGAGTGATTTAAAGTTTTTCTTTTCTTTTGAAAGGAAATTAATTAAAAAAAAAATGTTTTATAAATTTGCGCCAATGGTGGGACTGTAGGAAGGTTGAAATAAAATTATATCAACAGTGTACTTTCAACGCTTTTAAAAATATTAAACAAAAATTGAAAAAAACTTGAAGCTGAAATTGTAGAGTTACAAGCATTGTTAGAGGTCACTGGAGAGCAGAGTGGTATTGATGGCCTTAAGTCCAAAAAGTTATGTATTGCAGATCTGCTAGGCTTGAAGGCAAAGGGAGCTTTGGTCAGGTCGCGTTATCAAAATCTTACGCAAATGGATGCCCCATCCAAGTTCTTTTTTAATTTGGAAAGAAAAAATGGCCAGAGTCGATCTAATCACTCATTAGGCTCAGAAAATGGGCAAGAGCTGACAGCGCCATCTGAAATAAGACAGCGGGCTGTGAGGTTCTACAATGAACTGTATGGGAGTGAATATGAGGAAGATGAAGAAATGTCTGCGAGTTTTTATGCGGGCTTATCAAAGCTTCAAGAAAAGTCAAAGGCAGTGCTAGAGAGGCCTCTGTGTGAGGGAGAACTTTGGAATGCACTGCAGAACATAGAGAGTGGAAAAGCTCCTGGTATTGATGGTCTTCCAGTTGAATATTATAAAGCCTTTCGGGAGGTGTTAGGTGAGAATCTCTTGGATGTTCTCAAGGAGAGCATAGCTGAGGGTTCTCTACCCCTGAGTTGTAGAAGAGCTGTGATTACTCTTCTACCCAAAAAAGGCGATCTGCAAGAAATTAAGAACTGGAGACCAGTGAGCTTGTTGTGCTCGGATTTAAAAATCTTCTCTAAGGCTCTCGCCAACAGATTGAGAGAGGTGATGGGGCAAGTGATACACCCTGACCAGACGTGTTGTGTGCCTAGTAGGTCTATTTCAGACAATATTTTTCTTGTTCGGGACATAATAGAAGTTGCTGGCCTTATGGGTATCAATCTAGGGCTCATTTCCATTGATCAAGAGAAAGCATTTGATAGAGTTGAGCACCAGTACCTTTGGAAAACTCTAAATGCTTTTGAGTTTGGCCCTGGTTTTATTGGACTAATTAAAGTGTTATATGAAGATTTTGAAAGTATGCTAAAAATCAATGGTGGTTTGAGCGCCCCTTTTAAAGTTAATAGAGGCATTAGACAGGGATGTGCACTTTCTGGAATGCTGTAATCTTTAGCAATTGAACCGTTGTTAAATAAGTTATGTTCTAAAATAGAAGGTTTACTATTATCTCATAACAATTTGCACCATCAGATATCAGCATATGCTGACGATGTAACGATTATGGATAATGGACAGAATGATATAAATACTTTGGTTAAAATTGTTGAAGAGTTTGGAAGTATATCTGCTGCCAAAATAAACTGGAGTAAAAGTGATGCATTGGCTGTTGGAAAATGGGAGAACGGTCCACTATTATTGCCTGGTGGGTTAACTTGGAAAAAAGGAGGGATCAAATACCTTGGAGTTTTTATTGGGGATACTGTTACGCAAGGAAAAAAAATGGGTTGGGGTGGTTGAAAAAAATGGAGGGTAGATTAAAGAAGTGGAAGTGGATACATCCACAGCTATCCTTTAGAGGGAGGATTTTAATAATTAACAATCTGACTGCCTCAAAATTGTGGCACAGATTGTCATGTGTGGACCCTCCTCCCGGTTTGCTTTCTAGGTTGCAAGCAATGTTTGTGGATTTCTTTTGGGATCGGCTTCACTGGGTTCCCCAAAGTGTACTGTTTTTGCCTGTGTATGAATGAGGTCAAGGACTGGTGCATTTGCCAAGTAGACTAACAACTTTTCGCTTGCATGACTGTTAACTGGACCTTGCAAAGACTGTTAACTGGACCTAAAGATCTGGTATGGAGAAAAGTTGCCCAGATTATCCTACAGAAGACTGATGGACTTGGACTTGACAGCACCTTGTTGCTTCTGGATCATAGACAGTTGAATTTAAAGGAATTACCCTCTTTTTACAGCAGACTTTTTAAAATATGGGGACATTTTAATTTTACCAGGGATTGTAAGACAGAATCTTTGTTTGCTCGAGGAGCCTTTAGTTAAAGGAGCTCGCTTTGATTTATCAAATGAGTGTTTGCCAGGTCTCACACTAAGGCTATGTGGCACTGGTATGGTAAAATTAAGAAATTTAATTGATGTGGCAGGACCTGACTTAAGTGATGTATCTGCATTGGCCGCTGCATTAGGCCAGAGATCTTCACGTCAGACTGAGTTTTTTTTTTTTTTTAATGTGGAAAAGAAGGTTAACAGAGGAAGAATCAATCTTGTTGCAAAATTTTGGTAATGGAAGTCTGATTCCAAATATGAGAGATCCCTTTCCAAAAATTGTCATTTCACCAGATTTAAAGGGCATGTCTAGCATACTGCTGAATTTAAAAGGGATGTATGATTTGGATTTGGGTTTGGTTTCAGGAAAATTGTTTTATAGGTGTTTTGTTAAAATTTTAAATAAAGTGTCACTAAATGAGAAGAAAGACACTGTGTGGCGAGATAAATTTGGATTAAAAGAGGAAGAAAAGCCAGTTTGGAGGGTAATATACAAACCACCATTGAATAAGCAAACCGGTGATTTGCAGTGGTGAATTTTGCACGGGGCTATAGCTGTCAATGCTTTCGTTTCTGTTATAAATTCAGATGCTGTTGACAAATGTGCATTTTGTGGAGTAAGAGAAATGGTTTTTCACAGTTTTACAGATTGTATTAGATTGAGATCACTTTTTGTTTTGTTTAAGGATTTGTTTTTAAGATTTCAGGAAAAATTCACTCCTAATGTGTTTGTTTTAGGATTAAGATATTGTCAAAAACAGAATAAAATGGCAGTTAATTAATTTTATTGTTGGACAAGCTAAACTTGCAGTTTATATCACAAGAAGAAATAGAATGGAAAACAGACATGGTCAAGATGTTGTACTTCTTTTTAAATCTTTCTTAAAGGCTAGGGTTGGTGTTGAATATGAATACTATAAACTAATGAATGACATTGAGTCTTTTAAATTGCAGTGGTGTTACAGTAATATTATTTGTACTGTAATTGAGGGAGATTTAATTTTTGATATGTTACTAATTTGAATGCATTTGATTCAGTGATTTTTGTCTGGTAAAAAAGTTTTTTCTAAAAATCAAAAATCTCTCTCTCTCTCTCTCTCTCTCTGTGTGTGTTGCATGCTGGGAGTGAGCGTGGTGTGTGAGAGGCACGTGTGTGAGAGGCACGTGTGAGAGCGTGAAGTTTTATCGTTTTGTCGTTTTTTTAAAAAATGAACAACTGGTAATCAGGATAATTGAAAGTGGCATTTGGGTAAAGGAAACCTTTGTACCCGTTACACCTCTTCATGCTCCAGCCACAAAAGTGACAATTTCCAACGTACCCCCTTTTGTTAAAGATGATGCGATTGTGCGAGAATTAACTCGGTTTGGAAAGATGGCTAGTGCTGTAAAAATTATTCCTTTGGGTTGCAAATCTGCTGCACTTAAACATGTGTTGTCTCCTATCAAGACACTGGATGTTTCGTTTCGTGTGACATATGGAGATAGTTCCTATATGGTTTACACGAGTACGGATAATTTGCGTTGCTTTGAGTGTGGCGATATCGTCCACAAGAGATTTTCTTGCCCTTATAAATGGGCCGAGGAAGAAGCAGGGACGTCAGGATTGTTGGGTGAGAGTAGTGGAGCGATTGTGGTGGAAAAGCCGTTGAGTGATGCAGGTGCTCAAAACGAGGATAAAGAAACAAAAGGAGAAAGTGAAGATGGTGATGGAGTAAAGGTGAGTGTAAATGTGTCTGAAAGTACTGAGGGTAGAAACAAAGAATTTTCGTCTAATAGTTGTATCGTATCTGGTGCTTTGAGTTACAAGGAGGATAGGATGCAGGAAAGCATTACATGTTCAAATGATGAAGCTGAAAAAGAGTCCGCAGACGACAGCATTCGAGATGATAATTCGTGCGTTGATGTTGATGTCAAGAATAAGAGTAAACGTAGGTCTACTAGAACTAACTCCAAATAAGTGCACATGGGGATCTGGCCTTTTCTGTGTTTCTATCTTTTTTTTTCTCTTCCCCTGTTTACTATGGATGTTATTAGAGTGGGATCCTTAAATGTAAATGGGGCAAGGGACAGAAGTAAATGGCCATTATTAAAAGAATGTTTAAAGTTGAAAGGTATACAAGTTGTGTTTCTACAAGAAACACACAGTAACAAAGATAATGAAACTGATTTGGAAATGTGGTGGGAGGGAGACCATTTTTTGAGTGGTACCAACCTTTGTGCAGGGGTAGCAATATTATTTTCACCCAGTTGTAAAGTAAAAATTTAGTTTAAAAGTGAGATAGTGAAAGGGCGCCTACTTGCTCTCAGAGTAGAAATAAATAATAGAGTTTTTGTTTTAGTAAATGTTTATGCTCCTACAACAGGTAGAGAGAGGATTGCTTTTTTTCTTAAAGATGTGGTTTCTTCTTATATTAATGAGGATCTTTTAGTAATCAGAGGCGATTGGAATTGTACGGTGGATTTTACTTGTGATAGGAATGGTGAAGAACCCCATTTTTCATCAGCAGCATCTTTAAGAGAGATTACCACACAATGTGGGCTTATTGATATTTGGAGAGAAAAAAATAAAGCAGTTAAACAATATACATGGATTAAAGTGACAGAAAATAGGGTTAGTGCAGCAAATCTAGATAGATTTTATGTCAAGAATACAATGTGTAGTAGAATTGAAGAGACCAATATAAGCCCAATCTCTTTTTCAGATCATCATTTAATTTCTTTAAATCTTATTGCAACTCAGACAACCCCTTATTGTTCTTATTGGAGATTCAGTAATAAGTTATTAGAAAATCTTGACTTCCATGATAAATTTAATATTTTTTGGAACCATTGGATTGAACAAAAAAAAAGAAACTATGAAAATCTTCTTCAATGGTGGGAAGTGGGAAAAGTTCAAATTAAGCTTTTTTGCCAACAATATTCATCACAAGCTTGGAGTAGTATAAAAAGGAAAATGTTTAAAGTAGAAGATGACATTACTGCATTGTATGGTTTGTTGATTAATAATAATGACATGGGAATTCAAGAAAAACTGTTATCTAAAAAAACATGAATTAAGGGTTATTTTACATGAAAAAGTGAAGTCAGCACTTGTTAAAGCACGGTTAGCGAGGCTTAACTGGGATAAAACAGAAGCTGTGTGGTATGGCTCTACTGAATACACGAATATGTCTTTGCCAAAACTCCCTAATAACGTTCAATGGGGTGCATTTGGTTTAAAATATCTAGGAGTATATCAAGGTCAAGAGGAATACAAAAAGAAAAATTGGGAGGGTTTAGTGGAGAAGGTCTGTGCGAGGTTGTCTAGGTGGAAATGGTTGCTACCCTAGTTATCATATAAGGGGAGAGTACTGATTGCCAACAATCTCATCGCCTCAATGCTTTGGCATAAATTGATGGTTGTGGATCCACCAGGAATGTTAATCAATGAAATTCAAAGGCGACTTGTTAACTTTTTTTGGTCTGGTCAACACTGGTTAAGAGCTGCTGTCCTCTATCTTCCTGTACAAGAAGGAAGACAAGGACTGATAGACATTCGAGCTAGAGTGACAGTTTTCCGACTGCAGGCTGTTCAGCGTCTGTTATTTCACCAAAATCATGGATGGATAGAATTAATATGTGCTCTTTTACGCAAAGCTGGACAAATTGGTTTAGACAAACAGCTATTCACCATGACCCTAAAGAGAACTCCTTTAGGTGGACTTAATCCTTTTTACCTCAACGTTTTGGATTTATGGCAATTGTTTTCCGTTTCAAGAGAGTGGTCAAAACCAGGTCCATGGCTGTTTAATGAATCTCATTTTTTTAATCCTCTTTTTCCTGTTGAGATTCTGAACTCTGAGACCATAAGGTCAAGTTTGTTTTCTGCTGGAATATCTATGTTTTGGGATCTAAGGACAGGAGATGGGTGGATTGAAGCTGAAGAACTTGCTCAAAAAGTAGGTTTCAGGTCTGTGCGTCTCGCCAAACGGGTGCTAGAGGACCTAGAAGCTGTACTACCTATTTCAGCTAAAGATTTTCTCAAAGAGACTCGTACAGGAGATGAAACAAAGCCAATTTTTTTTTTTTTTTTTTTTTTTTTACAGAATTTGCTTTTTTGATTAATAAGGATTATCAAGAAGAAGTTCCTATAAAATTGCTTTCTTTGAATACTCCAGAAATGGGGTTGTACAATGATTTATCGAAAAGAACATTATACATAGCATGTGTCAAAACTATGAACTATCAAGCTCTTAAAGATCTAAAAGAAAGCAAATGGACTTTAGTGTTGTCAGGCTCTTCCCCGAAAGGTAGCTGGTGGTTCCTATACAAAAATCCCACTGAGAAGAGAGTGGGAGATCTGCAGTGGAGAATTGTACATGGAGTCTTAGCCACAAACAGACACATAGCACGACTGAATCCTTTAGTTGGGGAGGGTTGTCCTTTTTGTAATATATCAGAAACTGTGATTCATACATTTATGGAATGGTATTGCTTAAAAAAATGTATGCAGTTAGTGAAGGTTTGGAGTCTGAAGTTAATGGGTTTGTTTAATATTTCTTTGTTTATTTATGGCCCAAAATACTCATTAGAAAACAAGAAAAAACAATTATTCTTAATTTCCTTTATGGAATGGTGAAGTTGGCAATTTGGTGTACTAGAAAAAACAAGGTTGAAGAAAGAGGGTGTATTGATCCTATTTCATTGACAAAATGTTTTGCAAAAAAAAGGTTAACGGTAGAGTATGCTTTTTATAGCCTTACACATAATGTTCAGTCTTTTTTTTATCTTTGGGGTTTTAATAATTTTCTCTGTGAACCTGATGGGAATGGGGGCTTTAATTTAAACATTTTCTAATGTATTGATGAGAGGAAAATATGTGGAATTGTTTAAAGGAATATGTAATATTTGTTTGTTTATAACAAACATGTTTTATATGTTTTCTCTCTGTCTCTCTCTCTCTCACACACACACACACATTTTGAAAATAGCGGTTATCATATACAATAAACTACTTGTGTAAAAAGAATTCATTATATTTTTTTTATCCATATCGGAAATTGCAAACAAGTTTTATAGAAACTATGTCTGTAGAATCAATATCTATAGAAATCTATAGGTGTACCAAATGATTCATTGATTGACCATTAAGACCAGTTGGATTAAATAATAGACAAATGTATTAAACTGAACGAGAAGAGATGAAAATCAAAAGTTTGATAGTAAGAGCTTTATGAAAGGCAGTTAATGTGAATGAAACATTTATATAGATGAAACACTTATTTTGTGTAGTGAAAAGGATACTTTGTGATTTTGTGTTTGTATTAACACCATTGAAAATATGCTGAAATGTTTGAAAAAAAGTGCACTTTTGATGATCTGTTGTAATATTAGTACTAAGAGTTTTGAAAATGTATCAATTGCTTGTGAAAACTGCACCAAAGCAATTAAAAAATCTGTAGTAGTAGTGCATTTTGAACATGAAGTGAAAGCTGATGAGGAGAACTGTGTAAAGAGTTTTGATAAAGTGTATTGAGAGACATCTCCTAAAGATAGTAAAAACTGTAAAAAGTGCAGATGACTTTAATTGTGTTAATCATCCCATCTGGGTTTGATTTAAAAATAAATGCTCATTATCTCAGTGTTAAAGCTGTCACTACAACAGTCCAGTATGGGAGTAAACTGGTTGTCAGCGCCACCTGCTGTACTGAAGTGAATTTGACCTTCATTCAGCTCTTCATCTATTCTTTTTTCATTTGGTTTGAAACTATGAATTGAAAATCTCAAGCACACAACAGATCCACACAGACACACAATCATCAACTCACAGATCAGATACAATATATGAAATCTGACAACAGAAACCATGAAAGATTGTGGAGGCTTGATATCAATGCAAGAAAACGCAAAATCCAAATTAAAATGAAATGTTTTCAGGATAAATAACCAGCAGGAAAATATCACACACGATTATGCTTAATAAATCGAGAGGAGAAGAAATTGTGATAATAAATAAAATAGGATTCATACTTCATCTGAATCAACACTGAACTGATTGAGCTGAATAACAACACTACTGTCTTTCAGAGACGCTTTACAGCAGAATCTGAACTGTCTCCACAGCTGTTTCCATGACTGATCCTGTTTTTAACACTGTGAAGCTGTTTTGACAAACTACATCAGTCCAGACAACATCCCAGCCATCAGAACACCAATGATGACAGAGACAGAAGAAGCTGCAAGAGAAAACAGCACTTGGATTGTGAAAGCAAAGACACTTTCAGCTGTTTGAAGATTTCCTCTGTGTCTCCAGAAGATCTTCCTCATTTTAACAGACACCTGATTCCAGCAGAGCTGATGGAGAAGAGGATCTCCGGCCTGCTGGAAACAGCTCCAGGTTAACTTTACCAGGTTCAGGTAATATAGTCACCGGTCCTGCCTCAAGCCTCGAGTGTCGAGTTTAGTTTATTTACAGAGCGCTTTACAACTACACTATAGACCAAAGACTCTACAGTCAGTAAAAACACCATACAACATCAAATATATACATCACACACATAAAACAAAATACAGCCCCCAAAACACCAACAATTAAAAGCCATAGAAAATAAGTACATTTTTAAGTGAGATTTCCACATCTCAATGGAGGAAACAGATCTGTTATCAGCTGGAAGGGTGTTACACAGCCTCAAACCAGAGAGTCAATGTGCTGCTCTTTCTGTCACTGTCTTTAAAACACACACACACACACACTCTCTCTCACACACACACACACACACACACCTTCCAGAAAGCAGGTTTGTATCTCAGAGAAGATGTTTCAGGGTTAGTTTTATTCAGATAAATGTCTCTAAGCTTCAGATGTGTGAAAGCACAGATTATGTGTCAGTGAATTATAAATTATTATTATTCAGTCATACTTTTCCCATCTCACATTTCACAGATCTGCATTCAAAAGTGAAAATATTGTAAATATTTATATATTTTTTTCATCTGTTTTTGAAAATAGATGAGAACAACAAAAGAAAGATGAAACACTCACCTCAAACTATATTTGAAGACTTTTCTTTCTTCTCTTCTGAACCGTCGTATTGAACAGCAGCTCTGAAATTTCTTTCTCTTTCTCTGAAATAAAGGAAGTGAAGCTGCTTTTCAAGTGTCGGTGACAGTCAGACGTCAGCAAACACGCTAACTCTAAGCTGTTTTTTATTCTGAAATCTGTGTTCTCAGTAAACTGAACTGTTTGGAAGGAGTTTGTTTCAAGTTTGTTACAGTTTTTTTACTATTGCTAACATACTACTCTAAACACAATTAGCACCTCATCCGTCTGTTGTGACCATACCATTAACACAATTCATGTTGTTTTCACACAATATATGTTACATAACAGAAGGGTCGGAGACAGAAGATAGCAGAGATGGTAACTTTATTGAACGACAGTAGAGTAAACAGAAGTGCAGGTGAGTATAACGTGAGTTTGGCAGGTGAATGGTGAGATGAGGTGTAATGATAGTGTCCTTTTGTGTTGTTTAGGTGAGGATCCTGGAAGACGCTGGTGAACACAGTTGACTGGAGACTGGAGACACTCACACACTGACGAGGAACACGAGGAGAAACAAGGAGACGCTGGAGACAGGTAAGTAGATCGCTGGGAGTCCTTGAGGTAAGCATGTAGGTAGTTCTAGATGCGAACGAGACCGGACAGTGACTGGATGTGTGTGAGTGTCTTTTGTAGTGGAGGTAATGAGCGTGCTGATGAGGTGCAGGTGTGTGTGATCAGTATTCAGGCGATGGAGTGCGCTGTGATTGGTGGATGTTGGAGCCTGGCGGGTCTCTTGGATCTTCCTCTCCGTCTGCCTGTTCGACTGAGGATGGTAGCCAGATGTCAGACTTACGGTCACACCTAGGAGCGAGCAGAAAGCTCTCCATACACGGGAGATGAATTGAGGTCCTCTGTCAGAGACGATGTCTTCGGGGATACCAAAATATCTGAACACGTGGTTAAACATAAGTTCCGCTGTTTGCATGGCAGTTGGTAGTCCAGCTAGGGGAATCAGTCTCACGGATTTGGAGAATCTGTCTACAATGACTAGGATGCAGGTACAGTTATTGGAGGCTGGGAGGTCAGTGATAAAGTCGACTCCTAGGTGTGACCATGGGCGGTTGGGAACGGGCAGTGGAAGGAGTTTGCCGGCTGGTAGGTGGCGAGGGGTCTTCGAGATGGCGCATTCCTGGCACCCCTGCACGTACCTTCTGACGTCGGAAGCCATGTTGGGCCACCAGAAGCGTTCTTTAAGCAACGAGAGGGTCTCATTGGCCCCCGGGTGGCCAGTGCCAAGTGACGTGTGGGCAGTGTGGATGAGTGGAGTGCGCCGTGTTCTGGTGATATATTGCAAGCCCGGTGGACAACCCGACGGAGTGTTGGCAGAGGCATTGGAGAAGGGTATGGTCTCTTCTGACCAGGAGATTGGGCTGACGATGAGAGATTCAGGGAGAATTGATTCAGGTTCTTCGGTCTTTTCATCAGGAGTGTGTAATAGGGAGAGGGCGTCAGCCTTGACGTTCTTAATACCAGGACGGTAGGAGATTGTAAAATTAAAGCGTGTGAAGAAAAGTGCCCAGCATGCCTGTCTGGGGTTTAACCTCTTGGCTGCTCGGAGATACTCAAGGTTTTTGTGGTCGGTGAGTACGAGGAATGGGTGTCGGGCACCCTCCAACAAATGCCTCCACTCTTCCAGGGCGAGCTTGATGGCGAGTAGCTCCCTGTTTCCGATGTCATAATTAGCCTCCGCCGGGTTGAGCTTGCGGGAGAAGAAGGCACATGGATGGAGTCTACTTGGTGTCCCCTGCTGCTGAGATAGCACCGCTCCAACTCCGGTGGTGGAGGCATCCACTTCCACAACGAATGGGAGGTCGGCATCAGGGTGGACGAGGAGTGAAGCGGTGGTGAAGGCTTCTTTCAGGGTGTTGAAAGCGGTGGTGGCAGCTGGTGTCCAGGACAGAGACTTGGGCTTGTGGCGGAGTAAACTTGTGAGTGGGCTGGTGATGGAGCTGTAGTTCTTAATGAAACGGCGGTAGAAGTTTGCAAACCCGAGGAAGCGTTGGAGTTCTTTGATTGTGGAGAGAGTAGGCCAGTTCCTGATGGCATCCACCTTCCTCTCGTCCATCCGGATGCCACTGCTGTCGATGTTATAGCCAAGGAACTGCACTGAGGGCTGATGGAAGGAGCATTTCTCGGCTTTCAGGAAGAGATGGAATTCCCTCAGGCGTTGCAGGACCTCCGCAACGTGGTGGCGATGTTCGGCCAGGCTCCAGGAGTAGATGAGGATATCATTGATGTAAACCAGGACAAACCTATGGAGAATCTCCCGGAGCACCTCATGGATGAAATCCTGGAATACGGAGGGGGCGTTGACCAGGCCATATGGCATGACGAGGTATTCATAGTGGCCGGTGGGCGTGACGAAGGCGGTCTTCCACTCGTCCCCCTCACGTATCCGGATGAGGTTGTAGGCGCTGCGGAGGTCTTGGTGAAGACAGTGGCACCACAGAGATGTTCTAGGGCAGCTGGGATGAGAGGAAGGGGTTAGCGGAATTTCACGGTGATGTTATTAAGTGCTCTGTAGTCTATGCAGGGCCGCAAGCCTCCGTCCTTTTTTGCCACAAAGAAGAAACTCGAAGCAGCAGGGGAAGTAGACGGGCAGATGTAACCTTGAGCCAGGGCCTCTTCGATGTATTCCTCCATGGCCTTCTCCTCCGGGATGGAAAGGGGATAGATCTTTCCCCTAGGCACTGACGTACCTGGAAGCAGGTCGATGGCGCAGTCCCATGGCCGGTGTGGAGGCAGCTTGGAAGCTCGCTGAGGGCAGTAGACGTCGCTGAAGGGGGCGTAACACGATGGTATGTCCACTGAGCGTTTCTCGATGGGGCTCTCGATGGAGGTGACACAGACTGAGAGATGTTCAGGGCGTGGAAACGAAGGAACAGGAAGCTCAGAGAAACAGCTGGAGAAGCATGTGTCGCCCCACTTCAGGATCTCGCCGGTCTTCCAGGAGATGACTGGATTGTGCTGCTCCAACCAGGGATGCCCTAGTATCACGTCAGCGGTGGACTCCTCCAGAACCAGCAGATGTAATTGTTCGACATGTAGGATGCCAACTTGTAACTGGATGGGTCTGACGCACCGGCGTACTGTCGGGGCTTCCCCCTCAGCAGAATGTTTGAGACCACTAGCCTACAGGTCTACAGGTATATGGAAGTTCAAGTCCATTTACTAACATTTGAAATATATAAGCCTGTAGTCTATATTACATTCTGTTATATAAACAGAATAATAAAAAAAGAAAAATAATAATAACAACAGCACAATTTACTTGCCTCAAACAACTCAGTAGGTATTATTAGTATTAGGCCTATTATAATTATTGTTTTTGTTGTCACATTTAATTTATTGCCACTATAAATACTATAAACTAATGAATGACATTGAGTCTTTTAAATTGCAGTGGTGTTATAGTAATATTATTTGTACTGTAATTGAGGGAGATTTAATTTTTGATATGTTACTAATTTGCATTTGATTCAGTGATTTTTGTCTGGTAAAAAAGTTTTTTCTAAAAATCAAATCTCTCTCTCTCTCTCACTCACACACACACACACACATTTTGAAAATAGTGGTTATCATATACAATAAACTACTTATGTAAAAATAATTCATTACATTTTTTTTATCCATATCGGAAATTGCAAACAAGTTTTATAGAAACTATGTCTGTAGAATCAATATCTATAGAAATCTATAGGTGTACCAAATGATTCATTGATTGACCATTAAGACCAGTTGGATTAAATAATAGACAAATGTATTAAACTGAACGAGAAGAGATGAAAATCAAAAGTTTGATAGTAAGAGCTTTATGAAAGGCAGTTAATGTGAATGAAACATTTATATAGATGAAACACGATACTTTGTGATTTTGTGTTTGTATTAACACCATTGAAAATATGCTGAAATGTTTGAAAAAAAGTGCACTTTTGATGATCTGTTGTGATATTAGTACTAAGAGTTTTGAAAATGTATCAATTGCTTGTGAAAACTGCACCAAAGCAATTAAAAAATCTGTAGTAGTAGTGCATTTTGAACATGAAGTGAAAGCTGATGAGGAGAACTGTGTAAAGAGTTTTGATAAAGTGTATTGAGAGACATGTCCTAAAGATAGTAAAAACTGTAAAAAGTGCAGATGACTTTAATTGTGTTAATCATCCCATCTGGGTTTGATTTAAAACCAAATGCTCATTATCTCAGTGTTAAAGCTGTCACTACAACAGTCCAGTATGGGAGTAAACTGGTTGTCAGCGCCACCTGCTGTACTGAAGTGAATTTGATCTTCATTCAGCTCTTCATCTATTCTTTTTTCATTTGGTTTGAAACTATGAATTGAAAATCTCAAGCACACAACAGATCCACACAGACACACAATCATCAACTCACAGATCAGATACAATATATGAAATCTGACAACAGAAACCATGAAAGATTGTGGAGGCTTGATATCAATGCAAGAAAACGCAAAATCCAAATTAAAATGAAATGTTTTCAGGATAAATAACCAGCAGGAAAATATCACACACGATTATGCTTAATAAATCGAGAGGAGAAGAAATTGTGATAATAAATAAAATAGGATTCATACTTCATCTGAATCAACACTGAACTGATTGAGCTGAATAACAACACTACTGTCTTTCAGAGACGCTTTACAGCAGAATCTGAACTGTCTCCACAGCTGTTTCCATGACTGATCCTGTTTTTAACACTGTGAAGCTGTTTTGACAAACTACATCAGTCCAGACAACATCCCAGCCATCAGAACACCAATGATGACAGAGACAGAAGAAGCTGCAAGAGAAAACAGCACTTGGATTGTGAAAGCAAAGACACTTTCAGCTGTTTGAAGATTTCCTCTGTGTCTCCAGAAGATCTTCCTCATTTTAACAGACACCTGATTCCAGCAGAGCTGATGGAGAAGAGGATCTCCGGCCTGCTGGAAACAGCTCCAGGTTAACTTTACCAGGTTCAGCAGGTAATATAGTCACCGGTCCTGCCTCAAGCCTCGAGTGTCGCGTTTAGTTTATTTACAGAGCGCTTTACAACTACACTATAGACCAAAGACTCTACAGTCAGTAAAAACACCATAAAACATCAAATATATACATCAAAATCATAAACATAAAACAAAATACAGTCCCAAAAACACCAACAATTAAAAGCCATAGAAAATAAGTACATTTTTAAGTGAGATTTCCACATCTCAATGGAGGAAATAGATCTGTTATCAGCTGGAAGGGCGTTACACAGCCTCAAACCAGAGAGTCAATGTGCTGCTCTTTCTGTCACTGTCTTTAAAACACACACACACACACACACACACACACACACACACACACTCTCACACACACACACACACACACACACCTTCCAGAAAGCAGGTTTGTATCTCAGAGAAGATGTTTCAGGGTTAGTTTTATTCAGATAAATGTCTCTAAGCTTCAGATGTGTGAAAGCACAGATTATGTGTCAGTGAATTATAAATTATTATTATTCAGTCATACTTTTCCCATCTCACATTTCACAGATCTGCATTTAAAAGTGAAAATATTGTAAATATTTATATATATTTTTTCATCTGTTTTTGAAAATAGATGAGAACAACAAAAGAAAGATGAAACACTCACCTCAAACTATATTTGAAGACTTTTCTTTCTTCTCTTCTGAACCGTCGTATTGAACAGCAGCTCTGAAATTTTTCTCTTTCTCTGAAATAAAGGAAGTGAAGCTGCTTTTCAAGTGTCGGTGACAGTCAGACGTCAGCAAAAACACTATCTCCTTTATTCTGAAATCTGTGTTCTCAGTAAACTGAACAGTTTGGAAGTAGTTTGTTTCAAGTTTATTACAGTTTTTTTTTTTTTTTTACAATTGCTAACATACTACTCTAAACACAATTAGCACCTCATCCGTCTGTTGTGACCATACCATTAACACAATTCATGTTGTTTTCTCAGGGTACGCACAGAACTAGAACTAACCCCCCCCACCCCCGAAGCCTCACTTTCTTTCCAGTCACATGAATGCTTCACTTTGCCTGTTGGAATGTTTGAGACCACTAGCCTACAGGTCTACAGGTGTATGGAAGTTCAAGTCCATTTACTAACATTTGAAATATATAAGCCTGTAGTCTATATTACATTCTGTTATATAAACAGAATAATAAAATAAAAAAATAAAAAATAACAGCACAATTTACTTGCCTCAAACAACTCAGTAGGTATTATTAGTATTAGACCTATTATAATTATTGTTTTTGTTGTCACATTTAATTTATTGCCACAGTTTAATATGTGAATTATATTATTGAAATAAACACATTTAGCGGTTTCAGGCTTTTATTTGTGCTTAATGGATAAAACAACGGAGCTGCGCACTCAGGTTTATGGCTGCTGTAAATTTTACCCGCCACAAGATGGTGCTGTTTTCAACACTCTTGCTTTGAAACCTTTCCCGAAACATTTAGAGAAAAGCTTCAAAGATTTAAGAGGCTTCATTTCTACATCCCTACTCAATAGTGATGGGCAGATCGAGGCTTTGTGAAACACTGAAGCAGTTGAAGCAAATGTGCCTTAATGTGTCGAGGCTTCGAAACAATCTGACACCCATCTCCACTGTGACCCCTAGTGGTCAAAACAGTGCAAATGCAACAAAACTCAGGCCAAACATGCATAAAACACCTCTTACAAATGTATTGCAAAAGTTGTATTGAGAGTAAAATCTATCAAATGCAATTAACTAATCATCTACTAAGATTAAATATAGAGTGTCTGTATAATATGTGTTCTTTTATCAATTTTCAGGGCTTGTTTCTCTGTTCCATGGCTCAATCTAAACAGACCAATAAGAGATTAATAACTACCATTATTCATTTTAATTATTCTAATGTCTAATTAAAACATCTACAAATGTATAAAACCATACGGTAAGGCCCATAGACACATGTCCAATAGTTCTCATTGAATCTTTTTTTTAATTTTTTTTATTGAATATTAACAAGAACCAAACATAGTTCACAAACAAGAGTACATATAGTTCTCAGTGAATCTGCATGATTCATGGGTTCACTTTATCATCGCCCTCTACCGGTGAACCATTGAAATTTCGAACTCAGTCATTTTTTTTTAGCAGACGCTTTTCTCCAAATAGAGAATATTAGAAGCAATCAAATCAACACGAGTACAACAGTATGTAAGTGCCTTGTCAAGTTACAGTTTCATCAGTAAAGTGCACGTAGCAAGGTTTTTTTTTTTAATAAATAGAAGAAGAAAGAATAAAAATCGAAAAAGTAAAAGTAAAGTATAAATAGAAAGTAAGTGCTAATATTACTGGGTCAAGTGTTGACGAAAAAGATATGTCTTTAGCAGTTTTTTGAAAATGGCTAAAGACTCAGCTGCTCGGACTGAGCATGGTAGGTCATTCCACCAGCCAGGAACAGACCCAGAAAAGGTCCGCGAGAGTGATTTTGTGCCCCTTTGGGAAGGCACCACAAGGCGCCGTTCACTTGCAGAACGCAAGCTTCTGGAGGGCGCATAAGTGTGGAGTAGTGAGTTTAGGTATAGTGGTGCAGAGCCAGCGGTTGTCAGATCCTAGCGATGACATGTAGATGGAGAAGAGAAGTGGTCCAAGCACAGAGCCCTGAGGTACCCCAGTAGCAAGATGATGCGACTTGGACACCTCACCTCTCCAAGATACCCTGAAGGACCTACCTGAGAGGTAAGACTTGAACCACTGGAGTGCGGTTCCTGAGATGCCCTTCGACGTGAGGGTTGACAGGAGGATCTGGTGGTTAACCGTGTCAAAAGCGGCAAACAGATCCAGCAAGATGAGTACTGATGATTTTGAAGTTGCTCGTGCCAGTCTCAAGGCTTCAGTGACTGAGAGCAAGGCAGTCTCAGTTGAGTGGCCACTCTTGAAGCCAGACTGGTTGTTGTCGAGGAGGTTGTTCTGTGCGAGATAAGTAGACAGTTGGTTGAACACAACTCTCTCAAGTGTCTTTGCAATGAACGGAAGAAGGGAAACCAGTCAATAGTTTTCTAAAAGTGCTGGATTCAGAGTGGGTTTTTTAAGAAGTGGGGTAATCCTAGCCTGCTTAAAAGCTATGGGAAATGTACCAGTGTGAAGAGAAGAATTGATAATGTGAGTGAGTTCAGGTAAAATTGAGGAGATGGCCTGAAGAAGATGAGTGGGGATGGGGTCAAGCGGACAGGTAGTAGGGTGATTGGAAAGGATGAGTTTGGAAACATCTGCCTCGGAGAGCATAGAGAAGGAGGGGAGAATTTGTGTGTTTACTGTTAAGATGTTATTGTCGGTATGTGGTGTGGAGAATTGAGTACTAATGGTTGTTATTTTATGTGTGAAAAATGTGGCAAAGTCATCAGCTGTAAGAGCTGATGTGGGAGGGAGGGGAGGAGGGCAAAGAAGAGAAGAGAAGGTTTTGAAAAGTGTGCGGGAATCAGTAGAATTGTTAATTTTATTGTGATAGTATGTGGTTTTAGCATTGGAGATATTTGTAGAGAAAGAAGAAAGGAGTGACTGATAGAAGCTTAGATCAGTAGGATCTTTAGATTTGCGCCACTTCCTCTCTGCAGCCCTGAGTCTAGACCGATGCTCACGGAGAACATCAAATAGCCAGGGGGCAGAGGGAGTGGCACGGGCTGGTCCGGATGAAAGGGGGCAGAAGTCATCTAAGCAAGATGTTAGAGTGGTGCAAAGAGTGTCAGTAACATTGTTAGTGTCCAGTGATGAGAACTGGTTAGGGGGAGGAAGTGTGGATGAGACCGAGGATGATAGGTGAGAGGGTGAGAGCGAGCGTAGGTTTCGCCGGAAACTGACATGTGGTGGAGTGTGTGTTGGGTTAGGGGTCAGGTTGAGATTAAAAGTGATGAGGAAATGGTCTGAGGTGTGTAGTGGAGTAACCAGTGTATTGCCGGTGGAGCAGCAACGTGTGTAGATGAGGTCCAATTAGTTACCTGATTTGTGGGTAGCTGTAGTAGACACTCGCTTGAGGTCAAATGAGGCAAGCAGAGTGTGGAAGTCAGCAGCCTGAGGTTTGTCTAGATGGATGTTGAAATCTCCAAGTACTACCAGAGGAGTACCATCCTCAGGGAAGGATGAGAGCAACACATCTAACTCCTCCAAGAAGTTACCTAGCTGACCTGGGGGACGATAAAGCACTACAACATGGATTTTAGCAGGGTAGGTGATGGTAATTGCATGTGATTCAAATGAGCTATTGTCACAGAGAGATGGTAAAGGATTGAATTTCCATTCATTGGACATGAGCAAACCAGTACCACCACCCCTCCCAATCTGGCGTGGTGTGTGCGAGAAAGTGAAATTAGAGGAGAGGGCTGCTGGTGTGGCAGTGTCCTCTGGTTTGCTCCATGTCTTAGTCAGAGCCATGAGATGGAGACCTGAATGAGTAGCAATAGATGTAATGAAGTCTGCTTTGTTTACAGCAGATTGACAATTCCAGAGCCCAATAGAAATAGAAAGTAATGTACTAGATGACATGGGTAAAATACGCAGGTTGTCATGATTGCACTTCCTCCAACGTTTAGCACGTGATTTACAGGTGTTAGTAATAGAGGGAATTTGGAAACACATATCTAAAACAGGTCAAAAGACAGACAGACAAGAACACACTGTATAAAGAGGAAGAAAAAAGAAAAGAGCAATACTCTGTTTTGCAACCGTCTCCATTGACTTTGTATTGCGTGAGGCTGCCTCCTTGTAATTTCTGACTTATTACAAAAAACAGAACAATGCCTAAAAGCTGCTGTGTGACAAGGTGTACAGCTAACAAGCTAAAAAACCCAGAAATAAGTTTTTATAAGCTGTCGACCCCAAAAAACGAATGTTTAAGGACACAAAAGTGGATACAAGCAGTGAGACAGATCGCAACGGGTCATATTACTATAAGAACTATATTGGAGGGGAACGTATTCGGCTACAGGTGAAATAATTCTTTGACATGGTTAAAAATAATGGTTTGTTTTTGTTTGTTTGTTTGTTTAGCATATGTTGTCGCCGAATACGTTCCCCTCCAGTGTATTTCTTAGAAGTAATATGATAGTAATATGACCCGTTGCGATCTGTCTCACTGCCTGTATCCACTTTTGTGTCCTTAAACATTCGTTTTTTGGGGTCGACAGCTTATAAAAACTTAGTTCTGGGTTTTTTAGCTTGTTTTCTGTACACCATGTCACACAGCAGCTGTTAGACATTGTTCTGTTTTTTGTTATAAGCCAGAAATGACAAGGAGGCAGCCTCGCACGATATAAAGTCAATGGGGACTGTTGGATTGTTTTCACCCCCGGTGGGCGTGGCTTTCAGATTATGACACGTGTCGCTCTGTCTCTATTGCTGAAGATTATGTGCGACACACGCATTTGCTCCTGTCTCCTCATTTTTTTCCTGTTTTCACAGGTATGACTTTAATGACAACAAAACAATATGCACACGAGTCATTTATTTACTATGTGTATGTTTATGTTGCAAAAATATTGTATATAAATGTTCCAGTTTGTGAAGATATGGAAAATGCGTACATCATCCGCCATTTTGTGGATGCTGTGAAATGCTCGCATGTGCTCGTGGAATGCATTTAATGTGATTCATACAGGCTCCAGTTACCCGGTTATTATGTTCATTATTTGTTTATTCATATTGTATTTGTGTTTGGTTAATTAGAGTTCACGTGTGACACAAATGTCAATGCACTTCTCCAGTTAAATGTTTTAAAACAGACATTTCAGTGCAAACGAATGTAATGCAGATATTTCCTGTTAATGCAAAAGGAAAAATAAATGTTAAAATAACATGATGGCAGATCTGATTATAAAATCAGTAACTTCAATGTTAAATGTGTATGGTTTATATACATTTACTTACATGTTCAGTCATGTGTGATGATATTATATGCATAAGATAACTTTTGAGTAGATTTAAAGAAGCAAAGTGAAAAGCTCAAATGGATGTTTGTGATAAAAAGAGAAAAACGTAAATGTGAAACGTGCATTAATAAGAAAAAAAAATTTATTGATAAAGCTTTATTATTTTACAATGTGAAAAAAACATTGAATAAACAATTGCTGGGGATTATGTGCGAAACACACGCATTTGCTCCTGTCTCCTCATTTTTTTTCCTGTTTTCACAGGACTTTCTAATTTGCCAACACGGCCCTCTGCACGGGGCCTGTAACATTTACTCATTTTGAGCCTGTTTTTAAACATTAACTATCTGTAACGTCATATTTCATGTGTGGAAAAAGCGACTAAACTATCCAATCAGATTTCTTTTCACCCATATCCCCATGCACACACATACACACATTTGACTTTACAACACACAAACGCACACCTTTATTTATTCTCATTCTCTCTTGCTCTCTTAATACGTCATGTGTGTATGCAGATAGATTTCAATCAATTTAAAAATTATGTAAAAAATAAAAACGACATTAATTAGCGTCCTCTAATGGTACACACAGTGCGTACAGCTGTACGGCTGCAAGCGCAACAGGTCAATTAGCATGTGTCTAAAATGCTTTAAGGGTTAGTTCACTAAAAAATGAAAATAATGTAATTTATTACTCACCCTCATCGTTCCACACCCGTAAGACCTTTGTTCATCTTCAGAACACAAATTAAGATATTTTTGATAAAATCCCAGCAATGTCATCAGTGTGGATGAAGAACAACACAGAGGAGCAGAGAGAGAGAAAAAAAATAATGTCTGAGTGAGGGAGAGGAATAGATGAAGGAGGAGAGGAGTAGTTGGATCAGGACACGGAAGAGGTAGAGGAGAGGAGGAATAATGTTTTCCCCTTACACATGTGGAATCTATGAAAGCTTATTTCTGCCATGATATCAAAAATATAAAAGGTAATTGTGACTTTTTTATTTTTTTTTATAATTGTGAGATTTTATACTTTTTTTCTGTGGCAGAAAAAAGCTTGCATAATAACCAGAGGCCATGTATGCTGGATTTCTATGCAATGGCAGTAATTTCATGTTTTCATTTCAGTAAGAGCTTCATGTAAATCTTTCAATACAATGATTCCACTGCTCCATATATGCAGAATATGTGGTCTGTGTAGGGCACTAACTTCCAAGGGGACACCATCCCACCCTCTATGGGCACCATCAGCACCACACACCCAGAAAGAGATTTCAACAGAGGGTCAACTGAAGTTCTGCATAGGGGACCCATTTGACCAGTAGCTGCTCTGGGGTGCGTTTTCCGAACAATGATGTTACTCACTGCTGAACCTCCATAGCACGATGCATCGTTGAACAAATCAACTAGCTAGTCACGATTGTTTCCCAAAACTGTATTGTCGCAAACCTGTCGTTCAACCATGCTGGTGAATGACGTCACGCAGGCGGTGAGAAATAACTTCTTTAAATGAATCCGTTTAAGATCAAATTAATGCTAGATTTTTTGCTATAAATTACGGACATGGCATTAGAGGACTTATTCTCATTTTTCTCACTTATTTTGCTTTATTTCCAGATTAAATCAAATGCTTGTTCTTACATACTAGAGCACGTACGCACATGCACACTCTTCAAAAACGGTGCTTTAAATCTTTTGACAAACTAAAATACATAAATGACATTTGTATATATTCGAAATAAAAGATATACATTCTACTTAATGTCAGCTTGCTTATTTTGCTCAAGATAATGATTTATTAAGTCCACATGTCATAAAAACAAGAAACTATGCTTCTAACTACAGCTCGAGAGCTGTCGTTCCAACCACACAAGTTTGCGATGCTGTTTGCGAATGTTGGTTTGAACTATGGTTTCACCAAATCGTTGAACTATGTAAGTAACAACGGAACTTGCGATGTTAGTTGGCTAACGATGCTTTTGGAAAACACACCCCTGAGCAATTCTGTTACTTTCTTCTTCTTCTTTTCTACTGTACATTCTAGGGCTGGGTAAACAATATTGATTTCTCGATTTTAATCGATTCTCATTTTTACGAACCGATATCGATTCTTAAATCCCAAGAATCGATTAGTCTAGTCTGTTCTCAGTTAATGAATGAACAGAACATGTAGCACGCCTCCCATCCAACAAATAGCAATAATTTTTGTGCTTTGTTACTTTTGATATGAAGCAAAGTCTCAGATTTCAAATGAAGTCCATCTTATTATGAGATTCAAAAAATAAATACCGTTTTGACTCTGTTTATTGTGACATGACGAATCACTTTAGCGCCTCAGTTAAAGAGAAGAGGCAGCATGGAGCGCATGTGAACATCCTCTACTCCACTTTAATACCAGTTACAGCGCGAAATAAACATGAATAAACATCTGAAGGTATGTTAAAAGATACAGTACATCTTACTGAAATCTGTAACATCACATTTACCTCAGAAAAACATATTCGGTGACCATAAACTCACAGTCAGCTAGAAAAGTGAACTCTAGAAAGCAACATTCTGATAAATATAGCTATGCACCGTTACATATCCATATACTGTTCTTCAATATTTAATGCATATTTGAATAAATCAGTTATGACAGCCGCGATTTAAATGTTTATATTATTTATATATATATATATATATATTTATTTATATTAGGGATGCACCAATGTATCGGCCACCGATATTTATCAGCTGATTTTTGCTCAATTTACAACCATCGGCGTATCGGCTGTAGCAGGAAAAAGGCTGATATAACAAACCGATGGTTTATTAATTAACTGTGTGAAGACGCTGAGCTGTATAATGACTGTTGCGTAATCATAGCGCTGCTGTCTGTGCTTTAAAGTTAATCAAATAACAAAAGATCGCACACTATTCTTGACTAAATAACTTCTGTAACTTTCATAAGTGTAGCAGACCCCATCCAAATGATGACCAAACCTTTAAGTTTATTGCGTCCGTTTTCACTCCAAACAAATCACCACAAAAGCTAAACAATACAGAGCACAAGAAGTGTGCATTAAACTCTCTCTCTCTCTCCATTGCATTATCATCAAATACAGCGAATTACTCAAAACACTTATTACAACTAACAGTAAACAAGCACATACAGATCTTGTGCCTTTTCGGGGGATGCTTGATAAACGGACAAACTTTAAATCTGCAAAATAACTCTGAAGAACTGCGTGCTCTCCTCACACCGTAGACGAGAACACCCGTCAAAATAAGAGTCCCGTCATAGTAAATGAGAGTGCAGATCTCATACATATTTAAACTTGCAAAAAAATATTAAAATGTATACAAAATCAAACTAGAAGATTAATCACAATAAAGTATTTTACAATAAAGAAGGATTAATATGTATTTAATTTATACAGTGAAGAATATGCACTGCTATTTTACATTTGTTTGAGAGATTTTTTCCTCTAGAAAATTTGCCATGTACTGTATCTGATATACTACATCCAAAATAAACGATATTGAATCAAATCGTAATCAAATCGAAAGCATGTGAATCGAATTGAATCGTGAAAATTGTGTCAATACCCAGCCCTATCACATTCTATAAAGTAAAGATTCATTCACTTTTAGATAGTATGTTGCCAAGAATGCACACATTCAACACTCAACCAAAAATGTAGAAGGGGTTACAGTAAAAATAAACTAAATTATAAAAACAATGTATTTCACATTTTCTGCAGGTAGAACTGAAACATGACAAGTAATGCAGTTTTTGTAATGCCATCAACTGTTAGTATTTTGACGGTCATTGCGCTATGATTTACTATATGCTCAATTTTGAGTCAGGTTTACTGTGAATTTATAGAGTTAGTAAATGCAGAAAAAGGTTTTTAGCATTTTGAAATGTAGAGTTTATATTTATTTTAAAAAATATGGTTTTAGCCACCCCTCACATTTCAGCAACCATTTTAGTATATCTTCTCAAGGGACAATACTATAGAAATGAAACTTGGATATATTTTAGAGTAGTCAATGTGCTGCTTGTATTAGAGGTCTTCACGGGTCCAAAAATTCATACCCGAACCCGAAGAGACCCGTAAATGTGCTACACGGAACCGACCCGGGCCCGACTATTATTTTGAAAGTTGGACCCGGATCCGTGCAGAACCGAGAAATGCCATAAATGTACTACCCGGAACCAACGCGGACCCGTCTATTATTTGAAAGCTGGACCCGAACCCGGCCGGGAAGACACAGACCCGACTGGACCCGATCGGCACATAGGTCTATTCCACAGCAAATTGCTATTAATAAGTCAATAAACAAGTTGTGAAAATAAAACGTTTTGTCTTACCTAACGTTAGTAGCTTTCTCCCTTGTACCTGACTGTGATGCACTAGCCAAGAAAGTTCATCCGTTATTCATCTCTTGCCGATTGAAATGCTTAATCCACTCATTATTCCAGCTTTAAAAGTCCACTTGCTGTCATGATGACAAATGCGACTTTGCAGTTTTGCATTTTGTTGCATCTCGAGTCCACTCACATAATAAAATAACTTTGACTGTTCGCCCTTTTGAACAATAACGATTGCTTGTTCAGTGACATGGCCGCTGACGTTAGTATTACTTATTTGCGATCATTTCTGTGCTTTCTGAGCCGAGTCTGACCAAAACCTTAGATATAACAAGACGGTTCATTCATAATATTATTATAAAAACAGGAGAAAGAAAGTGCCCTCGCATGAGACACATGCGCGTTAGCTGAGCAACCTGAAACATAAGCTTTTAAACGCATTTTGAGCGTCATGGAAAACATTCATGTGATAGTTCATCTCAGATTTTGTTAATGATTTGAATTATGTTATTTAAATGCGAGTGTGCAAGGCTACTAGCAGTTTTTGAGATTTTAAGTTTGTTTGCATTACTGTTGCACACAATAGGAAAACTCGATGATCACCGTTCGCTTGCTTTAACTCCGCCCGCTCCTCTTCTGATGGCTGGGGTCACTCGTGTTTTTTTCAAATTATTTTCTGGCTCATACTTTGCAAGTTACAAAACACACGCACAGTGCTGACTGACTCCCAACACGGCCGGGTGATCTCCGAATCAGATCGGCTCGGGTATACACACAATGTTAAACAGACCCGGGAACCGAAGTAATAGATTGGGACCCGACCCGGACCCGTCTGACCATTTAAAATATAGACCCGAACCCGTACGGGTCCCGGGTCCTCGGGTCTCAGGTCCTCTTTGTAGACCTCTAGCTTATATAGCAGTATAGATTTACTGTACTCTGAAAATAACTTAACATAGAGCCATTATTGTCAAAATAGCTGGCAACATAAGTGAGTACACCCTAAGTGATAAAAGCTGTATGTTGTTTAACCATGCAAAGCCACATGTCCTATTCATCATGTTCATGTTTTTGTCTGCTTGACAGGACCATACAAATTTGTGTATCTTGTATTAGAGCAGTTAAAACTTGGTAATTTGAGTACAATCCTCTCATACTGATCACTGGATGTTCAACATGGCACCTCATGGCAAAGAACTCTCTGAGGATTTGAGAAGTAGAATTGTTGCTCTCTACAAAGATAGCCTAGGCTATAAGAAGATTGATGACACCCAGAAACTGAGTTACAGCACAGTGGCCAGGGTCATAGAGAGAGGTTTTCCAAGATGGGTTCCAGTCGGAACATTCTAAAGAAGTTGAATCAAAGAAGTTGAGCCCTTGTGCTGTGCGTCAGGAGCAGAAACTGGCTTCAAAAAACAGACGCATGAGTGCTGCCAGCATTGCTTTAGAGGTTGCAGAATCGGAAGGTCAGCTTGTCAGTGCACAGACCATACACCGTACACTGCAACAAGACAGTTTGCATGGCCGTCGTCCCAGAAGGAAGCCTCTTCTGAAGCTGAAAGCCCGCAAACAGTTTGCTGAAGACAACCTGTCCAAGAGCATGAATTACTGGAACCATGTCCTGTGGTCTGATGAGACTAAGATAAACTTGTTTGGCTCAGATGGTGTCCAGCATGTGTGGCGACGCCCTGGTGAGGAGTACCAAGAAAATTGTGTCATGCCGTGCTGCTGGGACTGGGGAACTGCGCTTCATTGAGGGGAACATGGATTCCAACATGTACTGAGACATATTGAAGCAGAACATCCTGCTCCCTTCAGAACACACTGCCAAGATGACAACTGCCTTGCTGAGGAAGCTGAAGGTGAAGGAGTGGCCAAGTATGTCTCCAGACCTGAACACTATTGGGGCATCCTTAAGCGGAAGGTGGAGAAGCGCCATGTGTCTAACATCCAGCAGCTCCATGATGTCATTATGGAGGAGTTAAAGAGGATCCCAGCAACGACCTGTGCAGCTCTGGTGAATTCCATGCCCAGGAGGATTAAGGCAGTGGTAGATAACAATGGTGCTCACACAAAATATTGACACTTTGGACACAGTTTTGACATGTTCACTTAGGGTGTACTCACTTTTGTTGCCCGTTATTTAGACAATAATGGCTGTATATTGAGTTATTTTCAGAGGACAGTAAATCTGTACTGCCATACAAGCTGCACATTGACTACTCTAAAGTATATACAATTTTCATTTCTATAGCATTGTCCCTTGCGAACATATAATAAAATGGTTGCTGAAATGTGAGGGGTGTACTCACTTTTGTGAGATACTGTACTTGAATTGCTGTGTTAAAGAATACGTCGTGATTGTGTACTACATCACGGAAGTTAATGCTTTTTAGATGCAAGTTGAACGCGTATGGCTGTCGCACTGGAAGCTCGTTATTTTACTTTATAAAGTTTTAAATAAAGGATATTTGTCTTAAATGCATTGAAGGCCTTTATTAACCAACTGGAGCCGCGTGGAGTACACGTTTATAATATTCCCATTATAAAGCTTGGAAGAGCCAGGATATTTTTAATATAAATCTGATTGTGTTCGTCTGAAAAAAGAAAGTCATATACACCTAGAATGACTTGAGAGTGAGTAAATTATGGGGTAGTTTTCATTTTTGGGTGAACTATCCCTATAAGAGTACTTTACAGTTTTTTTGTTTGTTTGTTTGTTTGTTTGTTTTTTTCAAATTGCTTACACAATTCTTGAAACTAGGCCTGCCGCGATTGGTCGATATAATCGACTGTGTCGACGCTGATAATTAGTCGACTTCAATGTTTTTAATCGACTGATCATTTTATATTATTTTACCTTTTAAATTTCGTTTTCAAGCTTTGACTAAAATAATCGTTTCCTCCACACCACTAGTGTGAGCTAACGTTACGTGCATCACGTCAAAGTTTCCAAGGATGGCGCATGAAGCGGAGTGAAGTAAGATGTCAAACGAGTTTGTTAGCAAAAGTTTTCAAAGGCCGAGGGGTCTGAAGTACTTCAGATTAGCTGATAATAAAAAGGTGGTTTGTACACTCTGGTTTCGTTGGCATGCCACAGCAGCACAAGCTCGATGCATGAACATCTGAAAAGGAAACGTATAGGATGATGGGCTGCCGTAAGTGTTTTTGTCCATTAAATTAACTCAGCCTTTGTAGGCAGAACATTTAAAATCCACTGTCCTTTAAAGGGTTAGTTCACCCAAAAATGAAAATAATGTCATTAATCACTCACCCTCATGCCATTCCACTCCCGTAAGACCTTCGTTAATCTTCGGAACACAAATTAAGATATTTTTGTTTAAATCCGATGGCTCAGTGAGGCCTACATAGGGAGCAATGACATTTCCTCTCTCAAGATCCATAAAGGTACTAAAAACATATTTAAATCAGTTCATGTGAGTACAGTGGTTCAATATTATAATATCGGATTGGAGCGCCAAAGTCACGTGATTTCAGTAATTTGGCGGTTTGATACGCGATCCGAATCATGAATCGACACGCTGATTCATAACGCTCCGAAGCTTCCTGAAGCAGTGTTTTGAAATCGGCCATCACTATATAAGTCATTATTTTGTTTTTTTGGCGCACCAAAAATATTCTCGTCGCTTTATAATATTAATATTGAACCACTGTACTGCGTTACGCATCCGGTTAGTGAGGTCTGAACGCGTTCTGACAATGGAAGTGATGTCTCACACTCATTGAAGCAAAGCGCGAGAGATCACTTCCATCATCAGAGCGCATTCAGACCTCACTAACCGGATGCGCAGGGCAGTTGGACATAGTGGTGTTTTAGAGGTAAAAAATTATATAAATACTGTTCGGTTTCTCGCACAAACTGATCGTTTCGTGTCTTAGGACATCAGTGTGTCGTCACGAGCCGCAGGGTTTAATTTGGATTTGTCTGTGTGTTTTTTTTACTCTTATAGATTGAGTTCCCATTGACATGCATTATACGACTGACAGACTGCAACGGTTGGAGTTAAAAATCATCATTTGTGTTCTACTGAAGAAACAAAGTCACCTACATCTTGGATGCCCTGGGGGTAAGCCGATAAACATCACATTTTCATTTTTGGGTGAACTATCCCTTTAAATAAAATGTTCTTTTCCAATAAAAATTGTTGATTTTAGTTGGAAATTAGTCATTTAGATTAATCGATTATTCAATAAATTAGTTGATAGATTAATCTATATAAAAATAGCCGTTAGTGGCAGCCCTACTTGAAACTATGGCTCCAATTCTCAAAACTCTACACACAAAACCACAAAACCACAAAACACACAAAACATGCAAAACGTCACACATATCTTTCAAAAGCAAACACTTAAAAAACAAACTATTTTAACTATTCCAAAAAAGTATTTTTGTGTAGTAACTCCACACTCTTACATAAATGATTAGCCACATACATGGCACACACAGATGTGAGAAATCTGAGAAATACTATCTTGTGTCTTTACCTTGTTCAGTGTGCAGTGGAGTGTACAGGAGTTTGTCACAGCACTCGCATGTACATGTATGTGAGCAAATACACTGTATAGGCAGTATGTATACACAACTGATGAATTTTACACAGGTATTGAACTGAACTGAATCAATCCTGAACTGACTTGAGCTGTATAATGACACTATTGGCTTGTTAGAGATGCTTTACAGCACAATTTGAATTTGTTTCTATTGCGAAGCTCCTGTAAAACAATTTATATTGTATAAAGCACTTTAGAAATAAAACTGACTTTTTGACTTGACTTGTATGCACATATCCAGTGTGTGTTTATATACACACACACACACACACACACACACACACACACATATATATATATATATATATATATTAAGGCTGTCAACGTTAACACGTTAACGCATGAGATTAATTCAAAATCCTTAACAGGTTAAAATAATTTAACGCATATTTAACGCAAAAAAATTACGGAAGCATGTGAAATTGCGTCATAACGTAATTTACGTCACGCAGTTAGATGATCTTAAAGTCCATGCTGATTATATCAGAGATGGCAGAGAGAATTATTCATTCCAGTGTCTGTTTCACTTTAAAACACGAACTCTCAGTCATATTGTGTCATTGTATCTGAAGAGCACGAGCCCTCCCGCATCGCGCTGTTCCTGTCTGAACGGAACGTCAAAACATCCCACCGCTGTATGGCCCGATGATATGAAAACTGTGTTTCTTGGCTGGATAAATCAAATCAGCTTCTTGCTATGAAAGTGTTGATGGATGAGGATTGCAATCAAAGTAAAGACGATTGCGGTGACGTACAGAAGCACGCGTGAGTCCATTATATTGATGTGCAAACAAATCATGTATGAGCGCTTTCTCTCGACGCACTGATCGCACACTGTATTTATGCACAGACACATTTTAGTACATTCACGTTGTTTTCACACACATTCAGGATAATGTTTGGATTTGTCCTGTGTATGTTGCTGTGTGCTTCGTATATGTGCAGGTCAAGGCAGTGGTCTTGTTCAGTATCGCAACTTGACTTGTCTAAAATGTAAACAAGCTCTTTGCTGTTGCACATACTATACACTGAATTCTCAAATGTTTTTTGCTGAGATTTTTTTTTATGGGTGCTTTGGTGTACATAAATGTATGAATTATATGAAAAAATATTTCGTTGGTGTCCTTTTTTGAAAAGACATGTAAATTTACCTTGAAAAAAGCTGAAAAATACAGTTTTGTGAGAATCACACTTCAATCTGATTGTTTACTTTGCTGGATATAGGCAATTATGGCGAAATGGACATGTTAAACAAGATAAATGGTGTATGCTTAATTTCACGTTAAGAGTGCGATTAATCACAATTAAGGGTGCACAATTAATCATGATAAAAAAAATAATAATCTATTGACAGCCCTAATATATATATATCGTCCCAGGTTACGTATGTAACCATGGTTCCCTGAGAACAGGGAACGAGACTCTGCATTTACCGCTTTGGGGAATGTCACACTTGAACCGATGTCTGAAAGCCAGAGAATCAAACCACTCCAATCCTATTGGCCGGCGACAGCCTATGACGCAACATAGCGCGACCCGAAAGTATAAAAGGGGCGCCTAGAGAATCAGCCGGAATCTTATCGTCTTGAGGGACTGTTCAGCAGGCAGCCCGAGGCATGGCATGGCAACGCAGAGTCTCGTTCCCTGTTCTCAGGGAACCATGGTTACATAAGTAACCTGAGACGTTCCCTTTCGAAAGGGAACTCAACTCTGCGTTTACCGCTTTGGGGAACAATATACCCACACCGCCGCCGTGCTGAGGAGAATGCATGCTAAAGACGGCTAGAGAAATAAGCAGCTTTAAGAGAAACGCCAGAAAGCAACTCACCCTCGGGTCACGCAAGGCTGTCAGTGACAGCATTCCCTACGGCCAACAGCCCAAGCTGAGCCTAAAAGAGGCTTTCCGTAGAAAGCCTACCAAGGCTGCTAAAGGCTTCTGGGACCAAATTTTCCGAAGAAAAAAGGTCCCTTAAAGCGAATGTGGCCAGGGAACCGAAGGAACCCTGGCCAATCACTAGAGGGGAACGAAGTCACCCCCAATGCCACCAGGGAGGCCAACCTGGTCTGACGGAGGACAAACCTAGTCTAGGCCAACCCTGTCTGAATACAGAATCTCAAAACGCATACTTCAGAGAAGAGAGCAAGTAAGAGCGACTGCAAGAAAGGCAGTAAGCAACTCAAACCCACGCGTAGAGACGGGCATCCTGGAGAGCAGACCTCAGCTGAGTGCTATAAACCCTCGTATTCAGGGGAGTATACTCTGCTCAATCCTAGGATCTACTCAGTGCCTGACAGTCGCACTGAGGAGGCTGTGCGCTAAGAAGCCCTGATACAGGGGAGCACAAACCAGCCTGGGGGCTGATCTCAACGGGAGGCTTCATGGAAGTCTTCAACCAATGATCAGCTTAGGGAGCTAAGCACAATTACACAAACAACCCAAAAGGGGAGTACGAAGCTCAACCTAACAGATAGACCATACTGTAGGCACAAAATCATGGAGGCCGGAAGGAGACCTGCAACATGACAAAAAGTTCTGTAAAGAACTACATATCACACCAGAATACTAGTCACATAGTGGAAGTCCAAGAGCGGCCTGACAAGGCCGTACATCTTGAACGTAAAACTTTGCTGGAAGCAAGAAACCACCTGACCTAGTAACAGCAGATAAAGCCCATGTGAGTGTCCACGTAGCAGTCCATCCAACACAATCCAACGAGCAGTGTACTTGGTAAAAGAACCTTTTACTCTTAAAGCAAGAGGAGTACAACATACGCCAACATGCACTAAAGAAGGCCCCGAACAGGGCCTATAACCTCAGTTGGACACATGGCATCAGCCCATGGCAGTGTTTTCAAGCTCCGAGGAGAACAAATAACCGAACTACAAAGGAGGTTAATAAGTCACCTGGGGCCCTGGCCAACCAGCCGTATACTCAGTAAAGCACCTCCAACTTTCTCAGCGAGAGGAGTATACAAGAACATACACCAGCATATTAACAAAGGAGGCCCCGAGGGCCTACCTATCAACACGCGGCGTGAGTCTAGCGGCCACTAAAGTTCTAGGAGCAAAATAGAACCAAGTTACTTACGAGGTAGCTACTTAGCTCAACTAGAGCTAAAGGAAAAACCAAACTCAAGGCAGCAAATGCAGAAAAACCGAACAACAGTGCGGTTTAACACAAAAGTTAACCCTGAGAGGCAAGCCACTCAAAAGCGTACTCATACTTTTTACTCTCAGAGTGAGAGGAGTACAAAACCGAACTCCAACATGACACACAGGAGGCCTATAAGGCCTATGACTTGTAAACACAAGGCGTCAGCTAGTGGCAATCAAGACCCATCCATGGTGATGAGTCATATAAAACCATGGTCTTAAGGAAGGCCTACAAGGCCTAAAACCTAAAACAGACACGAGCATAAACCTGTGGCAGTGCTAACATACGTGAGCAAAACTCATGACCATAAACCAACAGCGCCATAAACACAAGCTGCAAAATAGAAGGAGGCTAAACAAATAAAGAGCCAACAACTTCAACAGATATATGAAATTTGGCTACTGTGGCAATGATCATAAAAAGGGAGCTAACAGAGGTAACAAAAGTATGACTCTCTACACTCAACCTGAGTGTGCAATCCAACAGGTGATGCACTCAGTGAAACACATAAACCCTAGCAGGGGAGTACAAAAAACACCACATCCTTAAAAAATAGAGGCCAAAAACAGCCTACTATTATAAGAACAGGTGCTAACCTTTGGCAGCACTAGAGTAAAGCTCACATATATGTAGGGCAATAGCTCAGAACCCAAAGCAACAAGCTTTGTATATACATGCCATCCATCAAAGGATAAATGTTCATCACCAAACAGAACCATAGATCTGAAATGAGCCCTAGAGGACGGGAGCTAAAAAGCTAGCACCGTAGCTCAAACTTGAATGGAATTCAAGGGGCTCAGGGAGAACAAAATCATAGCATGAAGAAGTTCTGCACAGTGGGGCCTAGCATACACCGCCTAAACTTATCTAAAGAAGATAAGGGCCTACCACCTGAGAAACAGCACCAGGGAGGCTGAAATAACAGCCTACAACCTTAGCTGTTAAACTCAGCCATTGCACCTAACATATAAAAAGGGGGAAATGGGTATACGGCCTACAACACCCTCAGGAGGAGGCCAGAACTAGTAACTATACAACCTGAAAAGGGATAATAATAAAAGGGGGTGATAAAAACACACCTAAACTAGTTGTAGCCTAGGCCGCTAGCTGTGGGCCACAAGGCCAAACACAGCAAAGTAGCAGCCAAAGTCAGGTGGCCGAGGAAGGCCGACCTGAACAGGGATGCTCACTGAAGTTAAGAGTGCTAACTGAAACTACTCTTAGCAAACAGTAAATGAGAAGCTACTCAAACAATAGGTGGCCCAGAGGTGGCCATTTTGTGGCCCGCACAATAAATATCATTCTAGCCAACCTATAAACACTCCAGTAATGCCCAAAAAAACCCTTACACTTTGCTGACAATATGCTCAGGAAAACTATACAGGAAAAACATGGTCTGCATATTTTAGAACATAAATATAGACCGTAAGCTTGGTATGCGGCCTGCAGAACGAATACTCTTCCTTCTTAATTTCTCCACATAGAAGGAAAATCTAGAGTTCTTTTAGGCCTCAAGCCAGAAGGCGGGCCTTCAGAAAAAATTCATCATGGGCCCGGGCGTCAGTCTGACTGTAAGAAGCGCCTGAGCACATAGTCTATCCGTGAACATATTCCCGGGAGGAGAAGGAAGAAGAAGAAGTGAGGGCAAAATCAATCGCCCTCACAAGAGAGGGGATCGATCACCGGCGCTGCTGACGCCTGTGCTCGATCACCTCCCTTAAATCCTGCTTCTTCCTTCTTGCGTCCCGCCGTCTCTGTGACTTGCTCTTCTCGGAGGAGGAGGCGCACGAGCGGCGACACTGGACTTCTGAGCCCGTCTCTGAGCCTCAGCTCGAGACGTGCCCGGACCTCCCGGCTGTTTGGGCCCAGATTCGGATCTGAGCGGGATGCAGGATCTAAATGCTGCTGAGCGCGCCTTCGCCTCCCTGAACTTTTCAACCACCGCCTCGACGGAGGTACCAAAAAGCTCAGAGGGCGAAACCGGGGCATCAAGGAGAAAGCTTTTCTCTTTCTCCCCGATGTCTGCACAGTTCAGCCACAGATGCCTCTCCATGGCCACCATAGCCGCCATAGATCGACCAGTCGAAGTGGCAGTCTGCTTGGTGGCCCGGAGAGCGAGATCCGTGGTGCGGCGCAGCTCTTCCACCGCTTCAGGGGACAAACCTTGCCCCTGATCCAGATCCTTAAGCAAGTCAGCTTGGTACGCTTGCAGCACCGCCATAGTGTGCAAAGCCGCACCAGCCTGACCTGCCACCGCATATGCCCTGCCATTTAAACGTGAAGTCACTTTCAATGGTTTAGAAGGCAGGACCGGAGCTTTTAGTGTCGGCGCACTCCCTGTGGCGAGATCGCAAACGTCTCATCAATACATCATCGACACATACCCATGCTGGCTCAACCCCTCAACATCAGCGAAATTTGCTCGCTGATACCGATGGATACGCGCCGAGTATGGGTTCTTCCATGCCCTCTCGATCTCAACATGTAGATCGGGGAGGAATGGAAGGCTCACCGGAGTTATTGGGTTATGGTCGGAAAGAAACCGTTCGTCAAGTCTGCCACGTGCGGTCTCCTTCCTGACGCGCTCCCAAGGCAGCTGCAGCCTGCCAGAAGTGCATTCCATAACCTCTAATAACTCTGCATACACAGCGCAGGGAGGCTTGGATGGAGCAGCAGGCTCACCTGCCTCTTCCTCCACAGCCATCTCCTGCTCTCTGGGGCTTGCAGCCAAAAGGGCACTCGCTCCTGGATCCGATGACGTCAGATGATGACGTCGGCCTCTCTCAAATTCCTCGGCGAGCTCCACCTGTGAACCCCACGATTTCAGCCGCCGCTCTGCCTCAGCACGAGCAGGGCCAGAACCACCGGGCACAGATGCCGACGCCTCTTCCCTCGAGAAGAGGGCCAGACGAGAATGGAGCGTCTTCATAGAAAGACGCTCACAGTTAACGCAGACAGCGCCCTCAAGCACTGTCCGCGCGTGCTCCTCGCCCAAACAGAAAACGCACAAGGTGTCAGAAACCTCGGACACGGATTGGCACACTTCCTAAAGCGTTTCTCAGACATAATAAAGGATGAAACCTTACCGGATTTGAAACCAATGGCAAAGACAGAATAGTCCCGAAAGACAAAAGGATTCCGACTGATTCTCTAGGCGCCCCTTTTATACTTCCGGGTCACGCTATGTTGCGTCATAGGCTGTCGCCGGCCAATAGGATTGGAGTGGTTTGATTCTCTGGCTTTCAGACATCGGTTCACATGTGACGTTCCCCAAAGTGGTAAACGCAGAGTTGAGTTCCCTTCGAAAGGGAAATATATGTGTATATATATATATATGTATGTATATATATATATATATATGTATGTATATATATATATATATATATATATATATGTATGTATATATATATATATATGTATGTATGTATGTATGTATATATATATATATATATATATATATATATATATATATATATATATGTGCAGTAAAAATAACGCATTAAAAATATTTATATGCATTTATACGCATATGCACTTGCCCCGCCCCAGACCTATGTAGGTCATCTGACATTTCATACAGTTGAATAATGATGAATATAATGGGCAACAACTCACTGCATGATATAGCCTATAGAATGCAGTTAGAATGACCCTAAAATTCAAGATGGGGGGCAAAATGTCCCAGTTTGAGTTTTTGTCTTATATTTACATCATATGACATTGTGTTAAGTCAAGTCACCTTTATTTATATAGCGCTTTTTACAATGCAGATTGTGTCAAAGCAGCTTTACATTGATAACTATATAATTTTGGCTGCACAGCAGCTCTTAAAGAATAGTGTCAATGCAGGCAGATCAAAGCACTGTTGAATATCAAATGTCAAGTCAAATGTCAAGTGTCCCCAACTAAGCAAGCCAAAGACAGCAGCGGCAAGGAACCCAAACTCCAACAGGTGACATCAGATGGCAAACAGGTGGCAAATAGACTTCTGTGTTAAAATGGAGAAAAAAAACTTGGGAGAAACCAGGCTTAGTCAGGGGGCCAGTTCTCCTCTGGCGAACAGTGCTTTGTTACGATTCAGGTTGCTATCATATGTCTGATAGGATTGCAACATTCAAAGTATTTATTCCAGTTCAATCCAGTTGAGGATCGTATTCATCACGCTGGTATGGACGGTTTGTTGAGGAGCTGTGCCACTGGCTGTCGTGTCGATGAGGCCTTCACAATGGATGATCTAGTTGACTCAATCTCTGCTGATACTTCAGGGCTGCGTTGTGGTCGTGTCAAGGCGCCGGTCCTCGGTCTCACCTGGATACGGCCCGGATCTGGTTGACTACGGTAAACCTCGGGATAAACAGAAAGACTAATATTAGCGTAGATGCCATTCTTCTTCTGATGTAACGAGTACATCTGGTGTTATAGGAAGTGTTCGCGGTTCCGCTTGACCTAATTTAAGCAGCCTAATAATTCTTTAACGGATTTGAAAATATAAATTGATAATGTGTTATATGTATGCCAGGTTAAAGAGATGCGTTTTTAGTCTAGATTTAAACTGACAGAGTGTGTCTGCTTCCTGAACAATGCTAGGAAGATTGTTCCAGAGTTTAGGTGCCAAATAGGAGATGGATCTACTGCCTGCGGTTGATTTTGATATTCTAGGTATTATCAGCTGGCCTGTATTTTGAGATCGCAATAGACGTGAAGGACTATAATGCGTTAAGAGCTCGCTCAGGTACTGGGGAGCTAAACCATTTAGTGCTTTGTAAGTAATTAGCAAGATTTTAAAATCTATACAATGTTTAACAGGAAGCCAATGCAGTGTTGACAGAACTGGGCTAATATGGTCATACTTCCTAGTTCTAGTAAGAACTCTAGCTGCTGCATTTTGGACGAGCTGTAGTTTATTTATCAAGCGAGCGGAACAACCACCCAGTAGAGCGTTACAGTAATTTAGCCTTGAGGTCATGAACGCATGAACTAACTGTTCTGCATTTTTCATTGAGAGCATATGTCGTAGTTTAGATATATTTTTAAGATGGAAGAATGCGGTTTTACAGATGCTAGTAACATGGCCTTCAAATGAAAGATTGGTATCAAAGAGCACACCCAGGTTTTTAACTGACGACGAAGACTTAACAGAGCAGCCATGAAGTGTTAGACAGTATTCTAGGTTATTACGTGAAGAAGTTTTTGGTCCAAAAATTAGAATCTCTGTTTTTTCTGAATTTAGAAGTAGGAAATTACTGGTCATCCAATTTTTTATATCAGCTATGCATTCTGTTAATTTTGTGAATTGGTAAGTTTCGTCAGGGCGCGAAGAAATATAGAGCTGAGTATCATCAGCGTAACAGTGAAAACTAACGCCATGCTTCCTAATGATATCTCCCAAGGGTAGCATGTACAGAGTGAAAAGCAACGGTCCTAGTACTGAGCCTTGCGGTACTCCATATTGAACTTGTGACTGATATGACATCTCTTCGTTTACTACTACAAACTGATAACGGTCAGATAAGTATGATTTGAACCATGACAGTGCAATTCCACTAATGCCAACATAATTTTCGAGTCTATTTAAAAGAATGTTGTGATCGATAGTGTCAAATGCAGCACTAAGATCCAGTAACACTAATAGAGAGATACAACCACGATCTGATGATAAGAGCAAATCATTAGTAACTCTAATGAGAGCAGTCTCAGTACTATGGTACGGCCTAAATCCTGACTGGAAATCCTCACAGATACTATTTCTGTCTAAAAAGGAACATAGTTGTGATGATACTGTCTTTTCTAGTATTTTTGACAGAAAAGGGAGATTTGAGATCGGCCTGTTGACTAATTCTCTAGGATCAAGTTGTGGTTTTTTAATAAGAGGTTTAATAATAGCTAGCTTAAAAGTTTTTGGTACGTATCCTAGTGATAAAGATGAATTGATGATATTAAGAAGAGGATCTATGACCTCTGGAAGCATCTCTTTCAAAAGCTTAATCGGTATAGGGTCTAACATACATGTTGTTGATTTTGATGATTTAATAAGTTTAGACAATTCTTCCTTTCCTAAAGCAGTAAATGAATTGAATTTTTCCTCAGGGACACTACAATGCACTGTCTGACACGATACTGTAGTAGACGGTTGCGTGGTTATAATATTTTCTCTAATATTATCAATCTTGCAAGTAAAGAAGTTTATAAAGTCATTACTGCTGTGCTCTTTGGAAACATCAGAAGTTGAAGCTTTATTTCTTGTTAATTTAGCCACTGTATCAAATAAATACCTAGGGTTGTGCTTATTTTCTTCTAAAAGTTTTGAAAAATAGGCAGATCTAGTAGTTTTTAAGGCCTTTCTGTACTCAATCATTCTCTCTCTTCACGAAATGCAAAAAACTTCTAGTTTTGTTTTCTTCCAGCTGCGCTCCATTTTTCTGGCTGCTACCTTTAGGGCCCGAGTGTGCTCATTGTACCATGGCGTTGGATTAATTTCCTTAATATTTTTTTAAACGCAAAGGAGCAACTGAGTCTAATGTGCTGGAAAAGGCAGAGGCAATAGTTTCTGTTGCAACATCGAGGTCTTCTAAGCTGTCTGGTATGCTAAGGCGATGAAACTGATCAGGAAGCAATATCACACAATAGTGCTTGCAAGATTATCTAATCTTACATTTATTGTCCCGATTCGTGCCTCATTCTCAGTTTCTTTTTCACTCATTGAATGCATAGGCCTATGGGAAAGAGTCATGAACATGAAGCCAATCCATTCACAAAACCTCCTCCCAGACTTACTTCAGTACATGGCTTTTCTACATGTTCAGGGGGTGGTGTAGCAGTGGTGTAACAATTGTCCAATGAGAATATACTTTAATGATATAGGAATGTGGTACATATAGAAAAAACAAGTCTAAATATGGTCAACATCTGGTCCAGTGCCCCTGCCTGCCTTGGGCTCCAGTAAGGCCTAAAAAGCAGGGACCTTTCTTGGCTGCTTTCCAAGAAACACACACATATACATTGTGTACATTAAAACCAGATGTGTGACGAAACCATAACAACTAGTCTCCGTTCTACCCTTGCATCCGTGAAGACCAGGTGAGGGAAAACAGGGAGAAACAGGGAAAGAACAGTCAGGCTGATAAGAATATCTATCAGTGCTATATCACACCAGTGCTGTTTTTGTCTGAATTGCACAAGTGCAAGTGCGATACTGATTTAATACAGTTCAATTAGACACAATATTGTCTGTTTTTGCTCAATTTTGCCAACAAAAATATAAAGACAAAGCAGAACTGTTAATCTCAGAGCAACACACAATGGCATTTCATTTCTGAATTTGCGTTTTGAACAAATCGAGTGAACAGATGATTCAATGGAACATTCATAAAGAGAACCATTTACTTCACTCCTGAATGAATTAGCTGTTTGAAGAACTTGAATCAATCAATCAATCAATCAATCATTTACCACCACCTACTGGCAGTTTTAGTTTCTTATTTAGAGTATAGGCCTAATTTAATTACAGCTTTTCTCAACTGATTTGACCATTTCTCCAAATGAATGTAGTTGCTCTCAAAACAATTAACACAGCAAACTTAACACACTCTTATGTTGGCAAAACAGTTCAGTATTCCCTGCATAATGAAGCACTGTATTTAATTCTAGTAATGCATTTATAAAAAAAATAAATACTAACAACAAAACTACAAGTGTTTCTCTGTTGATTTGTAACAAATTCAGCTGTAGATACATGTTTTTCGTGTTCTTTAACCATGTTCTTCAAAGTTCTTTAACTCACTGGGGTCCATGGAGTGAATTGAATACTTTTATTTGTGTACGCTCACAATAATGACAAAATGTTGTGCTTTTGTAAAGTAAAGAAAACAAAGTGCCTTTTTTTCTAAAACGCATTTCAAAAATGAACTGTAACTCAGCAAATACTTGTCACACAGACACAAGACATATGTCTTTAGAAAGCTTACTTAATTCATATTGAAAACAATTATTCTCTGTTTATGTAATCTGTATGAAACTAACGAGATTTTCCACTTTTCAGCAGCCTTTATGAAAATTGTCCCTCCGATCGCCACCTGAAGGCTCCCTCACCGGAGTACTAACTCTTTTTGGACTTAATTTCCCATCACCCACTGCCTGGCGCTGATTACTCGCTCACCTGATCCTCATCCAGTGGACTATAAAAACACACAAACACACTCCCACTGTTACGGTGTGGTTGCAGTAGAGATGAGGCGTAAACGGATATCCACAAAATAAGGGTATTTATTACACGAAGGAGTAGAAACAACAACCAAACACACTTAACTTAACATTAAGAACAGACAAGGAGTGCAGGGAGTGAGTCCGTTATAAAGGGAGTGAGGATGATCAGGTCCAGGTGCAGGTGATCAGTGATGATGGGGAGATGACGAGGAAGTGAGTGCAGGTGTGGAAACAGGAGGATCATGGGAAATGGAGTCCGGGAACGAAGGGAACTGTGACATTACCTCCCCCTCCCGGTAGGCGCAGCCTCGCGCCGTTGATGGAACAACCGGGGAGGGGGGGTGGGCGCCCTGGAGACCTCACGCAGGTACAGGGAGAGGAGCAGACGGGAACGGAGGTCTCCAGGGTGGATCTAGGAGTTCGGGCGGCCATGGCGGATCAGGGGCCGTGGGCGGCCATGGCGGGTCAGGGGCCGTGGGCGGCCATGGCAAGTTCGGAACCCCGCCCATGAGTTCCCCACCCACAGGTACATGCCGATTCTGCCTTGCCTGTGATACTGCCGTTGCCGGTGATTTACCCTTGTCTGTTGTACGACGATTATCTACAATAAAGCTGCACATGGATCCCATGGCTTCTGACTCCTCGTTACAAAAGTGTATTTTACGAAATTACCTGTCTGTTATTATAGAAAGACTTCAGGGTATACTTGTCAAAGATATGTCAAAAATTATACAGTATTTGTTTAAACACATGATCAACAAAAACAAAATTGCTTACCGAGCTCAACTTCTTGAGGGTTACTTGCAATGGTTGAGGCCACTGGTCTTCCAGACTGGTCTAGATTAAAACAAACAGAAAAAAACATTTTATTTACACAATACTTAGTGAAAATCTGAGGATCAAAAACATCAAAACACACCTGTCTTTGGTTTGCGCTTCTTATAGACCAAGAATCCTTCTTGGTCTCTGTTTTTCCACCTCAGTTGCGGATCAATCTTTTCCCCCCAGTTTTTTAGGTGGCATTCTGACTGCTTCCCCACTCTGTATTACTCAACATAAGAAGTAGAACAATGACTTCAGAATATAAATTAAGAGGTAGAACAATAACACAATTCAGAATATTACTTTTTATGGAAGTTGAAAAAAATACAAACAGTGGTAGTACCAAATTCCACAAAAAAATGAACACCAGGTTGCGCATCAAAACTACATGTTTGTACATGCCGTATTATGGCAACACGTACTGAATTGGCCAACAGTTTCATGGGATCTGTAGTTCTTAAGGTATACCTTTTCTAGATTAACCTTTTCTAATAATACACGGAATAATACATCGATTTATCTGTATTTATCTATATTTATTACTGCATAAAAGTCAGGCTTTGTAGACAGTACAAACTAGAGAAGTACAACAACATCTTTATTTATCTAGCAAGCATTTGCTCGTTAACGTTAGCCACCTAGCTACAAAATGTGCTGCAGGATACATAACTTTAATTGGCGGGCATTGCCCGACTCGTCAGGAGTGCTCACGCATGATTGTAAAGTTACATTTACCATTAAGGCAAACACTTATCACTAAAAAAACACCCTTAGCAAGCGCTAGCTCACTAACTACAAACGTACCTAATTAATAAAACATTCATAAAATTTTAGTATATCACTTATTAATCATTTATGAATGTATAGTCATGTTTTGTAAATTATTTGTTCATCATTAACTAATAATTTAGAAGTGACTTATAACGTGAATGTTATTATAAAGTGTTAGCCAATAATGTATATATTCAATAATGTACATAGTGTACTTATATTTCTGGAGTTTGTCCTGTGTAGCTTGACCAGGTGATTGTTATAAGACTAATTAATTGCTGCTCAAAATTTTACATTTACATTTATGCATTTGGCAGACGCTTTTATCCAAACATTGCATTTTACTATACATTTGTATCTGAGTATGTGCAATCCCTGGAATCGAACCCACGACCTTGGCATTGCTAGTGCCATGCTCTAACCACTGAGCTACAGGAAAATTAACTCAGTTGCAAGGCAAGTTAGCTGGTTGAGGTTCAGGGACGAAGACTTTCTCTGGTGGACATTCGAGAGGAACTTTGACTTGGTTGTTGGCCTGTTCCAGCTCGGTAATAATATCCCACTGGATGGGAGCGACCACAAGCGTTGATGGGATTATGGTTTTGGGTTGACTGTCAACTTGTTCTCCCTCGTGCTGCCTGGAGAGGGCGTCGGCCTTGGTGTTTTTTGAGCCGGGGCGGTAGGTTACAGTGAAGTTGAAACGGGTGAAGAAGAGTGACCATCGAGCTTGTCTGGGGTTGAGTCTCTTGGCAGTTCTGAGGTATTCAAGGTTCTTGTGGTCTGTTAGTACAACGAAAGGATGCGTAGCTCCCTCCAGCCAGTGGCGCCACTCCTCGAATACGGCCTTCATGGCCAGCAATTCGCGATCTCCTACGTCATAATTCCTCTCAGCGGAATTGAGCTTACGGGAATGATAAGCACATGGATATAGCTTGGGAGGATTACCTTGTCTTTGTGAGAGGACGGCCCCGAGGCCAGTATTGGAGGCGTCCACCTCTACCACGAAAGGGATGTCAGGGTAGTGAAGCGTTCCTTCAGCATCTGGAATGCTTGGACGGCTGAAGGTGTCCAGGTGAGGCGGTGATGTCCCTTCTTGACCAAGCGTGTTAATGGGCTGGCTATTGTGCTGAAGTTTCTGATGAAGCAGCGGTAGAAGTTGCAGAAGCCCAGGAATGGCTGTAGTTCTTTGAGTGTGGTAGGTTGAGGCCAGTCAAGGACAGTTGCTACCTTCTTCTCATCCATAGCAACCCCCTCTGGGCTGATGATATACCCCAGGAAGGAGGTGGAAGTCTGGTGAAACTCGCACTTCTCAGCTTTGGCGTATAGTTGGTGTTTGATGAGTTGTTGGAGTACAGCACGGACCTGCTGGATGTGCTCTTCGAGGGTGTCAGAGTAGATCAGTATATCATCGATGTAAACTATTACAAACTTGTTCAACATGTCTCTGAAGACGTCATTTATGAAAGCCTGGAAGACAGACGGACTGTTGCCTAGCCCGAACGGCATAACAAGATATTCATAGTGTCCAGTAGCAGTAGAGAAAGCGGTCTTCCATTCATCTCCCTCTCGTATGCGGATGAGGTTGTAAGCACTGCGGAGATCGAGTTTGGTGAAGTGTTTGGCGGTGCGTAGTTGTTATAGTGCAGCGGGAACCAGGGGTGGTGGGTATCTAAACTTGATGGTTATATCATTCAGACCTCGATAGTCGATGCAGGGCCGTAGACCGCCATCCTTCTTGTGCACGAAGAAGAAACCAGCAGAAGCAGGGGACGTGGAAGGACGGATGAAACCCTTCGCAAGTTCCTCCTCAATGTACTTCCTCATGGCCTCTGACTCGGGTTGAGAGAGTGGAAAGATGCGGCCCTTGGGTGGCGTTGAGTCTGGAATGAGATCGATAGCGCAGTCATATGGTCGGTGTGGGGGGAGTTGTGAAGCACGCACCTTGCTGAAAGCCATGGCCAGATTGCTGTACTCAACGGGTAGGTTGGTGACAGGATGAGGAAGTTCAGCAGTCTGGACGGATCTGACAGAGAGAGGAGATAGGTGAGACAAACATCTGAGATGGCATGCTTCCCTCCAGTGTGTGATTTGAGCTTCTCTCCAGGAGATTTGTGGGTTATGACTGCGTAGCCAGGGTAATCCCAGGATGATAGATGTTGTAGATGAGGGTAGGATGAAGAAATGGATGATTTCTGTGTGAAGCACGCCTGTCCTCATGATGAGAGGTTGGGTGATAGCGGTGATGCATCCGGTGCCCAGTGGACGGCCGTCTATCGCCTCCACTGTTAGAGAGAAAGAGCATTCAGTGGAAGAGCATTCTCAAGGTTTTGAGCAAAACCTTGAGACATGAAGTTACCCGCAGCACCTGAGCCCAGTAATGCAATGGTTGTGATTAGTTGATTATTAACTGTGAGAGTAATGGGTACTGTAACACACATATCTGGATCTGGTCTCTGGTTAATAGCACTCACCGGCCTCAGCTTCTCGGGACTGGGACGGGCAGAACAGACATTTCTCATGTGACCGGGGTGACCACAGTATAAACAAAGACGTTGCATAATTCTCCGATTCCTCTCCTCCACAGAGAGATGATAGGAATTCACCTGCATGGCCTCGGGGTTCTCAATGGCTGTGGGTGGTGAAGATTGTACGCTGCGATGATGACAGGACCTTCTGGAACGAATGAGATTATCAATCTGAATTGCCAACTCGATAAACTGATCCAGATTCCGGCCCTCATCACGGCACGCGAGTTCTGCTTGTAATTCATGTGATAAGCCTCTACGAAACAGTACTTTTAGAGTATCACTCACCCAGTTGGTGTGTGCAGCGAGTGTGCGAAAAGTGAGTGCATATTCCGCCGCCGTCTTCCTCCCCTGGGTAAGTTCCAAAAGACGGTCACCTGCCCCTTTACCCTCGCTGGGGTGATCGAAAACCTCTTTGAAACTCCGCAAGAAAGCTTCGAATGACGGAAAGGCTGATCCATCCTCTCTCCACACCGCCGTAATCCACTCCAGGGCTTTGCCAGTAAACAGTGAGCAGAAAAAAGCAATCTTCCCTGCCTCCGTGGTATATAGAGTGGGTTGCTGATTGATAAAGAGAGAGCATTGCAGTATAAATCCCTTACATTTAGCTGGATCACCGTCGAATTTCTCGAGAAGCGACAGGCGGGGGCTCCCCTGAGATGGCGTCTCAGCCGTGTGCGTAATGGCGGCCGCGGAAGGAGGTGGTGGCGCCGCAGGAGCAGTGGCGTGGAGACTCTGCAAGGCTTTTACCAGCTCCTCCGTGAGAGAGGTGAGACGATTCAGCTGGTGCTGGTGGGCGGCGAGTTGGCTGGCCTGAGCCGACATTGTAGCACACAGATGGGAGAAAGCCGCTGGATCTTGGGACGGCGAGGTCTTCTGTAACAAGTCGTCACACGAAGTGGGATCCATATGCAGGCTTTATTAACAGATCTCGTAGTCAAACAGGCAATGGTCAAACAGGGGCAAACAGGAATGGCAGGGAAAAGGCAGAATCGTAGTCTTACAACAGGTAGTAGATCAGGGCAGGCAGATAAGAATCACAAGTCCAGTAAACAGCAAATAGTCCAAGGGCAGGCAGCAGAGAACCATTAACGGGGATTAAACAGGTTCAACAACAGGCAGTCAGTCAGAAATGTACACCGTGGCAATACAAGACCTCGCAATGATAGCGAGGTTGAGTGTGGCTTAAAAAGTCCAGGTAATGCACAGCAGCTGGGTGTGGCAATCAGCGCCAAGGTACGGGGCTTGTGGGAAATGTAGTGCGTGTGTGAGAATGTGTGTGTCAGTATTCCGGCGAAGGCTCCCTCTGATGGCCAGAGGAGGGAATCACGGAGTTCGTCTCTGACAGTTATTCATGTTAAGGTTTTAAATGTAGGCCTGTTTAACATTTATGTAATCCTTCAAAACAAGTGCAGCACGAGTCACGAACAGAGTGAATGCTATTTCATATTAGTAGAATGAATAAACTGCATTTAATAAATGCGACTTCAAATTTGTATATGCCTTCAATAGAACCAAAACGTTATTGCCAAGATTTTAACATTTGTAAATAAAATACATCTGTAAAGTTAATTCGTAAGTGGTGTACATTTTAATGCTGTCAATATGTAAAAAGTATCACAATAAAGCATCCATGATATCTTATGGCTGTTTAAAAGAAGACTTCACTTTTGTTACTTTACTATAAAGCAGATAAAGACCTCTTATAAATATTATTACTACATTATAAAGCTTTTTAGATGTTTATAAGAAGACCGTTTTTGTCACCATAAGCAGTAAAATTCCACTCATAAGATGTAGTTGTCACATGTCTGTCTGTTTTTGCACCTTGTTCTGTTTGTCACATGTTCTACTTTGTTTAGTTTTCCTGCCATTAGTTAGTTGTTATGGTTTCTCATTTGATTAGTGTCCTCGTTTCAGGTGTGTCTTGTTCATTATCTCATTAGTTCCCTCATTAGTTCCTGTATAAGTTCTCCTTGGTTTGTTCACTCCTTGTCCAGTCTCTGTTGTATTAAGATGGTTTGCACTGCGTGTTTACCTGCCTTTGAGTTGAATTAAAGCTTTTGAGTTTTGATAACCTTATTCCTTTGCCTACCTTGGATCCTCCTGCATGCGCCGTTACAGCAGTATACTAGATCTTCAGTAAACAATGTCAAGATATGAGACTTGGGAAACTAAAATATTTAAACTGTGGTATATATAATCCATTATAACTTAAGTGGATAAAGTTGTTCATTTTGTGTTATAAATATTCTTAAAAGTTACATCTACAAATAGGTAAGAATTATTACTGCTGTTACGATTATTCATGAGATGATACAAAACATTATAATTTTTAAATAAGGCATTATGTGGGCATTATAAGAATACCAAGAATACCCTTATGATGCATTATAAATGCAGGCTTCATCTGGTGCTATAATGCATCATACTCTTAAAAGTTATAACTACAAATAGCTAAGTATTATAATGTATTATAACTACTGTTATGATTATTTATCAGTTGATACAACATATTATAATTTTGTTTATAATGCATTATACATGTATTATAATGCATTAAGAGTACCCTTATAATGCATTATAAATACAAGCTTCATAAAAAGTGTTACCAAAAAGACTTTAAACCGTTGACAGTTTTTCCTTTTGTTTAAATACATTTTGACAAAATCTTGTAATAAAAGATTATGTTGTATTGGCTATGACTAGACAGCAAATACAGACTCTCCGTGTTTTTTGAGTATTATTAAAGTACAGGCAAAAAAAAAAAAAAAAAAAAAAAGGAAAAAAGTTATTAACCAGTATTTTTTCTAATCAAATCGGTTTCAGATTGGTAATAATACAGAATGAACACATGAACAGAAACATTAAAATACTAATTCTGCTCAGAGTGAACCAACTGAATTTTTTTTTTTTTTTTTTTTAATTTTTAAGCCCTGATGGCACTACTGACATAAACTTCTTGTATGTTATTTTCACAATGAGCAGCTTAAATGTGGCAATAGTATATAGTGCGCCTCAGCCCAGATTATTCTGACCACTCTCTTTTCCGCCTGACCATGACTTGGCAGATGCATAAAAGGGTTAGGGATTCTTGCATTGTTGTTATTTGGATGATCTTTGTTGCCTGTGGCGACAATGGCTGAGGATTCTGGGCAACCATCCCCATAACTTGGAACTTGAGAGCAGCTGGGGTGAAGTTTTACCAAACCGATGTTTTGACCAACACTTTTTGTTTTCTGTTACCAATGTTAACCCACCCCCACCACCCGCACGCTGCATATTAGAAGAATAGTTAGTTAGAATAATACAGTCTGGCGGTTGTTGTGGAAAATTCTGTTCTTTAGTGGTGAGACTCTAAAGAAATCAATCACTCGAGAAATGTATTTGATAATTTTATTCTTGCAAGAATGGTTATTCACAGGTGCAAGCTCCACACAGAAGGACACCCTCACCCAGTGCAGGCAGTCTTATATACCCCCCAATTGTTCCTATTGTACCACAAACCAATCATAAAACATATTACCATATAAGGATGAGAATATAGAGACCGAGGCCTGAAGCTCTAAGAGATGTTCTCTTGAGCAACAAGTTTTCTTTATGTGTGTGCTGGACACACATACTCACACCTTGCCACACTTCCTGTTACGTTGGTTTCACAAGTGCTTCTTAGAAAAGAACAACATGTGGAGTTATTTTACACCGATGCAGGCTGTTTTAGATGTCACACAAGAACAGAGAGAAAACAAGTATCAATACATCATATTTTTCTACTATTTTTCTACTATTTTTCTTTGTTTTGTCAGACTGCCAGAACAGGCATGCTGCTTACCACTTTTCAAATGATTACTGTCATCTATCAGAATCAGCTTTAGGTATTAAAACGTAAAGTCACAAAACATACATGTTTGGATAGGTGCTGAAACGTACAATATGGACGTACTGGCAGCATTTAAATGTAGCATTATTACGTTTTTACAGCGAAAAAGTGTTAAATATTTATGAATCTTTCATGGCATAAAGATATATGTATACTTTACCTTTTTTCATTTTATAGATAAATGTAAGATCCCTAAACCCCACCCTGAACCTAAACATACCCATTTTATACAGAATATCAAAAGAATAAAACATAATGGACAGAAATGTGTAGGGAAATTACTATTTTAGTAACAATATAGCATTAAAATGATATTTTGAGCCGCTAATCCTACACCTACCCATAACCATTTCTTAAAACTACGTACTGTTAACAGACAAACAAGCGTAATCACAATAATATACTTATTGAGAAAATGTCAAAAGTGGTACCAAAAGTAGTTCAAATGATGATGAGTTGCAGTCGCAGTCAATGAGTGTTCGATATCAGTGCGGTAAACCATGTCGTAATGCTTCTCGAGGGCGCAGCTTTCAAATTTGAATCATAACGAGCGCAGGCTTTGACCGTGACGGTCGCTGCTGAGAATGAAGATAAAGATCGCCGGATAAAGGGCTAGAAGGAGAGATGATGGGGAATGCAGTTCAGAGTGGATGACAGAGTGTCACGTATAGTTTTGGTTTTGTGTTCATGGTTTATTTTGTTCATGCTTCATGTTTCATTGCTTTGGAATGGATAAGCTAACAGCTGTCAGTGTCATGGATGTATTGCAGCGCAAAATCTGACTGAACGGATATAGAAAGGAAAATAAAGATAATTTGCGTTATTAGTTTTAGAATTCCATTTTTTTTTTTGAATGAATGAATTCGAGCGAGCTAGGGAGAGAGCACAGTGAAGCTTTTGGCTTATAAGAAAAACAACAACACGGCAAAGGTTGAAATTCAGCTGCTGAATGTACGTGTGTGTGCGCAATTTCTTTCTAGAAAAATAGATAACGCTAGACATATAAAGCTCCCACCTCAATAATAAAGCTGCGAATTTTTAGTGCGAGTGCATACAAGCACGTCTGCTTCATAATACAACATTAAAGCTACCTTTTAGTGAGCAAATGTGTTGCCCTTGTGATGGCTTGGAATTCTGAGGGGAATCGGATATGCGTGTTTAGACGTAGGTCGCATGTCCAGAGATCGGATATGTATCGGATTCAAAACCACATTTGGAAGTGGCTCAGATCGTGTCACAAACACGCCAGGTTCCAGCACTATCCAATCCCAGCGCACTCCATCCCCGGAATACTAATCACATGCACCTGCACCTCATCAGCTCACTCATCAACTGCACCATATAAGACACTCACACACCTTCACTCATTGTCCGGTCTCGTTCGCATCTAGATGTACCTACCTGCTTACCTCAAGGACTCCAAACGATCTACTTACCTGTCTCCTACGTCTCCAAGTCTCCTCGTGTGTTCCCAGTCAGTGTGTGAGTGTCTCCGTTCTCCAGCGTCTCCATTCTCCAGCGTCTCCATTCTCCATCGTCTGCCACTCACCTGCAACTACACAAAGGACAGTATCACCTCCTTACATCTACTATTCATCCACTGAACTTCACATACTCACCTGCACTACCGTCATCTCTGCTGTGTGTCTCAAATAAACGATCATTCTTGTACCTCCTGTCTCCGTGCCATCTGTACTGTAACAGAAGACCGGACCAAGACTGTGAGACACCAGCATGAGTCACCAGGACCCCTTCCAAGAGCTCGTCGATGCACTTCGTCGAGCACTCACCTCAAATCCACCGTCTCCTCCACCAGCGATCACCTCCGTCAACACAGCACCCACTCCTTCACCGCCCGTGCACGCCAGTCCCATGGCCAAACCGGCGCCCTTCTCTGGTTCGGCGGAGGATTGCAGCGGATTCCTCCTGCAATGTTCGCTGGTCCTGGAGATGCAACCGCACCATTACCCCACCAATACATCCAAGGTAGCATTCATAATTTCACAGTTGCAAGGCAAAGCACTGCAATGGGCCGATTCCATCTGGTCCCAAAATAATCCCATCACCCAGTCTTACTCAGGTTTCGTAGCCCACTTCCGGGTGGTGTTCGGCAAACCCACAACAGACTCCTCAGTCGGTGAGAAACTTTACAATCTAAAACAAGGCTCCATGTCAGTTAACGATTATGCTTTGCAGTTCAGAACGCTTGCAGCTTCGAGTGGCTGGAATGAACAAGCCCTCATAACAACTTATCGACAAGGATTGGACCCTCGAGTGCAGTTGCATCTCGCTGCATACGAGGATTCCATCGGCCTCGAACGTTTCATCCAGCTCTCCATCCGTTTCGCCACTCGTATGCAGTCGTGTCTCGAAGAGCACCAGGGCCAGCCGCTGTTCAACATCGCACCCCGCCGACCAGAGTCCATCAGCCCTCCAGAACCAGCCGACGAACCCATGTCTTTGGAAGGCTTCAGACTTTCACCATCTGAACGGCAGAGGCGGCTGATCCAGGATCTGTGCCTTTACTGCGGCTCACCCGGGCATGTAATCTCCGCATGCCCCATTCGTCCTCCTCGTCCCATGGTGAGTGCCATTATTCCTTCAATTAAGAAGATGCAACCACTCACCACTGTCGTAAACCTTACTGCTGCTGATATCTCTATTCCAGTTGTCGCACTCCTCGATTCTGGGTCAGCAGGCAACTTCATCTCCGGTGCCCTCTGCCGTCAGCTCGGCCTCAAGACCACGGCCACGCCGAAAACCTACCAGATCCGGTCAGTAACCGGGAAGCCCCTCAGCAAGAGACATGTACACCTGAGCATTGGCCCCATTCAACTGCAAGTCGGCGTCCTTCATGTGGAAGATTTACATCTGTTGGTTCTGGAGGAATCCACCTCTGACGTGATCCTAGGGCGTCCTTGGTTGGAGCAGCACAATCCCATCATCTCCTGGAAGACCGGTGAAGTCCTGAAGTGGGGCGAAGCCTGTTTCCCGAGCTGCTTTCCCAAACTTCCAGTTCCACCATCTCCTCTCCCTGAACACCTCTCTGTCTGCGCCACTACCATCGAGAGCCCAGTGGAACAGTGCTCGGTGGAGATTCCTGAATGTTACGCCCCCTTCAATGACGTCTTCTGCCCTCAGAGAGCTTCCAAGCCATGGGACTGTGCCATCGATCTGCTTCCGGGTGAGTCAGTGCCCAGGGGAAGAATTTACCCCCTGTCCATCCCGGAGGACAAGGCCATGGAGGAATACATCAAGGAGGCCCTAGCCCAAGGATACATCCGGCCGTCTACTTCCCCTGCTGCTTCCCGTTTCTTCTTTGTGGCTAAAAAGGATGGAGGCTTGCGGCCCTGTATCGACTACCGAGCTCTAAATAACATCACCGCCAAGTTCCGTTATCCCCTTCCTCTCGTCCCATCGGCTCTGAAACATCTCCGTGGTGCCACCATCTTCACCAAGCTGGACCTCCGCAGCGCGTACAACCTCATCCGGATACGCGAGGGGGACAAGTGGAAGACCGCCTTCATAACACCTACCGGCCACTACGAATATCTCGTTATGCCGTATGGCCTGGTCAACGCCCCCTCCGTATTCTAGGACTTCATTCATGAGGTGCTCCAGGAGTTTCTCCACAAGTTCGTCTTGGTTTACATCGATGACATCCTCATCTACTTCCGGAGCCTGGCCGAACATCGCCACCACGTTGCGGAGGTCCTAGAACGCTTGAGGAAATTCCATCTCTACCTCAAAGTGGAAAAATGCTCCTTCCACCAGCCTTCAGTACATTTCTTCGGCTACATTATTGACAGCAGTGGCATCCGGATGGATGAGAGGAAGGTGGAAGCTATCAACACCTGGCCACTTCCCACAACCATTAAAGAACTCCAACGTTTCCTCGGCTTCTCCAATTTCTACCGTCGTTTCATCAAGAGTTACAGTTCCGTCGCCAGTCCTCTCACCAGCTTACTCTGCAATAAGCCCAAGTCTCTGTCCTGGACCCCTGAAGCCACCAACGCTTTCCATGCCCTCAAAGAAGCCTTCACCACCACTCCTCTCCTCGTCCACCCTAATCCCGATCTGCCCTTCGTAGTGGAAGTGGATGCCTCCACCACCGGAGTTGGAGCGGTGTTGTCCCAGCAGCAGGGGTCCCCAAGTAGACTCCATCCATGCGCCTTCTTCTCCCGCAAGCTCAACCCGGCGGAGATGAACTACGACATCGGCAACAGAGAGCTCCTCGCAGTCAAGCTGGCCCTGGAAGAGTGGAGGCATTGGCTGGAGGGAGCCAAACATCCCTTCCTCGTTCTCACAGATCATAAGAACCTAGAATACCTGCGATCTGCCAAAAGACTCAACCCAAGACAAGCACACTGGGCATTATTCTTTACACGGTTTAATTTCACCATCTCCTACCGTCCTGGAGCAAAGAACATCAAGGCAGATACACTTTCTCACCTGCATGCTCCAGAAGACAAGCCAGAAGATCCAGAGCCCATTCTCCCAGACAATCTGACTGTCAGCCCTATCTCATGGTCTGAAGAGACATTACCCTCCTCCAATGCCTCCACCAATGCTCCGCCGGGTTGCCCACCAGGCTTGCTTTACACAACTAGAGCACGGCGCACTCCCCTCATTCACTCTGCTCACACATCACTTGGCACTGGCCATCCGGGGGTCAATGAAACCCTCTCGTTGCTGAAAGAACGCTTCTGGTGGCCCAACATGGCAGCCGACGTCAGAAGGTACGTGCAGGGCTGTGAGGAATGCGCCATCTCCAAGAGCCCTCGCCATCTTCCATCCGGCAAGCTCCTACCTCTGCCCGTTCCAAGTCGACCCTGGTCACACCTAGGAGTTGACTTCATCACCGACCTTCCAGCATCCAACAACCACACCTGCGTCCTGGTCATTGTAGACTGTTTCTCAAAATCCTGCCGTTTAGTTCCCCTGAATGGTCTACCCACTGCCATGGAGACAGCCGTACTCCTCTTCAACCATGTTTTCCGGTATTTCGGGATCCCAGAGGACATTGTCTCAGACAGAGGACCCCAATTCATCTCACGAGTCTGGAAAGCCTTCTTCACGCTCCTAGGTGTGACCATCAGCCTATCATCCAGATACCATCCCCAGTCGAACGGGCAGACAGAAAGGAAGATCCAGGAGATCGGTCGCTTCCTCCGTTCCTTCTGTCACGGCCACCAGGACTCTTGGAGCCAGTACCTGGGTTGGGCCGAGTACGCACAGAACTCCCTACGCCAACCTACCACCGGTCTCACTCCATTCCAGTGCGTGCTCGGCTTCCAACCCCCACTGTTCCCCTGGACTGGGGAACCCTCCGACGCGCCAGCTGTCGACTACTGGTTCCGAGAGAGTGAGAGGATCTGGGACTCAGCACACCATCAGCTGCAGCGAGCCCTGCGCAGACGCATGATGACAGCAGACCTTTGCCGTTCCAACGCTCCCTCCTACCAACCTGGACAGAAGGTCTGGCTGTTCACCTGTGACATCTGCCTGCGTCTGCCCTGCCGTAAGCTGAGCCCCAGGTTCATTGGCCCATTGGCCCATTCACCATCACCAAGCAGATCAACCCTGTCACTTACCAGCTCCAACTGCCACGTCAGTACCGTATTCATCCTACTTCCCATGTGTCACTCCTCAAACCTCACCACCCTTCTGTTCCTCTTCCCACAGGACCTGGCGTGGCAGCAGCCGAACCCCCCCTTCCACTCATGGTGGACGACGGAGCAGCCTACGAGGTGCATGAGATCTTGGACTCCCGGCGCCGTGGTGGTCACCTGGAATACCTCGTTGACTGGGAAGGCTACGGCCCCGAGGAGCGCTCATAGGTCCCCCGAGATGACGTCCTTGACCCCAATCTCCTTCATACTTTCCACGCCAACCATCCTGACAGACCTGTCCCTCGTGGAAGAGGACAACCACCACGACGTCGGGGTCCTCGGCCCTCAGGAGCGGGCCGTGGAGGGAGGGGGTACTGTCACAGACACGCCAGGTTCCAGCACTATCCAATCCCAGCGCACTCCATCCCCGGAATACTAATCACATGCACCTGCACCTCATCAGCTCACTCATCAACTGCACCATATAAGACACTCACACACCTTCACTCATTGTCCGGTCTCGTTCGCATCTAGACGTACCTACATGCTTACCTCAAGGACTCCAAACGATCTACTTACCTGTCTCCCACTGAACTTCACATACTCACCTGCACTACCGTCATCTCTGCTGTGTGTCTCAAATAAACGATCATTCTTGTACTTCCTGTCTCCATGCCATCTGTACTGTAACAGATCGGATGCAAAAAAAATCGGATCTCGTGTGGATTTTTGTGTTTACACGTGTGCAACAAATTCCGATCTGTGTCAGATGTGAGCAAAAGATTTTTTATGCCAGTGTAAACGCAAGTCAAGCCTGTTTTGGATTATGTTTTGGATTATACTTAATGTCACAATGCTTCAATAAGATATATATTATTTAATTATATATATATAAAAAGTAAATATAAATAATATAAAAAAAAACACATACAACCAATATTGGATTTTATAGTCTTTATTGCTGCTGGAAGAAAGATTATATTTGAATAAGATTATACTATTAAAGTTAATCATAACAGTGAAATAAATACTTAACCAGGCCCCAGCTTTAACATAGCGGGTATCGTTACTGGGGTTACAATGTGATGGGTAGGTTTAGGGGTAGTGTAGGGGGATAGAATATACAGTTTGTACAGTATAAAAATCATTATGTCTATGGAGAGTCCCCGTAAACCACATATACAAGTGTGTTTGTTCAGTGTGTGTGTGTGTGTGTGTGTGTGTTACAACACAGAAGGGTCGGAGACGGAATATCACAGGTAAGGTGTTTATTGACAACAAGCAGAGGGTGAACGGGAACACAGGTGAGTGAAACTGAAGTTGATAAGTTGAATGATGAATAAAGTGAAACTGATACTGTCCTTGTATGTTGCAGAGTGGAGATCCGAGTGGAGATGGTGGAGATCAGACAATGGATGAAGACTACACACACACACAAATGGAGAACACAGGAGGTAATTCGGGAACGCTGGAGACAGGTAAGTATAACACTGGAAGTCCTTGAGGTAAGCATTAGATAGAGTCCTTAACGTAAACGAGACCGGACGAGGAGTGAGTGTGTGTGTGTGTCTTTTATGGTGCTGGTGATGAACGTGCTGATGAGGTGCAGGTGTGTGCGATCAGTATTCTGGTGAGGGAGTGCGACGTGATTGGAGGGTGCTGGAGCCTGGCGTGTCTGTGACAGTACCCCCCCCTCCACGGCCCGCTCCAGAGGGCCGAGGACCGCGACGTTGTGGTGGTCGTCCTCTTCCACGAGGGGCAGGTCTGTTGGGATGAGCAGAGTGGAAGGTGTCCAGTAGATTAGGGTCCAGAATGTCGTTGCGTGGTACCCATGAGCGTTCCTCGGGACCATAACCTTCCCAGTCGACCAGGTATTCGAGTTGACCACCACGGCGCCGGGAGTCCAGGATCTCACGAACCTCGTAGGCAGCACCGTCGTCTAGGATGAGTGGAAGGGGGGGCTCAGCTGCGTCTACGCCAGGCTCTGTGGAGAGAGGAACAGAAGGGTGGTGAGGTTTCAGGAGTGACACATGGAATGTGGGGTGAATGCGATACTCAGGAGGGAGTTGCAGTTTGAATGGGCCAATGAACCTGGGACTCAGCTTACAGCATTGTTGACGCAGGCGGATGTCTCTGGTTGACAGCCAGACCTTCTGTCCTGGTTGATAGGCTGGAGCTTCGGAACGGCGAAGGTCGGCTGTCATCCGGCGTCTACGTAACGCACGTTGCAGCTGATGGTGGGCTGAGTCCCAGACCCTCTCGCTCTCTCGGAACCAGTGGTCGATAGATGGTACATCCGAGGGTTCCCCAGTCCAGGGGAACAGTGGGGGTTGGTAACCGAGTACGCACTGGAAAGGTGTGAGTCCGGTGGAAGGTTGTCGCAGGGAGTTCTGCGCGTACTCGGCCCAACCCAGAAACTGGTTCCAAGAGTCCTGGTGGCCATGACAGAAGGAACGAAGGAAGCGGCCGATCTCTTGAATCTTCCTTTCCGTCTGCCCATTCGACTGCGGATGGTACCCCGATGACAGGCTGACGGTCACATCTAGGAGTGAGAAAAAGGCCTTCCAAACACGAGAGATAAATTGAGGTCCACGGTCTGACACAATGTCCTCTGGGATGCCGAAGTAACGGAAGATATGGTTAAACATGAGTTCGGCTGTTTCCATGGCAGTTGGTAGTCCTCTCAGAGGTATTAGACGGCAGGATTTGGAGAATCGATCTACCACTACAAGGATACAGGTACAGTCTTTAGAGGCAGGTAAGACAGTGATGAAATCCACCCCTAGGTGTGACCATGGTCGGCTGGGAACGGGCAGAGGAAGGAATTTGCCGGATGGTAGGTGACGTGGACTCTTCGAGATGGCGCATTCCTTGCATCCCTGCACGTACCTTCTGACATCTGTTGCCATGTTGGGCCACCAGAAGCGTTCTTTCAGCAACGAGAGGGTTTCATTGACCCCCGGGTGGCCAGTGCCTAGTGAAGAGTGTGCAGAGTGGATGAGTGGAGTGCGCCGTGTCCTGGTGATGTATTGCAAGCCTTGGGGGCAACCCGGCGGAGTGTTGGCAGAGGCATTGGAGGAGGGTATGGTCTCTGCTGACCATGAGATAGGATTTAGGATGAGTTTTTCAGGGAGTATGGTTTCAGGTTCTTCAGAACACTCCTCTGGAGCGTGGAGACAAGACAAGGCATCTGCCTTGGTATTTTTAGGTCCTGGTCTGTAGGAAATAGTAAAATTGAAGCGAGTGAAAAATAATGACCAACGGGCCTGTCTGGGGTTCAGTCTTTTTGCCACACGTAGGTATTCGAGATTTTTGTGGTCAGTAAGCACCAGAAAGGGATGTTTAGCTCCCTCCAACCAATGCCTCCATTCCTCGAGTGCCAGCTTGATGGCTAGGAGTTCTCGGTTGCCGATGTCATAATTCCTCTCCGCCGGGTTGAGCTTGCGGGAGAAGAAGGCACATGGATGGAGACTGCTGGGATTCCCCTGCTGCTGTGAGAGAACCGCTCCTACTCCTGTGGTCGAGGCGTCGACCTCTACGACGAAGGGCTTGTCTGGGTCAGGATGGACCAGGAGAGGAGCGGTTGTGAAGGCTTCGCGGAGGGTGTCGAAGGCCTTCGTGGCAGCTGGCGTCCAGGACAGAGACTTGGGCTTGTGTCGGAGAAGGTTAGTGAGAGGGTTGGCTATGGAGCTGTAATCCCGGATGAATCGACGGTAGAAGTTTGCGAAGCCGAGGAAGCGCTGGAGTTCCTTTATGGTGGTTGGAGTTGGCCAGTTCTGGATGGCTTCCACCTTCCTCTCGTCCATCCGGATGCCACTGCTATCGATGGTGTAGCCAAGGAACTGCACTGAGGGCTGGTGGAATGAGCACTTCTCGGCTTTGAGGTAGAGCTGGAATTCCCTCAGGCGTTTCAGGACCTCCGCAACGTGGTGGCGATGTTCGGCCAAGCTCTGGGAGTAGATCAGAATGTCGATGTAGACCAGAACAAACTTGTGGAGAAACTCCCGGAGCACCTCGTGTATGAAATCCTGGAATAAGGAGGGGGCGTTGACCAGGCCATACGGCATAACGAGGTACTCGTAGTGTCCAGTAGGTGTTACGAAGTCGGTCTTCCACTCGTCCTCCTCACGTATCCGGATGAGGTTATACGCGCTGCGGAGGTCCAACTTGGTGAAAACAGTGGCACCACGGAGATGTTCCAGGGCCGCTGGGACGAGAGGAAGGGGATATCTGAACTTCACTGTAATATTATTGAGTGCTCGGTAGTCAATACAAGACCTCAAGCCTCCGTCCCTTTTTTGCCACGAAGAAGAAGCTAGAAGCAGCAGGGGAAGTAGATGGACAGATATAGCCTCGAGCCAGAGCCTCCTCGATGTAATCCTCCATGGCCTTCTCCTCCGGAATGGAAAGGGGGTAGATCCTTCCCCTTGGCACTGACTCACCCGGAAGCAGATCTATGGCGCAGTCCCATGGCCGGTGTGGAGGCAGCTTGGAGGCTCTTTTAGGGCAGAATACGTCGCTGAAGGGGGCGTAACACGGAGGTATCTCCACGGAGCGTTTCTCAACTGGACTCTCAATGGAGGTTGTGAAGACGGAGAGGGTTTCTGGACGTGCAGAGAGAGGAGCTGGAAGCTTGGGGAAGCAGTCCATGAAACAGGTGTTGCCCCACTTCAGGACTTCGCCAGTACTCCAGGAGATGACTGGGTTATGCTGCTCCAACCACGGGCGCCCTAGGATCACGTCAGCGGTGGAGTCCTCCAGAACCAGCAGATGGATTTTTTCGACGTGAAGAATGCCAGTTTGTAGCTGTATGGGGCAGGTGATTTGACGAACATGTCTCTTGCAGAGGGGTTTTCCGGTTATCGAGTGGATCTGGTAAGTTGTAGGCGTGGGCGAGGTCTTGATATTGAGCTGACGGCAGAGGGCGCCTGCGATGAAGTTGCCGGCTGACCCAGAATCGAGGAGTGCGGTAACTGGAATGGAAACATTTGCAGCAGTAAGTGTCACAACAATGGTGAGTGGTTTCATCTTATGAATTGATGGGAGGATGGCACTCACCATGGGACGAGGTGGACGTGTTGGACATGTGGAGAGAACATGTCCCGGGGATCCACAATACAGACATAGATTCTGGGTCAGCCTCCTCTGCCGTTCAGTGGGTGTTAGTCGAGAGGTTTCCAGTTGCATGGGTTCGTGGGCTGGTTCTGGAGGGCTGACGGATTCTGGTCGGCAGAGGGAGATGTCGTGCTGTGGCTGGCCCTGGTAGTCTTCTAGACACGACTGCATACGAGTGGCGAAGCGTATGGAGAGTTGAATGAAGCGTTCGAGCCCGATGGTGTCCTCGTATGCAGCGAGATGATCCAAACCCTGACGGTAAGTTGTTATAAGGGCTTGTTCGTTCCATCCACTGGTAGCTGCTAGAGTTCTAAGCTTGAGGGCATATTCAGTCACAGTCATTTTATTCTGTTTTAAATTGTACAGCTTCTCACCAATAGACGAATCCCAGGCGGGTTTTCCAAAAACTTCTCTGAAGTGGTTGACGAAACTGGAATAAGACTGAATAACTGGATTATCTTGTGTCCACAGTGAATCTGCCCACTGAAGTGCTTTACCATGAAGTTGAGAAATGATAAAAGCTACCTTGGATCGCTCGGTGGGGAAAGAGTGCGGTTGCATCTCCAGGACCAGCGAGCATTGGAGAAGAAATCCGCTGCATTCCTCCGCCGAACCAGAGTAGGGCGCCGGTTTGGCCACGGGACTGGCGTGAGCGGTAGGTGAAGGAGTGGCGGTGTTGTTGACGGAGGTGTTCGCTGGTGCTAATGGAGATGGAATGGTGGTTAATGTGCGACGAAAAGCGTCGACGAGGTCCTGGAAGGGGTCTGGTTGGCTCATGCTTGTGTCTGCGATGTTGGTCCGGTCTTCTCTTACAACACAGAAGGGTCGGAGACGGAATATCACAGGTAAGGTGTTTATTGACAACAAGCAGAGGGTGAACGGGAACACAGGTGAGTGAAACTGAAGTTGATAAGTTGAATGATGAATAAAGTGAAACTGATACTGTCCTTGTATGTTGCAGATCCGAGTGGAGATGGTGGAGATCAGACGATGGATGAAGACTACACACACACAAACGGAGAACACAGGAGGTAATTCGGGAGCGCTGGAGACAGGTAAGTATAACACTGGAAGTCCTTGAGGTAAGCATTAGATAGAGTCCTTAACGTAAACAAGACCAGACGAGGAGTGAGTGTGTGTGTGTGTCTTTTATGGTGCTGGTGATGAACGTGCTGATGAGGTGCAGGTGTGTGCGATCAGTATTCTGGTAAGGGAGTGCGACGTGATTGGAGGGTGCTGGAGCCTGGCGTGTCTGTGACAGTGTGTGTGTGTGCTAACAATGCTTGTAAATTGAAAACAGCTCATTTGCATCATGTTGGATTCATTCAATATTCTCTCTATTTGGAATTATTAAAAAAGAATGGCTAAATCCCTAACAACAGAATTTAGTATATTTTATTCCAATCATTTTTAACTCATTTTATGCAAAAAGCTGTCAAAAAACAAGAAATGAATTTTTTTAAATAAAGTTTGCATATTAAATTTCATGAAATCTACAAACCCATAGAATGACTTTTTACAGTGTACTAGAGTCATACTGAGATTTTCTCTCACTCATTTTTAGGCGTCCTCACACAGGAAGTATATGCATTCACACTGAAATTAACCAAATGTAACTGTTTCTAAATAAGCACCCACATGCCATGTCTGTCACAATTATGTTCAGCTTAGACTGTGTTCTGCCTGTTTCATGGGAGTGAAATAATGACAAAAGTTTTTGAAACAAAACAGCTTGTTGAATTGCACTAATTGAAAAAAAATATGCATTGCATTAACTGCATGCATTTTAATGCATTGTATTTTTAGGGCTTGCATTTATATGGGCTGAAATTCCACATAGTCATAGTTACTAAATATGCTAATTTGTTTTTCTCCCCATTGTAGTTTAATATTTATACAGGCGACACTGTTATTTTACTGTTATTGTGGGTCATTATCAGCACATGATCATTAAAGCTGTGTAACTAATTCAAATCCAGAAGACTGGGAACCATTGGGACATTGCCATGACATTGCTGGAAATTGCCACATGGGAGGATTTGCTGTTTTATTTCTATTTTTAGAAGCGTGAACCTGAAAAGGAACCCTGTTTTAGCTATTTATGAAAGTGACTTTGCAAATCTATGATTTGTTTGAACTCTTGTTATTGATCATCATTTTATTGATGTATGATGGTATGCTCCAGTTAGTTTTAGACTGTTTTTAATAATAGTCTGTTTTATTTATGCTCTTATATAGTATGTATTTGCAGCTGCTTGAAAATAAAGCTCATATTGGATTGGTTGTTGTTCCCTTTCAATCGGTCACGTTCGACGTACGTCAGTAGTGATCGACGAATTGGGATATCGCTAGAGAGCCCTATCAGCTTCGAGTGTATAAAAACAAGCCAATGGAATTAGCGTGCGATATTTGCATTATGTGCACCGCCCCCGTCAGGAGGGTATAAATATGGAAGCGGATGCAATCACACTCTGTCTTTCACTTCGGAGCCAACTTGCGTTCCTGCTGTCAAGACTGAGAGTGTGTTTCTCAAGCCTTTGTAGAGAGCTTTCTGTTGGAGTGTTGGTGTTATGGCATACTACAGCGAGGCCGCAACTTCCTGAGGAGCCTTTGAGCTTATTGCTCTCAATTGCTGTTACCACAGCACTTTTTCTGCCCTGCTGGTTTTGCGATTTGGGCCGGTTCCTTGCGTGTGTACTGTCAGGCGATCAATCGTGTACCTGCAGTCACATTGCGGCTGTTCCCTGCGTGCCTCAGCACACAGAACAGAGCTGAATTTCCCCCTTTCTAAAAGAGCTTCACAGACGAACCCTGCGTCTTTTTCAAGATGTCATTTCGCCTGTGCGTTACTGGATGCGGTCGTTCCCTGGTCCCCGCTGATGGTCACAATCGCTGTGTCACATGCCTGGGTGTTCAGCATGCTGAGGCAGCTTTTGTGGATAGCTCATGTTCTCATTGTGGGAACATGACTATCTCAGTGTTGAGGTCTAGACTCTCGTTCCTTGGTTCTCATGTGGCGGGGGTCCCCACTCCTATGCCGCGTACGGCCATTTTCTCTGGCTCCGGCCAGGGGAGCGGCATGGTGGCGTGTAGGCAGGGTGACTTGAGGATCACGGTCAGGGCTTCCCCGCCGAGCTCTGCTCCGCGGGGCCCTTTCCCCTCTGCAACACTGCAGCCTGTGGTGTTGCCGGAGGAGCGTCCTGGTCCCTCTACGGAGGGGTCCTGCCCCCTGGGCCGGATAAGTACATCCATTTACTCCAGTAGAGTTCCCCGCTTGGCAAACCCTGCCGAGTTCCTCCGCCTCCCCTTGCGGCTCGGACATTGCGGAGTGTCTGATGCCAGGCCAAATCTCCGTATCCACGTTGAGGTTTGGCTGGGTGCCATATGTCGTGACCCCTCCACGTGAGTGGTCCCATATGTGTATTGTCCACTGTCAAACTCCCCACGTTGAGCCCGTGTCTTTCCCTTAGCAGAGCCAGCTCTGCTGTCACCTGTCAGATGAGTCTCCCCCTATCTCTAGGCTGGAGCCATCTCAAGGACTCCATATGCGTACTGCCCACGGCCAGTCTATATGTGTATTTCCACGTAAATTCCTCCCCTGCAGGGTAGGTTGTGGTCTCCGCAGCATCCCCTACGGGTTCACTTCCCCAGTGTTGTCTAGTTTACTGTAGTGGGTCTTGCAGAACGGCAGTAGACTCTCTCAGTGTAAGCTCGCCCCCTTCTCCACCCCCCTGGTGTGCCGGGTGGCTAGAGCTTGCGCTGGGCGCTGGAAAGGGTCAGTAACTGTGGTGCTTTATTTGGGATCCCAATTCTTCGGTCACTACTGACGTACGTCGAACGTGACCGACTGAAAGGGAACGTCTCGGTTACGTATGTAACCCTCGTTCCCTGAAGGAGGGAACGGAGACGTACATCCCGTCGCCACAGTTCCTGTGCCCTCGCTGTAGTGCAGACTCAAGATTGCTCTCTAGCGATATCCCAATTCGTTGGTCACTACTGACGTACGTCTCCGTTCCCTCCTTCAGGGAACGAGGGTTACATATGTAACCGAGACGTTTCTCTGGTGTGATTATCCTAGTGACAGTCGGCTCTGTTATCATCACATCCAAACTGGGCTCTGTAGGACAGAAAGTGTCTGTTTGCAGAATAAAGTCGAGAGTGAATCTTTTCCGTTACAAATGTAATGAAGAGCGCTGAGGCTTCTAGACTAAAGTCCTCCGCGTTAAACCATCTGCATGCAGAAGTCAGAAAGCTTTCACCCAGCGCAATTACTATTAAAACTTATTTCAGGAAAAACTTTCTATTTTTCCTCATTCAATTTTATGCTTCACTCATAAAACATCTCAGATTATGTATGTAACCATGGTTACCTGAGAGGGGAACGAGATGCTGCGTCCAAAGCGCTGTGGGAATGTCTCTGCGTGATTGTGTCGTGAAGCACATGTGAAATCAGTCCAATGGCGTGACAGAATGGTGTGACGTCATGACCAGGAAACTATAAAGCACACCTGAACCAAACAGTGTTAGCTTCTGATAGGTTGAAGCAAGTTAGTGACAGGCATGCCAAGAGTATGGTAAAGTGATGCAGCGTCTCGTTCCCTCTCAGGGAACCATGGTTACATACGTAACCTGAGACGTTCCCTTTCAAGGGAACTTGCGCTGCGTCCAAAGCGCTGTGGGAACGCAATACCCATGCCGCCATAGTACCAAGTGCTTGTCTGTGTGAAATCATGCGCGCACATTAAGACAAGAGCACCAGTGACCCCGGGGCCGAGGCCAAATCCAGGTTATAAAACCTCACAAACGTCTGCGGCAAGGACCAACCTGCCACATCACACGCTTCTTGAAGGGAAACTCCCGAAAGCAAAGTCTTAGAAACAGCCATACTCCGAGTTGAGTGAGCTCGGAGGTGAAGGTTGGCCAGCCGACTCATAAGCAAGTGATATAGCCTCAACTATCCACTTACTCAAAGTTTGCTTAGATGCAGGGTACCCTTTCTGTGGGGACCCAAAACACACAAATAATTGATCAGATTTATGCCACAGGGCAGCTCTGTGGACATAAGCATCTAAGGCCCTAACTGGGCAGAGCAGATTTAGTTTCCCCTGGTCTGGGTTTTGAAAAGGAGGTGGACAAAAGGCCTGCAGCATAATAGGGCCTGTGGGAATCTAAGGCACATATCCTTTTCTAGGAAACAAGAAGGCTTTCACCATACCTGGTGCAAACTCAAGCCAAGAGGGAGAAACCGACAGTGCTTGGAGGTCTCCAATTCTTTTAAGAGATGAGTAAGAAATTTCTCAGGAACCTCTTCAATAGGCCCAAAGGTTGACAGGGACAGGACTTCCAAAACTATGGCCAAATCCCATGTCAGCACCCTTGAGCGTGCCGCAGGTCTCAGCCTCAGAGTACCACAGAGGAAGCAAGATACCCACATGGGTGTCTCCCAATAGACGTACCATCTAAAGGAGTGTGGTAAGCAGCTATTGCCACCACATACACCTTCAAGGTGGACTGGAATAACTCTGCAGAGAATCGGTCTAGCAAGAACGCAGTACTGTACCAACTGGGCAGTTAGCTGGGTCCAGGATGCGACCCCTGCACCATAAAGTGAAAACATTACACTTTAGGGCATACAGCCTCCTCGTGGAGGGAGCTCTTGAATGGAGTATGGTCTCTACAACCTCAGTAGAGAGAACTGAGTCTATGAGCTGGGCCCCCTCAGAGGCCACGCCCACAGTTTCCACAACTTCGGGCAGGGGTGAAGAAGTGAGCCCCCCGCCTGAGAGAGAAGGTCCCTCCTGACTGGAATCTCCCATGGAGAGCCATCAAGGAGAGACACTAGGTCCGAGAACCATATTCGGCCCGGCCAGAATGGGGCTACTAGCAAAAGACGGACCCCGTCCCGGCGTACTCTCTCCAGAACTCCCGGGAGCAGACATGCTTGCATCGTAGCTGAATCCCAAATTACACCCAGAAAAGAGGTTCTCTGAGCTGGAGATAATACACTCTTTTTGAAGTTTAGCCTCAATCCCAACATCCTCATGTGGGCAAGAACAGCATCTCAATGCTGAACCACCAACCCTCTTGACTGTGCCAGGGTCAACCAGTCATCTATGTGGTTTAATACGCAAATGCCCTGAAGTCGCAGCGGAGCCAGAGCTGCATCCACGCATTTTGTGAAGGCAGAACAGAAGAACCTGATATTGATATGCTTTGCCCCCGAAAGCGAACATCAGGAACTGCCTGTGGAAATGGAAATCAGGATGGAAATCTGGAAGTATACGTCCTTCAGATCTATCGTGACAAAACAGTCCTCAGACCTGATTTATGACACGATTTGTTACAGAGTAAGCATTCTGAACTTGAGCTTCTTGACAGTTCCTAATAGGACGCATCCCTCCATCCTTTTTCGGAATGATAAAGTACCGGCTGTAAAACCCTGACTCTCTGCTGGGAGAAGGAACCCGTTCTATAGCTTCTTTTCGCAAAAGAGTCTGTACTTCCTGTTCCATAACTAGAGCCTGCTTGGGGCCCACCACTGTGGACAAAACCCCACTGACCCTGGGCGGGCGAAACCTGAACTGAACTCTGTACCCATTTTCTACTGTTTGCAGGACCCACTGAGATATATTTGGCAGAAGTTTCCACGCTGCCAGAAAATCTACTAAGGGAGAGGAGAGGAGAGAGCGTGGCATCCTAAAGAAAAGTTCCATCATGATCTTTCATATTAGATAGATTGAGCCAGAGATGTCTCTCCGTAGCTACCAGGGCTGCCATAGACCACCCGATTGATTTGGCGGTCTCCTTGGTAGCCCAACGAAAGCCTTATGGCTCAATTCCCCACCATCACCAAGGTCTTTTAGCAGGTCGGCTTGATATGCTTTTGAAATAGACATGGTGTGTAAACATGTCACTTGTTTTGTTATCAATGCCTTTCAACGCTTTACAAATTTGATTTACTGTAACAGGATTAAAAACAAAAACATCCAAATTTCCAGTTGCTGGTGTAATCCCAGAACATGAGACAGTTGTATTTGGATTTAAACTGTCAAATACAAACCCAGCATGTATAAAGTGTTCAACTGGCTAATCATACACAGTAAAATTGGCAGTGTTAATTAAGCAGTGTTATCCTACATTTACTCTTAAGGAGTTAACTTAACAACAAATAGTGAAAGATACCCTCTAGTGTTGGTGAAAATGATCAGAGTTAAATTCTGCCTCATTAACTTTACTCTGTTAAGCTCCGCCCCTCAAGCTAACGTCAAGGATCTGGTCAAGGATCATCAAGTTTCTCGTCGTCGTTGCCACCGTCATTTTCTTTCACCTCGCACCAAAAGGTAAGCTCTTTTAAGTAACGTATTAAAACATCACTTTTGAATAAATGTGCTAATATTACAGCATAGGTTGTAGTTTGATGAACTTTGTGTAATTTGGTAGGGTCAAACACCGAATAACAGGGGACGGTTGTAACACCTTGAAATCCTCCAATCAGAAACAACCTAGAGTGATGACACTCACTGTGCACATGCTCAGTTAGTTTCCCTCCATTCTTGCCATAAAGGGAGCCACATTTGAATCTTCCTGACGGAGTTATCTACAAAAGATTGTTTTTGAGGTAAAAAAATTACTTTTCTTTCTGATGTACTTTTTTGGATGCTGTTATAGGATCAAATGTCTATGAATTCAAACAGTCAATCACTAACCAAGTTTCATTTATATTTTAAAAACTAATCAAGCTAAAAAAAAACTGCATAGTTTCTCTTTAATGTGCAAATTAAAAGTAAAATGTGCAATGTGCATTGCAAATTAAATGTAAAATGTCATCAAATCACATTTTAAGGTATTTATCTTTTTTTATGTAAAGATAGTCAGTGTGATAGACAGCATGCCAAATATCAGAAAGAGGAAGACAGACAGGGGAGTCCCATTTCCTGTGCTGGAAAGGGCTTCCGATGAAATCATACAGGGAAAGTCAGTCAGGGGAGTGGCCAAATCACATGGCATTTGCCATGTGACTCTGCACCGATTCCACAAGAAGAGGAGCCAGGGATCAAAGACACTTTCCAGAGTTGGATACTGGACTACCTGATGCAGGCAGCTGATTTGTATTATGGATTGAGCCCAAAGGAGGTAGGCTAGATATGTATTAAGCTAGAGTAGGCTATGCTATGTAGGCCTACATTTGTTGTGTATTAAACTAATTAACAATTTATATAATTTAGGTCCGGAAGTTTGCCTATGATTTGGCAAAGACCTACAGTTGCAGGTACCCCGAAACCTGGGCAGAGAACGGGATGGCTGGAGCCGACTGGTTCACAACATTTTTGAAGAGGCACCCCACTCTCTCCATAAGAAGCCCTCAGGCTACAAGCCTCTCACGGGCTACGAGTTTCAATGAGACAAACGTCAATACGTTTTTTGACAACTTGTTTTCTGTCCTGGACAAACACAGATTTGCTGCACAGGATATCTGGAACATGGATGAAACAGGTGTGGTGGAAATTATCTATATCTCCCTCAGAAACACCTTCCAGAGGCTCACAGCCTTACAAAATAAAAGCATTACAAAATAAAAGCACTAAATAACATAATATTTTTCTATACAGGAATCACCACAGTGCAAAATCCTGAAAAAATTGTGGCTAGAAAGGGAGTCAAGCAAGTAGGTGCAGTCACCTCTGCAGAACGGGGGACACTAATTACACTTGCCTGTGCAGTGAATGCCTTGGGGAATTCCATCCCACCAATGTTCATCTTCCCCCGGAAAAAAAATCCATCCTTCCTTTACCAGCAATGGCCCTCCTGGCTGTATCGGTACAGCAAATGGGTCTGGGTGGATGCAAGGGGAGGACTTTTTGGTCTTCCTCAAGCACTTCCAGACTCACACCAAGTCCTCACTGGAGTCAAAAGTGCTGCTAATTCTGGACAACCATACCTCCCACCTTTCTGTGGAGGGGATTGATTTTTGCAAGAGCCATGGCATCGTCCTCCTCTCATTCCCCCCACACTGTTATAAGCTGCAGCCCTTGGATCGCAGTGTATATGGGCCACTGAAGAGGCTGGTATACAACTGCTGTGACAGCTGGATGAAAGCTCATCCAGGAGCCACAATGACCATTTATGATCTGCCAGGCATTGTGAAGAGTGCCCTTCCCCGTGCTGCATCACCGGCAAATATTCAGGCAGGGTTTGCATGCACTGGAATTTGGCCTTTTAATAGGAATATTTTCACTGACAGTGACTTTGCACCATCCCTAGTCAGAGACCGCCCAATGCCAGCAGTGACACCAGAGGTTCCATCTTCCTCTACAACTCCATCACCCAATGTGGCAATGGTGGCATCCTCCATGCCACTTAGAGCATCATCCCCTGTCACACCATGTGTGGTGTCCAAGCCTGAGCCTGAGCCATCATCCTCTGCTATGGACACAACTTTTTCACCCATGTCCATCCGTCCACACTCAAAAGCTGGCCCAAGAAAGCAGACGACAAAGGGCAGGAAAAGAAGGGAAACCGCTGTCCTTACAGATACTCCCGTGAAAAAACAACTGGAGGCCGAGAAAAGCAGGTCTGCAGCTAAAAGAAAAATGAATTTCAGCAACAACAAAAAATCCAAACCGAAGAAGCAAAAAAATTCAGGACTCATCTGATGATGAAAATGAATTCTGCATTATGTGCTTGGAAAGCTTCTCCAGGTCAAGGGAGGTTTGGCTCCAGTGCTGGTCCTGTAAAGCCTGGGCACACAAGGACTGCACAGATGGAAGGGATTTTTACACTTGCCACAACTGTGATTCAGACTAGGCCTACCGAGCCCCCCACCCCCTCTTTCTCTGTTGTTGACAATGTTTGAGTTCATGTTTAAACTTTTTTGAGGTGTTCTACCCAATAAATAATTTTCTTGCATTATAATTTGACAGTTTCATCCTCTTTTTTTGTCATTCATGTGAAAAAAAGGTAATCATTACTTAAAAACATGAAATGAATAGTCACAATAACTGATAAATAATATTTTCTATTTTGAGTATATGATTATGTATATTTTAGACATGTTACAACCGTCCCTGACACGCGTTACAACCATCCCTGTACACTGGGACGGTTGTAACAGTGGAGAGACTGTATTAAAATCAATTTTGCAACCTGTACATATTTCATAAAACCACTTAAATACATTGTTTCAGCAGTTGACAGATTGAAGTTTATAATATAACAAATTGGTTATTCCAGTAAAAATGGTTTTTGATGTATTGCTAAAAATTGCAAAAAGTGTTACAACTGTCCCTGGTCTCCCCAACTTGCAACTTCGCAGTATGGTAGAGAATTTTTTTTTCGTCACAGTGTGGTAATGATAAATCTTAAATGATGTCAATGATCGTATTTAATTTGTATTTCTGTTGTAGTTAGTTTTGTTATATCCTGTTAATTTGTATATTGTTATTTAGAAACGTTGAATTATCCAACGTCACAATGGAGCATTAACAGTTAGCCGCTTTTTTCATGTCAGTTTTTCATTAGACAGTAGAAATTGCAATGTTCATATTCAAAGACTTAGTTAAAAGTGATGACTATGCAAACTATTGCAACAATTTTGGTACCTAACCTTTTTCCACTGTCATGTGTGCAAAACTCTGTCACCTAGGCCTACAGAACATGCTGGTTAAGGTGAAACTTGGGGATGCCCAGAAATTTGTTAAAATAACCGAGCTGAGCCTGAAGGAGTTTTTGTCTGCTGGTAAGAAAAAAATAATACTTTTTAACTTTTTATTACTTTATTTTTAGGATTAAAAATCATATTTCCATTACTTGTTTGTTATTTCGTAGTTTTATTTGAGAATATATATTCAGGGCTCGACAGTGCGAGCGTTTCACTTGAAAATAGCTGTGTGTGAACTGTAAAATTTATTTTGGAGCACCTGTACGAATAAAAAAATAAATGCGATCAGTTTTCTTGAATGTAAGATCATAAAATGTCTTCAATACCTTAAATGGCATAACAAGCGTCTTAATAGTCATTTTAAGGCGCCTTATATTTTGGGAATGGAAAGATAAACCATAAATCACGATACTGCCTAATGTGATTATTAAACTTCTAAAGGCTATTTGATTTCATTAAATAAATGTGAGCGCTTAACGTTTAAAAGCCTGAACGCGGTGCTGTTGTGCGTTCGACATGCTGGCGCAGCATGCTCAGAATTAGTTTTCAGTCAATAAATAACGCACATTTATGCCAAGCAATTGCTTATGAACTAATGCTGATCAATTATGACAATGTTTTTGTCACAGTGTTTATATTGTAATATGTTGTATACGGTTGTAAGAATGCATATTTTATCTCCCTCTGAATTTGACTGAGCAGCCTGCAGTAATAAAGCATAAACATTTCAAAATAAGAGTCCCGGTGTATTTTATGCTTGTTTGTAAATAAAAGTCAGGCAGTTTGTCCAGTTTCCATGCGGTTATTATGTGGAATGACATGAGGGTGAGTAATTAATGACAGAATTTTCATTTTTGTGCGAATTAACCCTTTACGTTTCATTAACCTGATGTACCAAACTAAAACTGAAATAAAAATGAACAAAATCTATACAGACATTTTTAAAAAGAACAAAAACTAATAAAAATGACAAAAACAACAAAATTACTAAAACCTTAAGTAAAATTAAAATGAAAGCTTAAAAGCAGAAATAGTTTTGCCCCTAAAGTTTCTAAATGCATTTGAGAAGCACAGGTGCTCCTAGGGGAAAAAGTAAGCGTCAAGCCCTGTATATACTGTCACTGGTAACTCTGAACATCAGAGCAAATGCAACAAGTAACTGATCAACATTTTAATATGTAATGCCTTTTCTCATTAATTTGCATACCTTTTTCCAGCTTTTTTAAAGTTCGGTGTCCCAACTGTACCTGAGAATGTGATGGTTGTTGATGAATCAGGGACGGAGGTGGATGATGATGTTTTTGAGGATGTAGTTAAAGATCCCTCAGTTGGAGTTCTCACCATAAAACATGGTGCAGGTTTGTATTTATTATATTACTGACTAGAAATTTGCTTAGTGCTTATTTTTTAGTATTGTGAAGATTTTTTCCACCCTTTATGGAACTAGACTTGGAATCTGCACCATCCACAAGCCTCTCCTGTGCAGTTAAATCGGTCCCTGTCTTCATCTATTGACTCCACTGATTCACAGGACACAGTGATTATTGAAGAAAGCTCTTCAAGTTTCTTTTCAAAAGAATGAGGCTAGATCATGAAGCTAAAAAGGTGAGCATCAAATTGTTATTATTTATTGGGGGGAAAAAAAGACTTAATTCATCAATCTTAAAAAAAAAAAAATAAATACATATATTTAAAAAAAAAAAAAAATTAAGATAATGCTTTGTTCTTAAAATGCCATATTTATGCTTTGTTTTGTTTTTTATGTTATTTTTTTTTTTTTAATTATTATGAAGTTGGTGGAATCCATTCTTGTCCAGAAACCTGGTGTAATAAATGAATACAACCGAACTAAAACTTTGGGGGATGAAACGAGAAGGAAAATGGTGAACATCCTGGCAGCTGACATGACAGAAAAGAATGGGTAATCTGCATATCATTAACTGGTGTACATATGATCTCTCACTGTAGTTCTATCAACTTTTGTTTTTTGAACCTAGGCTAAAGGCCTTTTTTTTTTTAAATTATACAGTACATCACCACCACGGCAGGTTAAAGAAAAATACGCCAGAGGAATTGTGGCTTTGTTCCCTTACCTCAGTGACCCTTTCTCCAAAAATGGCTATGTAAGTATCACAATGTTTCTGGATTTTATTTCTGTGTTAACATATCTTAAATGCTGATCACACCCATAATACAGGTGCTGGATTTTGCTATTGAATTTTAACACTTTTTTTTTCTTTTCCTCTTTCTGTATTTTTGTCTTTCTAAGGAGCATTACTATGATGGTGAGAGTGGCACTGGGTACTTGGCATGGAGAACCAAAACTATACAGAGAGGCTTGGCTAAAGAACGACGAGCATCATTTGAAGGTACAGAATGAAACTTTCCTGACCCTATGCAGTCAAGCGATATATTGACAGTCTTTCCACGTTTCAAAGACGTTAAAGGCTTGGTAAAGTGTTTATGATCATATTTTTAAGGATTTAAAAAAATGGTGTTGTCTAAAAATAAGTTTGTTCAATGCTTGCAGGGGTTTATATTTGATAATGATTCCTCTTCTTAGATTGAGCAAGACTTTGTTCTGATGTTTGGAGAAGGAGTGTCAGGCAAGCTACTGGAGAAGTGGACGACTGCATTCAAGAAAAAAGTGATTCAGCAGTCCAAAAAGCTTCCAACCACCAGTGATGTAGAAGAACTCCTGCTAGCAGCTCAGTTTCCTGATGACTCAGAAGAGGGTGTTAATTCTGGTAAGATGTTTCAGATTAATTTAATATTAGTAATTTTAATAATGTTTGTGTAATATTTTAAAGAACATAAGGGTGAAATATTTAGTTCCCATTAATTTTTTGTTATTATTTATTCTTTAGTTTCAGTTTTCATTATTGACGTTTTCCTAACATATACTGTCTAAACAGTTTGGGACTCTGACCTCTCTTCTATACTACTGCTGTTGCATCTGATCCCACCTTCTGCCCAAGGCCGAAAGAGACCAGGAAAGGTGTCTGCCTCTCAAACAGAGAAACATCTTGTCTTTAAGAAGGTTTGTTTTTGTTTTTTGTTTTTTCATTGTAGTTTTCTATTGTTTGACATATCAGTGATGGTTTTGTACAATTTGCTTTGTCTTCTCAGAGTGGAACAAACATTGAGGAGCATCTTCGAGACATCACTGCTAGTGCTCAGCCCTATCTCCTGGCTGTGGGACCTCAGAAGAATTCAGTTCACCAGTACTTCATCGTTCTCGATCAGCATGCCATTCCATGCAAGTCAACCTCTTCTCTTGGTGCCTTTGACGAACTGTTTAAGGCACACTTTGTTTTTGGCACATCTTACAATACTATGCTACACAACATGTACACTTTCATTCAGACCACTGTGTACAACATCGATGTTGGCAAAGTGAAAGAGAGTCCTCGTGTTGCTGAGGTCAGAGCAAGGCTGCTTAGCTAGGTCCCTTAAGATTTTCTGTCCTCATGAAGTGTTTTGTTTGTCAGGCTGAGTTAAATGGTTCAAAAATGCTTCTTAGGCGCTTCAGATTAGTTCATGGTTTAGTTCCTGGAAAGAATCTTCACCTTAAGTGCATAGAGTCAGGTTGTGATTCTGTGTTTGGTACTTTTTCAGGTTTTCGGAAACATCTGCACACAAAACATGCTGAGCAAAATGACAGTGAGCAGAATTTTGACACCATTGATAGCCGTGAGACTGCCAAGGCAGATGGAGAAAGTTATGCTGAAATACTTGATCAGATTGGCAGTGCCGGAGAGGTGGCCACAACATCTGAATTGTTAAAGTCAAATAAGAGCACTTTCGATATGTGTGCATCTGCTGTTGCACAACTAAAAGTTGCTGGTTTAAGTCAGTCTGCTATAAGTGGTTTTGTTTCATCTATGGAAGAAATGGTTTTTGAGATTCATAGTCAGGCCCAGGATGCAGCTTTGCTCTATCTGTCTCCACAGGACACTGCTACTAAAAGAAAGATAGAAAATTCATTTCAAAACTTGGAAAATCCATTTGCTATGTTAAATTCTGAAGCCAAACGAAAGAGACTCTTTACAGAAAAATGGGGAATTGTTGAACCAAGCGAAATAGTGCTTGGCACAAGATTTGACAGCAGGAGAAATAAAACCACAGGTTCGTTTGATCAAGTTGTTGTAACTGATAAATTTGCTTATATTCCCATTTTAGAAACACTAAAGGCAATTTTACAAAATCCGCTACTTACTGATTTGTTTAAACCCAGGCATGTTCCAAAGGAAGGCATTTATGTTGACTTAAGTGATGCGGCATATTTAAAAAGTAATCCCTTATTTTATACAGAAAATGATGCCTTACAAATTCAGTTATTTTATGATGATTTTAAGACCGCTAATCCTTTGGGTTCCAAAAAAGGTATACATAAATTAGGTGCAATCTATTTGAAATTAAGGAATTTCCCCCCAGTTTTTAACTCCTCATTGGTGAATATTCATTTATGTGCCCTCTTTCATGCACAGGATATTAGGTGCTATGGTTTTAATTCTACACTTGAGCCTCTAGTAAATGATTTGAAAGTGCGTGAGATTGAAGGGGTTAAGAATCCAGTGTCTGGAAGTTGTATTAGGGGTACAGTTATTCAAGTCACTGGGGATAATCTTGGCTTGCACAGCTTGTTTGGGTTTCTTGAGTCATTTGGGGCTCGATATTGCTGTCGTTTCTGTTTTCTTGAGAAACATCACTTTCAGTCTGTGTTCTGTGAAGATAACCCTGAGGTTGTATTAAGAATATCAGAGATGCATGCTCTGCACTGTGAAACTTTAAAAACTGATTGTACACTACCTCATGTTTATGGTGTCAAACGGACGTGTTTGTTAAATTCACTCAAGTATTTCAACACAGCCAACAATTTCGCTGTGGATATAATGCACGGCATTCTAGAAGGAGTTGCTCAGCTAGAGGTAAAACTTGTTCTGCAGTACATTCAGCATAATTTTCTGAGCACTGATGATCTTGCTGGTAGGGTACATGCTTTTGACTATGGTTACAATCAGCAGAGGAACCGTCCTCCAATGGTCAAATTGTTTGATGGAAGCAACAATTTGGGTTTAAATGCCATCCAATCTTGGTGCTTGTTGCGCAACACGCCCCTATTATTTGGTGATTTAGTGCAAAGAGATGATAAACACTGGCATCTTCTTATTTTACTTTTGCAAATTGTTAACATCGTATTTTCACCAGTCTTAACAGAAGGCATAACCATTTATCTTAAACATTTAATAATTGAACATCACCAGCTATTCAAAAAATTATTTCCTGAAAGAAGTCTTTTGCCAAAGCATCAAATAATGATACATTACCCACAGTGTATAAGAAAAATTGGACCAATTCTGCACATGTGGTGTATGCGTTATGAAGCTAAATACAAATTCTTTAAAACACAATTAAAAAGTTTCAAAAACATCACCAAAACACTAGCCAAAAAGCACCAATTTTGTACTGCGATGCACTGGGAGTCTTTTAGCCAGTACAGACTGTCTTTTGGCCCAGGGAAGATGGTAGAACTCAGTGAACTTAAAGGTGGCCAAGAAATTGCTTCCAAACTAGGAGTGGTAATGTCAGACGTTATCTATTCTGTAAAGTGGATCAAACACACAGAGTATCGCCCTGACTTTATTATCTGTACAGAAGTAGCATGTGAGATGCCAGTGTTTTGTAAGATCAAGACTATTGCTGTGAAAGATGAAAACGTGCTGTTGTGTGGAACACTGATGGAAACTGTATGTTTTGATGATCATTACTATGCTTTTACAGTCAGACTGCATCCAGACAGAGTTTTTAAGGTAGTGAATGTTAATGAGCTGTGTTGTTTCAAACCATTTGATCTTCAGATGAAATATGGTACAACAGATTCTGCACTGCATATAGTGCCATATTGCCATTTAATGCAGACGTGATGTATTTTTGTGTATTTGAGTGTTTCCTGAGCCTGACTCTTGTTTTAATAAATGTTTTAAATGTGACATTGTTGAAGTTGTTTTCTTTGTTTTGAAAACATGTTTTAAGAGTTCATTTGACATTGTAGAATGTCAATTGTTTTACTGTACTTAGACCACAAAGCGAAATACTGACACTTATTAACCTGTTGCAACACCAAATGGGTTTTAAGAATTTTACTCTGAGTGAGAGAATTTTTCAATATTAAAGTTGTAAATAAACTCTTATTAGTGTTAATATTTCACTAATGTAGAGTTAATTTACCCTTGGTGTTAAATCGTAGTAACACCAAACAGAGTTAATTTCCCCTTAGTGTTAAACTGAGGTAACACTGTTCAGTGTTGAGCAGTGTTAAATTTTTTACTCAAAACAGAGTTAATTTTACTCTGAAAATTTAACACTATGAGAAGAGTAAATTAATCACCAATTCTGAGTGGGACCAAATACACTCGGACCCAGTGTTAAATTTAACTCTTAATGAGTTAATTTAACACTGCAAAATTTACTGTGTATTAACTTTATTATTTATTTTACCTAGCCCAACCTGAATGTATCAGGCTAGAAGCTACATGAGTCCCTGACATGGATTTAATTAATTTCCAAAATTTTGAAGGGTTATTTAAATTCTCTGTAACTGACTTTAAATAAAACTCTGATTTAGACTTCCTAATCATCCATGTGCACTTATTCCTTAGTGTTTTAAATGTAAACCAATCAGCAGGATTGTTTGAAAATCTAGCTTGTGCCCATGATTTATTTCTTAAATTAATTAATTCTAAAAAGACTATCTGAAAACCAAGGATTATCCCTACCACTGATCCTGAACTTCTTAATGGGAACGTGTTTATTAGAAATGAACTGAAAAACTGATTGAAAATATTCCCATGCCAGTTCAACATCCTGTATTTGTCACAGACACGCCAGGTTCCAACATCACCCAATCACAGCGCACTCAATCCCCAGAGTACTGATCACATGCACCTGCACCTCATCAGCACTCCAATCTTCACCCACATAAAAAACACTCACGCTCACTCAGTCACTGTCCGGTCTTGTATGCATCTAGTATCCTAAATGCTTACCTCTTGGACTCCTTTGAAAACTACTTACCTGTCTCCCTCGTCTCCCTCGTCTCCCTCGTCTCCCTCGTCTCCCTCGTCTCCCTCGTCTCCCTCGTCTCCCTCGTCTCCCTCGTCTCCCTCGTGTTGTTCCAGTTTGTGTGTGAGTGTCTCCAATCCTCCTCGTCAGCCATCTCAGCACCTCTCCACAGATCTTCACTTCTGCAAATCACCCAAAGGACAGTATTACCATTTATCATCACCTCTACATCTAACTTCATTCATCTTCACTCACCTGCACCACCGTCAACTCTGCTGTGTGTGAAAATAAAGTCTGTTATCTGTTACCTCTGCCTCTGCCCCGTCTGTATTGTAACAGTATTAGAGTTACTCTTCTAATACCACTATGGTATAAATCGTGCAAAAATGCTTGTTTCTCAAATATTTTTACATTTCTTTTAAAAATAAAAACTGGGTTTTACCTTAGGGATTTTTGTATCCTGGACACAAGCAATTACACAATGATCACTGATATCAGTACAGAATATACCAGTTGAAGTAAATTTATGAGCAGCATTTGTTATGATTAGATCCAGTAAAGTAGATTTATGTTGCACTTTAGGATTTAGCCTTGTTGGTGCGTTAATGAGTTGTATAAGGCTTAAGGAGTCACACAATTCTTTAAGACAATCTGAGGTCCCAGAGAGCCAATTCCAATTTAAATCACTCATAAGGATGAACTCAGAAGAGTCATTGAACTCATGTAAAATATCTGCGCTTTGAAAGCATCCCGTGTAGCGGATGGAGGTCTATAACAGCAAACCACAGCGATATTAGAGACTTTTGAAACACCCAAAAACACAAAGGAAGATTCAGTAGTGAATGTGAAATATAACAATTTATTGAGAGAAGTCCAAGCTAGGAAGAGAGCAAGAGTCAGATGAAGCATGTGCAAATAAACAGTCACTCTTGGCAGCGCAGGAACACAATCAGGGCCGCATTAAGACTACAAGGGCTTTACCTCTTGAGGGGGCCCTTCATCCACCAGAACTACATTCACTCAATCTTCTTAATCACAAAGTGCAAGTTATCAGCCTTTTATTTTGCATGAATAAATGCCATTACCAAAACATTTGAACCTATAGGTCTGTTATAAAATATAAATATCACTGCATGAACTACATATTGGCACATAGTCTGAACTATTTGTACAGGCTACTTACAGTACTTAGAGCTACTGCTTACATCAACTCCATCTTCCTATCAATTCAGCCTTTTGTTTTGCAGAAATAAATGCAATAAAGCTCTCATATACAACATTTCATTTGAAAATATACAAAAATGTTCCTTTCTGAACGCTTTTTTATCATGCTGAAAATGTAATCAGATCATGGTTTGCTTAAGCTTTTTCAGGACACAAAATCCCTTATGACTCCCTCACTATGACACTTTCGATTGACATGCGTGTCAGAATAATTCTTTCTTCTGCCATTGCTGTTTTTTTTGTTGTTGTTTTTTGACAGCTTTGAAAAAGAACGTTCTACATATGTATTTGTGATTGGTAAAGTTTAAAAAGCTCATATATTTCATATTCTCGAGAAGTTATGACATCAACTTGTCTATTATTAGCAATTCAACGTGAGGAGCTACGTCAGGTGAGTTCAGGCCAATCATTAGGGTGGATAGTAGGCACATTGGGATGCAGGGTCAGTCTCTCTAAACCCCTCCTTTCCGAGAGTCTCCTCTGCTCTGATTGGTCAGATGGCCCAGTCTGTTGTGACTGGTCTACAGCTTACATCACATGTCAGAAACCAAACAAATGACCATATCTGAATTTCCGGAGGCTCCCTTAGCACTTGATACACAATAGCTGCGTCTCATTTCGAAGGCTGCATCCTCCGGAGGTCGCATTTAAACGCTGCATCATTGAGGCTGGCTCATTTAAGAAAAATAACCACTGGATTGCAAAGTAAGAAAGAAAATACAGCATTTTGCACCTCACGAGGAATAACCATCAATTTTATTATGGTTACTTTTCTTAAAAAAGACATCCTTAATGACGTATGCAGCCTTCAAATGCGACCTCCGGAGGACGCAGCCTCTGAAATGAGATGCAGCTAGTGATTCGAACAGTAACAATGGCGTCAGTTTTACCATATCGATTCCAGCGCGAGACCTCGTATTTGGAAGTGCATGTGGATTTGCTTTTGCACCGTAAAAAAAAAAAAAACACAAACCAAACTCTTCCAGTCTCAGCTACAACAGTGTTTGAAGGAATAGATGTTGTGAGCAACCAATGAAGACCATCAGCTGCTGTTATGCAAATTTTTACATTGTCATGTAGGTTTGTAACAGGAAGTGAGACTGGAATTGCTGACGACTCGTTCCAACAGTTCAGAATCAATTCATTCTTTAAGGAGAAAATTACTTTATTTATCCTGCACTTTGATCTTTAAAACAATGTGTCAAAAACACACGCAAGTTCGGCCCAAATGTTTAATGTCATGATTGTTACCATCTATTTGCATTAGTTTATATACAGCTGGTCGCTTTTATCGATTCGTTATGCAGCAGACGTAAATATATAAACACATCAGAAATGCATTCGATTTCAGTTCTCTTTTATCATCACTGTAATACAATACAAATCTTATTTAAATGATCAGTGTTCTAAAATGGAAGCAAATAAAGTATACATACAATATGTGTCTAATGTCAATGCTATGGCCTTTGTGTAGATATTTAAAGATGGTCATCTTTAAGCATGACTGTTTGGATTTATGTGAAATGGTAACACTTTACAATAAGAGTCCATCTGTAACATCTGAAAGGTTAATAAAAGTATTGTTCATTGTTAATTTTAACATTTCAACAGTTTAAGTACAGTACCTCATTGAACGTTTTCAGAAACTGTAAGCAAACTGTATGCAAAGCAATGATTTGTATTTTTATTGGACTTCAGACAGAACATGACTGACGACTGCAGGGTTCAGTGAGTGAAGGGTCGCACATCGGTCGAGAAGCGCAGCGCCGCACCACGTCTTTAAAATTCGAACACATTGTTTTCTTTGGTGCTGTTCACACAGAAGGCGTTTTTCCATTCCAATGCACTACTTTTTCATTGTTTTTCTATGTAAACATGCGCTAGAAGGACGTGTAGAACCGTTGCGCTCACGTCTTTTGCAGCATCTCGCGCATGACATGGTGTTCTAAAGCCAGGAATCAGTTCAGCTAAGTTAGAATCAGTTTTTAAAAAAAAAAAAAAAAAAAAAAAGCGTCTCGAGACCTTGCGGTTTTCCCCCATTCCACTGCCCGCGTCAAAGCAAAAACGCGTTCTGTGTGAACGAGCCCTATGAGTGTATACGCACACAGGCAGCGCCACTCGGTCTGTCCGGGTTGTCCAGATACTGATACTGTGAGTTGTTTGCTGCTAGACGCGGCGCGTCTTGATGCACTTGGCGCGCAGGACTTGAAACACCCGCACGTCTTCAAAGCAAAGCGATGTTAAAGGGACAGTCATCACAATATATAATGCGGTTATATTTTTTTCCTGCATCACCGGGGCCCTCCCTCAGCCCGGGGCCCTGGGCTTAAGCCGAGGCGCTTCAAAGATGGCCGTCGAGAGAAATGATTGCATAGACCTTATTCAGAGCAGCGCCATGACAGCTGTGAAAGCGAGGCAGTGAGGGATAGACTTGCTGTGTTTTTAATGGCATCCGCTATAAAACCTGTGTAAAGCTCCTATCACTAATTTTCCACAGCTCATCATGTTGTCTGGAGTCTAATAAAGATTGTTGGAAAAATATTTTTACAGTGTTTCGTCAGCAGAACAATCCAAAAAAAAAAAAAAAAAAAAAAACATTAAACAACATTATTAGATATAAGTGTGCACTGCGATGTTGACTATGTAGTCAGCTAGTGTTCCAATCAGTTCAGATATATAGTGAGAATAATCATGATTCTGTCAGATCAAACACACAATCAAACTCTCAGTCAGTGTTCAGATATTAAACTTTAATCAGAGGCTTTAAATGAAGCTCTAAACACAGAATTCACTGGAACCAAACCGATCTTGATTCTGATTAAATGACTGAAACCTTCAATATAACACAAAATCAGCAGGACTGATCTGATATAATGAGCTGTTTGACATTCTTAAATCTGCCTTCAGTAATGCTTCTCTATTTAACTGTGCTGTGATTCTGGTGATGGCCTGTAGAGGGAGACACAGTCACTAATGCTTCCAATCACTTTAAAAGTATAGTGAATTAAACATTAGAAGCATCAGGTTTTTTTTTTTTTTCTCCTGGAGCATTCCAGATTTATTAATAGTGAAATTAATTTCATTAAAAATATAAATTTAGTTCATATTTATTTATAATTCTTCCTAGTAACCGTTTTAGAATGTCATGTACAGAAATATACTCTCTTAAATGGCTGTATATCCTACTAACATAAAATAACAGAGTAAAAGCAGTGATTATATCTGTATTTACTGTCAAACTATCAAATTCATTCAGGAAAAACATTATATTTATTTAGCAGATGCTTATATACAAGTGACAACAAACAACTCATCTTAGGAAGTTATAATAACATGAGAAGAAGAGCTAATTGAATAACTGATGACAAACAAAAATAAAATTATTCTTTGACTCATGTACAGGAATATGAATATTTACATATTTAATTCCCCATATTTGAATTGAATATATGTAATAATAGCAACACTTTGAACGCATATTTAATGATTTTACTCAATTAACCTTTAGGTTTTAATGAAAGTGAAGATGAAAATGTGCAGCTGTATTTCTGCTGTTTCATGAGCACCACCTGTCTGTCAGAGAGTGAATCTGCACATCTATTCATCATGTCTGCTGATTTTGTTCACATCAAACTTTTAACTGGTTGAGGGAACAGAATGTAAACAATTCAGATAATCATATCTAAAATTTGATTATGTATTTTTAAAATGCCCACAATAACACTGTTCATGTTCATTACAGTAATATTAGTGCCTTCTCTTTATTTTCAAACATTATCAAATCGATTGACACAAACAAACTTTATCAAACCAATCATTACTGTGTGAATGTGAGATGTTCCTCTGCTGGCCCTGTGCAACTGCTTATGCTGCTTATTAGAGCCAGAACTGAATAATAATAAAATATAAACTATTAATAATATATATTACACACTCATTCAGTGACTGAACATGAAGAAACTTCTACTGGTGAGACGACAGGAACCACAGCTTTCTAAAGAGAAAACACACACAAACTCACTCACTCACTCACTCACACACACACACGTTTGTTTTTGTGAATTGTGGGAACATTCCATAGGCGTAATGGTTTTTATACTGTACAAACCGTATTTTCTCTCCCCCTACACTACCTCTACCCCTAAACCTATCCATCACAGGAAACTGTGCACATTTTTACTTTCTCACAAAAACTCATTCTGTATGATTTATAAGCCTTTTGAAAAATGGGGACATGGAGTAATGTCCTCATAAGTCACCCTCTCCTTGTAATACCTATGTCATACCCATGTCATTATACAAATTTGTGTCCTGATATGTCACACACACACACACACACACACACACTCACACTCACTCACACACACACTCACACACTTATTCAAGTCAAGTCACCTTTATTTATATAGCGCTTTTTACAATGCAGATTGTCTCAAAGCAGCTTTACATTGATAACTGGTATATAATTTTGGCTGCACAGCAGCTCTTAAAGAATAGTGTCAATGCAGGCAGATCAAAGCACTGTTCAATATCAAATGTCAAGTGTCCCCAACTAAGCAAGCCAAAGGCGACAGCGGCAAGGAACCCAAACTCCAACAGGTGACATCAGATGGCAAACAGGTGGCAAACAGACTGTGTTAAAATGGAGAAAAAAACCTTGGGAGAAACCAGGCTTAGTCGGGGGGCCAGTTCTCCTCTGGCGAACAGTGCTTTGTTACGATTCAGGTTGCTATCATATGTCTGATAGGATCGCAACATTCAAAGTATTTATTCCAGTTCAGTCCAGTTGAGGATTGTATTCATCACACCGGTATGGACGGTTTGTTGAGGAGCTGTGTCACTGGCTGTCGTGTCGATGAGGCCTTCACAATGGATGATCTAGTTGACTCAATCTCTGCTGATACTTCAGGGCTGCGTTGTGGTCGTGTCAAGGCGCCGGTCCTCGGTCTCACCTGGATACGGCCCAGATCTGGTTGACTACGGTAAACCTCGGGATAAACAGAAAGACTAATATTAGCGTAGATGCCATTCTTCTTCTGATGTAACGAGTACATCTGGTGTTATAGGAAGTGTTCCCGGTTCCGGCTGACCTAATTTATGCAGCCTAATAATCCTTTAACGGATTTGAAAATATAAATTGATAATGTGTTATGTGTATGCCAGGTTAAAGAGATGCGTTTTTAGTCTAGATTTAAACTGACAGAGTGTGTTTGCTTCCCGAACAATGCTAGGAAGACTGTTCCAGAGTTTAGGTGCCAAATAGGAGAAGGATCTACCACCTGCGGTTGATTTTGATATTCTAGGTATTATCAGCTGGCCTGAATTCTGAGATCGCAATAGACGTGAAGGACTATAATGCTTTAAGAGCTCGCTCAGGTACTGGGGAGCTAAACCATTTAGTGCTTTGTAAGTAATTAGCAAGATTTTAAAATCTATACGATGTTTAACAGGAAGCCAATGCAGTGTTGACAGAACTGGGCTAATGTGGTCATACTTCCTAGTTCTAGTAAGAACTCTAGCTGCTGCATTTTGGACGAGCTGTAGTTTATTTATCAAGCGAGCGGAACAACCACCCAGTAGAGCATTACAGTAATCTAGCCTTGAGGTCATGAACGCATGAACTAACTGTTCTGCATTTTTCATTGAGAGCATATGTCGTAGTTTAGATATATTTTTAAGATGGAAGAATGCGGTTTTACAGATGCTAGTAACATGGCCTTCAAATGAAAGATTGGTATCAAAGAGCACACCCAGGTTTTTAACTGACGTCGAAGACTTAACAGAGCAGCCATGAAGTGTTAGACAGTATTCTAGGTTATTATGTGAAGAAGTTTTTGGTCCAAAAATTAGAATCTCTGTTTTTTCTGAATTTAGTAGTAGGAAATTACTGGTCATCCAATTTTTTATATCAGCTATGCATTCTGTTAATTTTGTGAAGTGGTAAGTTTCGTCAGGGCGCGAAGAAATATAGAGCTGAGTATCATCAGCGTAAGAGTGAAAACTAACGCCATGCTTCCTAATGATATCTCCCAAGGGTAGCATGTACAGAGTGAAAAGCAACGGTCCTAGTACTGAGCCTTGCGGTACTCCATATTGAACTTGTGATCGATATGACATCTCTTCATTTACTACTACAAACCGATAACGGTCAGATAAGTATGATTTGAACCATGCCAATGCAGTTCCACTAATGCCAACATAATTTTCGAGTCTATTTAAAAGAATGTTGTGATCGATAGTGTCAAATGCAGCACTAAGATCCAGTAACACTAATAGAGAGATACAACCATGATCTGATGATAAGAGCAAATCATTAGTAACTCTAATGAGAGCAGTCTCAGTACTATGGTACGGTCTAAATCCTGACTGGAAATCCTCACAGATACTATTTCTGTCTAAAAAGGAACATAGTTGTGATGATACTGCCTTTTCTAGTATTTTTGACAGAAAAGTGAGATTTGAGATCGGCCTGTAATTGACTAATTCTCTAGGATCAAGTTGTGGTTTTTTAATAAGAGGTTTAATAATAGCCAGCTTAAAACTTTTTGGTACGTATCCTAGTGATAAAGATGAATTGACGATATTAAGAAGAGGATCTATGACCTCTGGAAGCATCTCTTTCAATAGCTTAGTCGGTATAGGATCTAACATACATGTTGTTGATTTTGATGATTTAATAAGTTTAGACAATTCTTCCTCTCCTAAAGCAGTAAATGAATTGAATTTTTCCTCAGGGACACTACAGTGCACTGTCTGACACGATACTGTAGTAGACGGTTGCATGGTTATAATTTTTTCTCTAATTTTGTCAATCTTGCAAGTAAAGAAGTTCATAAAGTCATTACTGCTGTGCTCTTTGGAAACATCAGAAGTTCTCTTCTGAACCGTCGTATTGAACAGCAGCTCTGAAATTTCTCTCTTTCTCTGAAATAAAGGAAGTGAAGCTGCTTCTCAAGTGTCGGTGACAGTCAGACGTCAGCAAACTGTCACAGACACGCCAGGCTCTTCACTCACCCAATCACGACGCACTCCCTCACCAGAGTTCTAACCACGCACACCTGACACTCATCAGCACCGTCATCACCAGCACTATATAACACACAGCATCACATTCAGTCACTGTCCGGTCTCGTTACGCATACCTACATTGATGCTTACCTTCACGGACTCCTCAATCACCTACTTACCTGTCTCCAGTGTGTTCCTCATCTCCTTGTGTTCTCCAGTCTCCAGTGTGTGTCTTCGTGAATCTCATAGCTCCAAGATCCATCTGTCATCCACGCCATCTGCAACAAACCAAGTATCAGTTATCCAGTCAACGTATACCATTAACTTTATCTGGCTCTACTCACCTGTGCACTGCTCTGGTTGTCTCAGATAAACTCACAAACATTACCTGTGTCTCCGACCTCCTCTGTATGTAACAGAAGACCGGACCACACCGCTGAGCAACCACCATGAGCACTCCGGATCCCATTCAAGATCTTGTGGATGCACTTCGTCGCACTCTCACCAGTTCTCGAACATCCCCGCTCCCCAAGCAGTCACTTCTTCGCCGTCCGTGTTCACCAGTCCCATGGCCAAACCGGCGCCCTCCTCTGGCTCGGCGGAGGATTGCAACGGTTTCATTCTGCAATGTTCGCTGGCTTTGGAGATGCAACCGCACTTATATCCAGACGATAAAATGAAAGTCGCTTTCATAATCCAACAATTAGATGGTAAAGCACTCCGCTGGGCAGAACCACTCTGGAATCAGAACAGTCCCGTTGTACAATCACTCTCAAGTTTCGTCAATCATTTCAAGGAAGTCTTCGGTAAACCCGCATGGGACTCGTCCATAGGTGAGAGACTGTATAATTTAAAACAAGGTTCTCAGTCTGTTTCTGATTATGCTTTACAGTTCAGAACCCTAGCGGCAGCGAGTGGTTGGAACGAGCAAGCCCTTATCTCCAGATATCGTCAAGGTTTGGATCCACGTGTGCGGTTGCATCTCGCTGCATATGAGGATACCATCGGGCTCGAGAAATTTATCCAACTGTCTATACGTTTCGCCACTCGTATGCAGCTGTGCATAGAATAGCACCAAAGCCAGCAGCTCTTTCTATCCTTCCTCCGCCAGCCCGAATCCATCAGCTCCCCAGAACCAGCCAACAACGACATACAAATTGACAAATCTCGTCTTTCTTATGCTGAGCGACAGAGGAGGCTGGCCCAGGGTCTATGTCTCTATTGTGGTCATCCCGGGCATTTCAAGGCTGAATGCCCCATCCGTCCGGTGCGCACCATGGTGAGTGTCATTCTGCCCTCTTTAAACCATCATAATCCACTCACCATTGTAGCCAACCTTACTGCTGCTGCCATTTGTCTTCCAGTTAATGCATTCATTGACTCTGGGTCAGCTGGAAACTTCATCTCCGGAGCCCTCTGTCGCCAGCTCAACCTCCAAACCATCAGTTCGCCGAAAGTCTACCAGATCCACTCAGTGACAGGTCGTCCCACTTCACAAGTTCGCCACATGGTGGGACCCTTGAAGCTTCAGATCGGTGTCCTTCATCAGGAAGAGATCCTTTTGCTGGTTCTGGAGGATTCTACATCTGATGTGATTCTGGGGCGCCCATGGTTAGAGCAGCACGACCCCGTCATCTCCTGGCGGACAGGAGACGTCCTGAAGTGGGGTGACAAATGTTTTCCTGGTTGTTTTCCTGAAATTCCTGTTCCAAGACCAGTTCCAAGTCCTGAACCACCTACTACTCCAAGTATCCCGAACTCTGAAAAGATCCAAGTCTGTGTCACATCCATAGAAATTCCAGTAGAAAAGCGTTCCACAGACATCCCCGACTGCTACTCCCACTTCAGTGACGTCTTCTGTCCAAAGAAGGCCTCCAAGCTGCCTCCCCATCGGCCATGGGACTGTGCCATAGATCTCATCCCCGGTGAGCCAGTGCCCAGAGGAAAGATTTATTCCCTGTCCATCCCGGAGGAGAAGGCCATGGAGGATTACATCACTGAGGCGTTATCGCAAGGCTACATCCGCCCGTCTACTTCCCCTGCTGCTTCAAGCTTCTTCTTTGTTGCCAAGAAGGACGGAGGCTTGCGGCCTTGCATTGATTACAGAGCACTCAACAAAATAACCATCAAATTCAGATACCCCCTCCCTCTCGTCCCATCTGTGCTGGAACACCTCCGCGGCACCACTGTGTTCACCAAGTTGGACCTCCGCAGCGCATACAACCTCATCCGAATATGTGAGGGGGACGAATGGAAAACAGCTTTTGTGACCCCTACTGGACACTACGAGTATTGCGTCATTCCGTATGGACTCGTCAACGCCCCCTCCGTATTTCAGGATTTCATGCATGAGGTGCTCCGGGAGTTCCTGCACAAATTCGTAATCGTCTACATCGATGATATACTTATTTACTCCCGGAGCCTGGCCGAACATCGCCAGCACGTTGCGGAGGTCCTCCAACGCCTGAAGGATTTCAGCCTCTTCCTGAAAGCTGAGAAATGCACTTTCCATCAGCCCTCAGTGCAGTTCTTAGGATATATCATCGACCACAGTGGCGTCCGCATGGACGAGAGGAAGGTTTCAGCAATAAAAGACTGGCCACTTCCCACCACTGTAAAAGAACTACAAAGATTCCTTGGTTTTGCAAATTTCTATCGAAGATTCATCAAGAACTACAGCTCCATCTCTTCACCACTTACCCATCTACTCCTTCACAAGCCCAAGTCTCTGTCCTGGAACCCGGCAGCAAAGCAAGCTTTCGAAGACCTCAAGACTGCCTTCACGACCGCTCCCCTCCTCGTTCATCCTGATCCTGAGCTCCCTTTCGTGGTCGAGGTCGACGCATCCACCACTGGAGTGGGAGCGGTCCTGTCGCAGCAGCAGGGGAAACCAAGTAGACTCCACCCATGTGCCTTCTTCTCCCGCAAACTCAACCCGGCGGAGGTAAACTATGACATCGGCAACCGAGAGCTCCTTGCCATCAAGCTCGCCCTGGAGGAGTGGAGGCATTGGCTCGAAGGAGCCCGACACCCCTTTCTGGTACTGACAGATCATAAAAATTTGGAATATCTGCGCGATGCAAAAAGACTGAACCCACGTCAAGCAAGATGGGCATTGTTCTTTACTCGATTCCACTTCACCATTTCCTATCGTCCTGGTTCCAAAAATGTTAAGGCAGATGCTCTATCACGCATTCACAGCCCCGAAGACAATTCTGAAGAACCAGAATCTATCCTTCCAGAGAGCCTCATAGTCAGCCCCATAACCTGGTCAAAAGAGACACTGCCCGAGTCCAATGCCTCCACCAACACCCCGCCGTTAGACCGGTTTTCCAAGTCTTGTCGACTGATTCCTCTCCCTGGACTTCCAACGGCTATGGCCACTGCTGAACTCATTTTCACAGACTGGGGGTAATGTCACAGACACGCCAGGCTCTTCACTCACCCAATCACGACGCACTCCCTCACCAGAGTTCTAACCACTCACACCCGACACTCATCAGCACCGTCATCACCAGCACTATATAACACACAGCATCACATTCAGTCACTGTCCGGTCTCACGCATACCTACATTGATGCTTACCTTCACGGACTCCTCGATCACCTACTTACCTGTCTCCAGTGTGTTCCTCATCTCCTTGTGTTCTCCAGTCTCCAGTGTGTGTCTTCGTGAATCTCCTAGCTCCAAGATCCATCCGTCATCCACGCCATCTGCAACAAACCAAGTATCAGTTATCCAGTCAACGTATACCATTAACTTTATCTGGCTCTACTCACCTGTGCACTGCTCTGGTTGTCTCAAATAAACTCACAAACATTACCTGTGTCTCCGACCTCCTCTGTATGTAACACAAACACACTAACTCTTGGCTGTTTTTTATTCTGAAATCTGTGTTCTCAGTAAACTGAACTATTTGGAAGGAGTTTGTTTCAAGTTTGTTACAGTTTTTTACAATTACTAACATCCTTTTGTCAGATCTGTAGTCACATTTTCAAAACTCTAAACACAATTAGCACCTCATCCGTCTGTTGTGATCATACCATTAACACAATTCATGTTGTTTTCACACAATAGGTTGTTTGCAATCACATGGTTCTGGTGACATGCGAAATTAATGTGGAGGGCAAGCGGTGAAAATTAGAATGGAAGAGATGGAGAAAAGTCCGTACTGTGCTGGTTTAGAAAGGTATAGACAGAAAATCGGATATAGGGGTGTCGCAATATACCGGTATTGACAATAATCGTGATATTCAAAGCATGAAATATCTATATCGTGTTAATTTAGGGTGTGACAATATACCGGTATTGGTGATAACCACAATATTTAAAATGAATAGGATGCTTATGATATCATGACATGTAAATACTCCAGCGCCAGTACCTGGTTGACCTGTCAGGTGGCAGTATTGCACCTTAACACTGACACCTGTCAAACAAAAAGAAGACGCAGCGCGCGCAGCTATTCCGAGAAGAACCATGTTGTCCGAGCGGGAGAGTGAGAGGATCTGACTGTCCACACCCGAAAACAGTAAAGTAAGCTCGACAGTATGGGAGTTTTTCGGCTTCCAAGAAAACAGCTCCTTAGACAGCCCAATCTGCAGGATTTGCCTGGCTACAGTCAGTGCGAAGGGAGGCAACACCACCAACCTCTTTACCCACCTCCGTGTCCAGCACCCTGCGGATTACGCCATTTTACAGAGAGTAAATTCCGATTATTTTACTAGTCATGGAATGGGAAATGTCATATTAACCTGTTAACAGTGATTTTCTGTGTCCATATTTAAATAAAGGGTGATTCTTTTAATAAGTACTGCGTTTTCTTTACTCGTCTTACTCATGTAGCTATGCATGCAGTTATATGCCCTCAAAATTCAAAACACACGGGCATTTTTGCCCCGACAAGTTTTTGTCATTATAGCATACAATAAGATGTAGTTGTATTACAATATCACACGAGCAAGAGTGCCATTTTCCCCAAATCAGCACAAATGCAATGTTCATTTAACTTGTAAATGAATAAAATGAACAATGTGAGTTACATTTTAGACACTGTATTGTTAAAATTGTTTGTTTTTTCTTTATTTCGCCAACAAAAATTTCAAAATGATGAACGGCAGAACAGAGCCCCCGTGCAACAGACAGAAATGTTTTAGTTATACTGACTGAATCCGCGTTTAGAATGAATCAGTTTAATGATTAAATGACCCATTCAATAAAGACGGTCACTTGCTTGCTTCTTGAATGAATCAGTCATTAGAACAAATCGGTTGAATGAATCACTCACTCACTCACTCATTAAGACCGTGACTTGCTGCCACCTACTGGCAGTTTAGTTTCATATTTAAAGTACATTTTAATTAAAAAGTTAAAATTAGAAAAAAATCCTTATTTAAATATTGAGTTCAATTTATGTTGACAAATTGTAAATACTGTGTAAATATATTAATGCCACTTCTCATTCTGTGTCACCTCTGTATTGCAAAGATGGATTTTGTTGATAATGATTTCATTTGATTGGTAACAGCCATAATGTATAGGCTACTAGGCTAGTATTAATTTTTATTTCTTCAGGTCTTGAAAAGCCTTAAATTTGATTTTAAAAAATGTAAAGTAAACAGTAAAAATTATTTAGACGGATACATTTTTTCCCCCAAGGATTCTATCGATATCGTGAATTCTTTTGGCCACAATAACCGCGGTGTGAAAAATCTAATATCGTGACAGCCCTAATTTGGATGTGATCTTTGTGATATGAAAAGGAGCGACTTTTCTACTGAATTGAAAGACTTGACTGCCATCGAGGAGATATAGAGAATGCGTAGCTGTCGTCACGCCGTGTTCAGTTCTAGTCTGTTTTGTTTATATCGCGCTGCCTTTCTGCTAGTGATGTTAGGGCAGTATTTTGATTTTCTGTCGTGATTGTGAAAAATGTCGCCATTGTAGGTCATTTATGCTGAATCGAGAACTGCAACATGAGCTCACATCATCGTTCAGGGAAAAAACTGGACGGTGTAATACAATTTTCACCTTTGGTTTGGTTTAATAATTAACATTAGGCTACATTTGCAAGTCAGCTTGTGAATGAGCATAACTCGCAGGCAGCCACTTCACAACTGTTCACAAGCTTTATGGGTTTGAATTTGGTTGTCATTTGTTGAAATAAATGATAAAAGTTACTTAAACTATGAAACCTTCTTGTGGTTTCTTGGTTTGATCAATTTGAGCAACCATAAACGACGCAAAACACAGGATTTTTGAGTTTGTGATAGTGATTCCTATGTAGAAAAATCACTTCATGCCCACCAGCCTCATTTCATGCCACAGCAATGACTTCATGTGCAAACAACCTATATACAGTCAATTAACATGTTTCTAAAATGCTTAAAGAGTTAGTTCACCCAAAAATGAAAATTTCTGTCATTAATTACTCACCCTCATGTCATTCCACACCTGTAAGACCTTCAGAACACAAATTAAGATATTGCTGATGAAATCCGATGGCTCAGAGAGGCCTCTATTGCCAGCAATGTCACCGTCACCTCTCAAGATCCATAAAGGCACTAAAAACATATTTAAAACATATAAAAACATATTTACAGTGGTTCTATCTTAATATTATAAAGCGATGAGAATACTTTATTCTATACTTTATAGAATACAAAAAAACAAAACAACGACTTTTCAACATCTAGTGATGGGCGATTTCAAAACACTGCTTCAGAGCTTTATGAATCTAATCAGTGGTTTGGAGCACCAAAGTCACATGATTTCAGCAGTTTGATACGCGATCTGAATCACTGTTTCGAAACAAAAGATTGGTAAAGCTCAGAAGCTTCATGAAGCAGTGTTTTGATATCACCCATCACTAAATTGTTGAATAAAGTCGTTATTTAGTTTTTTTTGGCGCACAAAAAGTATTCTCGTCACTTATAATATTAAGGTAGAACTACTGAACTCACATGAACTGTTTTAAATATGTCTTTAGCAGCTATATAGATCTTGAGAAGCCTGTCAATGCAGGCCTCACTGAGCCATCAGATTTCATCAAAAATATCTTAATTTGTGTTCTGAAGATGAACAAAGGTCTTACAGGTGTAGAACTACATGAGGGTGAGTAATTAATGACAGAAATTTCATTTTTGGGTGAACTAACGGTTTAAATTTTCTTTTCACAAAAGAAACCCAATATCAAAATCATGGATCTTTCTGATCTTATTTACAAATGCTCAAACACAGCATGTCACAAATGAAGACCGGTGGCCTGTTGCATGAAGCTAGTTGAACAAACTCTGAGTTTCAGAGTAGGTTTGGAGTTGACAAATCCAGATAAATCCAACCTGGTTTAGATCAGGATCAACTGTTGCACAACGCTCGGTATAAACTTTCTCTGTAAACTCAGGTTTAATCCAGATTTTGCAAAGCATGTGCACCTGAAAGTGTGACACGTGCGGCAAACAGCCAATCACACGGAACAAGAAGAACGTCAGTTTGATTCACTTCTCGCGAGAGAGCCGCGCAATTCACTTCTCTTCTGAAGATTAAGAGATTGTTATGAAAAATATGAAATTAAACGCATTTACAAAGCAGGAATAAACTGTGAAAGTTTGAGAAGGCAGCTGAAAGAAAATATCTGACTATATCAATGCATGTGAATCAAACAAATAGACCAAATAATTAATATAGTTTCACAAAGAGCTCAAAAGAATGTAAGCTAAATCTGTTTAAAAGCTTTATATATTATGCATGTATTATATTTATTTTAATTTAAAAGCAAAGTTTAATATTGTCAGTTAGTATAATAGGCCTAATTATATGAATATGTTATTAATTAAACATAATTATAATTTAATATAAATATAATGAATAATTATCAGCAAAAGATGAGCAATTTTGTCTCTAAAATGTTTTCACTATAAACTGATTTAATTTGGAGCGAGAGATACAGGGGAGTGGCTTTATTGCATCAGATACATGTCGCTTTACTCACAGTTGATTGGTCCAGTTTGGGTTTGTGATCTCTAACCCAGAATAAAATCTGCTCCGGAGCAGGTTAGCCGTAGCGCAAGTTACCATAGCAATGAACCCCGCTAAAAACCAATCCAATTATACAAACTAATCTTGAACTTACCAGGGTAGAAACTGAAACTGGCTTTGTGCAACAGGCCACTAATGTTCCAATCTTTAAATATAGTATAAAACCTCTACTTCAGCAGCCTATACCTATACTTCTATTTTGATCATCAACAGCAGCTCAAGAGTACTGAAAAATATATAAAACAAATATTGAAAAATTGATAAGCATTTTTAATTAGCAGATGACTGAAATATTGAGAAATAGCAGATTCCAGTCTCAGTTGGAGAAATAGTCAGGTGTTGAAGTTCTTTTCATGACATGGACACACAGTAAAATAGGACTCTCTGAAATGGTTTTGTTCAGTGTGGTTGAAGAACAACACAGAGGAGCAGAGAGAGAAAAAATGTCTGGGTGAAGGAGACGAATAGATGAAGGAGAAGAGGAGTAGATGGAGGAGGAGAGGAGTAGTTGGATCAGGACAAGGGAGAAGGAGAGGTAGAGGAGAGGAGGAAGAATGTGTGCTGGATTGTGCATCTCTATGGTTTTCCCCCTTACACATGTAGAACCTATGAAAGCTTATTTCTGCCATGAATAGAAAATAAAAAAGGTAATTGTGACTTTTTATCTCACAATTCTGACTTTTTTCCTCTCTCAATTCCTAGTTTATAATTCTGATATTCAATTCTGAATTTTATACGTTTTTATTTTGTGACGGAAAAAAAAGCTTCCATGATAACCAAAGGCCATGTATGCTGGATTTGTTGTTGATCAATGGCAGTAATTTCATCTTTTAATTTCGGTAAAACCTTCAAAAAGCTTTTACTACAACGATTCCACTAACACTGTTCCATATATGCAGATTGTGTGGTCTGCAGAGGGCACTACCTCCCAAGGGGACACCATCCCACCCTCTATGGGCACCATCAGCACCACACCCCCAGAAAGAGATTTGAACAGAGGGTCGACTGAAGTTCTGCATAGGGGACCCATTTGACCAGTAGCTGCTCTGAGCAATTCTTTTACTTTCTTCTTCTTTTCTACTGCACATTCTATAAAGTAAAGATTCATTCTCTTTTAGATAGTATGTTGCCAAGAATGCACACATTCAACACTGTAGAAAAATGTAGAAGGGGTTACAGTAAAAATAAACTGAATTATAAAAACAATGTATTTCATATTTTCTGCAGGTAGAACTGAAACATGACAAGTAATGCAGTTTTTGTAATGCCATCAACTGTTAGTATTTTGACAGTCATTGTGCTTTGATTGACTACATGCTCACTTTTGAGTCAGATTTGCTGTGATTTGATAGAGTTAGTAAATGCAGAAAAAGGTTTTTAGCATTTTGAAATGTAGAGTTTGTATTTATTTAACAAAATATGGTTTTGGCCAGCAAATTAACCATTTGGCCAGTTGTGTGATGTAGGTGTGTTGCTGTATGTCGTGTGATTGTGTACTACTTCACGGAAGTTAATGCTTTTAGATGCAAGTCGAATGTGTATGGCTGTCGCACTGGAAGCTCGTTATTTTACTTTATAAAGTTTTAAATAAAGGATATTTGTCTTAAACAAACGCATTGATTCGCTTCAGAAGGCCTTTATTAACCAACTGAAGCCGCGTGGAGTACACATTTATAATGGATGGGTGCACATTTTTTGGCTTCAAAATCTCATCCTCCATTCATTACCATTATAAAGCTTGGATGAGCCAGGATATTTTTAATATAAATCAGATTGTGTTCGTCTGAAAAAAGAAAGTCATATACACCTAGAATGGCTTGAGGGTGAGTAAATTATGGGGTAGTTTTCTTTTTTTTGTGAACTATCCCTATAAGAGTTTAGAAAAAGTTTTTTACAGTTTTTTTTTTTTTTTTTTTACAAATTGCTTACACACGTCAGGCATCAAATTTGAAATGAGCTCATTTTGTGCATAAAATTGTACAATTTTATGTTATCTATGCTCTTTTGTGAATAAAATATTGGCTTATGTGATTTGAAAGTCTTTTAGTTTTCATTTTATTCAAATTTAAAAAACGTCCCAACTTTTCTGGAATTCAGGTTGTATTCCAAAAATTGTATTTTTGTGTAGTAACTCGACACACAGATGTGAGAAATCTGAGAAATACTATCTTGTGTCTTTACCTTGTTCAGTGTGCAGTGGAGTGTACAGGAGTTTGTCACAGCACTCGCATGTACATGTATGTGAGCAAATACACTGTATAGGCAGTATGTATACACAACTGATGAATTTTGGTATTGAACTGAACTGAATCAATCCTGAACTGACTTGAGCTGTATAATGACACTATTGGCTTGTTAGAGATGCTTTACAGCACAAAACAAAACAATTTATATTGTGTAAAGCACTTTAGAAATAAAACTGACTTTCTGACTTGGCTTGTATATGCACATCCAGTGTGTGAGTGTGTGTATATGTATATATATGTATGCATATATATAGATATATATATATGCATATATATATATATATATACACACACACACATAGGTAAATTAATTACGGTAAAAAATAACACATTAAAAATATTTAAATGCATTTAACGCACTTGCCCTGCCCCAGACCTACGTAGGTCATCTGACATTTCATACAGTTGATTGATGATGAATGTAACGTGACTGCTCCGAGACGCAAAGGCTGAGGATCCACACGCAGCTTTATTGAAAAGGGTAATCCATGAACAAGGTAAAAAAAAACAAAAAAAAAAACAGGCAAAGGGTCAAAATACACAAGGTGGCGGTCCAAACAAACAACGAGGCAGAAACACACAGGCAAAACAGGGAAATCCACGAACGGGCAGGGATCAAGAAACCAAGATACAGAAAACCGGGAAAACACTCAGAATTGCAGCTGTTACACTAAACAATACTTCGCAGGACATGAGTGAGTGAGCCAGGCAAGGCTGATGAGCTTAACAAGGTAACGAGATAACAAGGGGGCGTGGTCCAATGAGTGCCCATTGTAACAAGAGAGCAGAGTGGCAGGGAAACGTGGTGAACAAACAAGGGAGACACAGGAAACACAGAGCGGGATCGTGACAATGAATATGATGCAGGGAAACAACTATGAACAGAACTGGTGCTCCTCGTGACAGCCCCTCCCTGGTGGATTCTCTGAGAAAGGATCTACTTTCTCAGAAATAGGGCATCCTATGGCACCTGCGGGCAGCTCTTTATCAGTTACGGAGGCCCACAGAAGGGAACGGTGGAAACACTTTATAATAACTTTAAGTTATAAGTCACTTGTAAGTTATTAGTTAATGATGAACTAATCATTTACAAAACATGACTATGCATTCATAAATGATTAATAAGTGATATACTAACGATTTACAAATGTGTTGTAAGTTATCTTAAAAATGTGTAAATCATGAAATAAATCAAACAGATCATTAGTAGATGGTTTATAAGTTATTAGTTGATACATTATTTATCACTTATAAATCACTGAAGTATTTATGTCAAAATTGTTTTGTACCATTTTCTCAATAAACAATTGTTAATCATGAACAAACCGTTAGTAAATGATCAGTGTATTATTTATTGATGAAGTTGTAAGCTGGTCTGTGTTTAAAAGCACAAACATGGGTAACACTTTATAATAACTCAGGCTATGAAGCATCAGTTAAGCATTAGTAAATGTCAATTCATTCATTTATAAAACATTTATAGAGATTAGTAAGCCGTTTATAAATACAGCTATAAATGCTTTGTTCTTGATTTATAAGCAAATCTATAATGAGTTTAATAATTGTATTTTCATACTTTATTAATGATCAATTTATCATTTCTAAATTATGTATTACAAACCAGTTATTTAGGAGTTGTCAGTTAGGAAGATCATTTAGGAAGTGTAAGTAAATGATTAATAAAATATTTAAATGTACATTTATCCATCTTATTATTTAGACATATAGTATTAGTTACTTTGTGTGTTAATAAATGCTTTATTAACACATATGCCTAGTGTCAAAACTACCTCAGTACTAACTTGAAAACATTAGAGAACAGCAGTGCAGAAGATCACTGAATCTTTAAACCTCATTTACAAAAGCTTTACAAAGCATATATAGTCCTCACTTTGGATGAGCTCACAACAATAGTTAACTGACCGCTTCTAAATGTTTTATAACTACCTGAATTAATCATGAATTGCAGTAGGAACGCCTATTTGCGTTTGTATTGCTTTACTATTTACACAATTATTTTAAGTATATACACTTTTCTGGGAGGAACGTGTAGTGCACACTGAAAACCAGTGATATGTCGAGCAATCCTTCTGCCTCCAGGGAGTGCAGCATGTCTGAGTATTTGTTGGTGACCATGATTCTGACATCACAGCAGAGGCGCTCAATCCTATTAGAAACAGTACAAATTGAAATCCAAAAAAACAATTTAGGTTGAAAAGCAATGCAGAGAAAACAATTTTTTACTTATAAATAATTGGTTACTTAAGTGACATTGACAAGCTACCCCCAGATTACTGAAGTTTCATTTAACTTCTTTTCATTTTAGAAGTTTTTAGACAATTGTACTTTACCTTTGATTATGGACACTTTTGCCGGATATGAAACTTCATCGGTCAGTGCCTCTTGAGGAAAACATGAACCTGGCTATGTGTACATTCTCCATTCTTTGGTCTCCCCTGACCCTGAAAAAAAAAAAAAAAAAAATCAAATTTACAGACATAAAATTCTATTGCTTTTTCTTTACTAAACTCAACTTAATTTTTGTATTGCTTCTGAGAAGAAGTGGTATGCTGTCAACGCGTGGTTGTTATGTGCCGCAGTCAAGTACATGACCTGTAAATACAAAAGAACAAACAGTAAGTAAATATTCAATTCCAATGTACATTAGGTATAAATGTAATGTACATTGGAATTGAATGTATTACAGGCTACTTTTTAATAAACATGAATTATTTTTCAGACATCATAATGACTGGACTGTTCTTAACAGCAGATTAATAGTAAAACTCTAAATCAAATGAAATGTAATCAGATTCCAAAAATCAAGTACTTGTAATTAGAGTAAACTACTTTTTAAAATACTCGTAATCAGACTACAGTTACTTTTTTTATGGATTACATGATTACATATCATTTACACAATGGCAGTAAGTTATTCACAATTCAGTGATTCTCCTAATTTTTATTTTTTTTTAACGTTTATAAAATGGGGTTGCCAGGTCTGCGCAACAAAACCATCCCAAAAGTAACGTAATCAAAAGCGGCCTTTGAAGTGCGATTGCGTCGCCGCGGCATGACGAGGGCTGACGTAATTCGAAAGTGACTTCAAATGCACCCTCTCTGTTTCCCCGTGGAATGAAGCGTACATCTCGAGACACTTCACTGACAGGAGTTCTGTGTGAATTCACATATAAATGTAAGTAATCCCTCGGTTTTACCAATATGCAATATCTAAATCAAACTGTAATATCCATGATGTCCAAAATGTCAGTTTTTCATAAATACAATATTGTCTCTGAGATAGAGTGGAGTTGAAAAAAATCCTACTGTACTTTAAATTTAGAAATGTATAAATATGAATGTATATATTTTCACAGTTAACGTTACATTTAACATAAGAAATAAACAAGGTTAACTAATAGTTGCTAATGATATAAAAGTGACATTACACAGTTTAACCATATATATTTTACCTGTTCATATGGTCCGGTGTCCCGTCGTCATCAGCATTGAAGAACTTCAAAACCTAATAAAAAGTCATAAAACTTTTCTGCATCCATTTCCCTTATTAAAATGCACACACATGTAGCATCTGGACCAATCAGACACACAATTATTCATTATATTTAATGAATTATCCAGAAACTCACTCTCTCAAAGTTCTGTGAACCCATCCCCCTAAAACTGCAACTAGCATCCCAAATGAAGCTAACACACAGGAAGAACTAGGTGTCCTGTTACAGGACACAGGAAAACTGATAAGAACTTCTACGAATTTTGCAGAGACTAGTGACTCTGACTTTATTCTTTCTGAGACGGACAAATAAACCCTCTTAATCCTATTTATTCTATATATAACCACTTGAGAAATGTTTAAACATGTATCCCATTTTCCCATCTCACGACTTTCCTTTTATAGGGTTTATTATATGTATTAGTTCTTTCTTTTGAACTATTTTGGTATTAATGTTTTGGAGTTGAAAATTTATAGTTAAGTAAAATCACATGGGTAGCATGTTTGGTGTTTTGTTAATTAATGTTACATGTTTCTCACTCTGTGACACTTTAGTATTATAAGAATCTAGAAGGTTCTTCTCTCATACATCCAATCCAATGTCTTATGTTAATATCTTGCTACAGAACAAAGACTCGTAAAACTTCCCTCTAAAGGGAAAAATCCTTATTGGCTCAGACACCTCAAGAGGGTGTGACATCTTCACCCTTTAAAATCACTGATCACAAGATCATAGACTCTCTCTTTTCCTGTACTGAAAAACACTGATGTGAAGATGATGCTGTACTAGAAGCTTCTAAGGAACCCCAAGCTTGTGCCAGGCTTCGGCCTAGACCTTCCATTCACCAAAGATCCTCTGAATCCAACTGGTTCTCTTTCATCAAGACAACATCAGCAAAGATCAACGGAGCCTCCACAAATTGCATCAGGACAGTTTTAATTCAAATGGGCGAGACATGCAAGTATCAAACTTAGTCTCATTATTTGATACTTTGAGTATCCTTAACCCTTTTAAAGAAGGGCGTGTTAGAACTTAACTGATGGTTTGCTCAAGGATGAATTTCAAACAATGCTGTAACTTCTTGTCTTCCTGTATTCTGCTTCAGCTCTCTCTTTCCCTTGGTAAACTATGCATGTATGTGTGTGAATGTTAGAGTAGTTAAGTGTTTAGTCTAGTTAATAAAGTCTTGTTCATGTCACACGTAAAGTTGTCCGTGTTTCATGCTCATACTGGAGTCCCTAATCATGCAGATCCTGACTACATGCTCTGAGTAGTACTGTACATAAGATTGTTATTTCCCATAACCTGGAAATGAACATTTCTTAGAATTAATAAACAATTAACACTGAGTGTTCATTAGCCAAACAGGTTAATTGATTGTAATATTAATTTTATTACAGTAAGTTAATTTTATTAATTATTCCAAATATTTATAATTAATTATAACTAGTTATGATTAATTATCATATTATTTTGAGCTAACTTGCTACACACAAACATCCACTGTTAGCTGTCATGTAACGTATGGAATCCCAAGTCTGCCAAAATTAAAAATAAATAAATATATACATAAATATACAAAAAAGTGCAAAAAAGCAAACAAAAAAAAAAAAAAAAAAAAAAATATATATATATATATATATATAGAAAAGCAAAAAAAAAAAAAAACAAACAAATAATTATTTATACATTTATTTCCTTATTTATGTATATATTTATTTTTTCCACATTTATTTGTTTTTTCTTTTATTTATTTATTTCGATTTTATTTATTTCCACATTTATTTATTTAGTTATGTATTTATTTCCATATTTGTTCATTTCCACATTTATTTATTTAGTTATGTATTTATTTCCATATTTGTTCATTTCCACATTTATTTATTTATTTATTTAGTTATGTATTTATTTCCATATTTGTTCATTTCCACATTTATTCATTTCTACATTTCTTTATTTTTACATTTATGTATTTTTACATTTCTTTGTCCGTAGGGTAATGAGGAGGGCGTGGTTTACCTCAGACATAGCAGTCCAGCTCAGAGTAGGCGAGGGCGAAGTGTTGAGGCCACAGTGACACCTTGTGGTGTGCCCGAAATACAACAAGTGTAGCCTTCTGACATTAATACTGACGTTAATACTGTTATACTGCTCGGAGCGTGACGCGAAAGATCGCCTCGCCCCGCCCCCATGCCCCATTGTTTTATCTGTGTTGAAATTTTATTCACAAACGAGAAGTCACCACATATACAGTGCACAGCATAAATGAGTACACCCCCTCTGAACAAATACAAAAGATGTATTTTCTTTATGATCACTAATACAATTCATGGAAAGATGGCAAAACGAAAATGTTTTAAACATATACATAATAAAAACTGAGAAATATATGTCATTAACCCTTTTGTGCCCAAATTTCTCTAAATGGTTTCATGCATATAGCTGTATTAATAGTGTCCCATGTGAACATGTCCTGCATTTATTTTCCCCAGGTTTTTTTTTTCTTTCTTAAAAATTGTATTTGAATGTGCAAATATGTTGTAAGCGCCCTTTCATTATCAAATTTGAATAGGAGGAGAACATTTGGCATCTAACTCAAAATAACTGCTTTCAACAGATCAGTCTATTCATAAACACATTTATTATGTATAAAAGTCGAAGAACATTCGATGCAAACCCAAAAAGGCTGCATCTAGCTTATAATCTCTTGAATATGAAAACACAAAAAATCCATTTGTTTTTGAGTGGTGGAACACACTGCAGAACAAAGTGCAGCCCAATTAAATTGCCCCAACAGGGCATTGTGAATCAAAAAGTTAAATAAAAATAAATAGAATGAAGAAAATTTTACATCTATATGTGACCCTGGAGCACAAAACCAGTTAAGTAATAAGTCGCATGGGTATATTTGTAACAATAGCCAACAATACATTGTATGGGTCAAAATTATCGATTTTTCTTTTATTCCCAAAATCATTAGGAAAGATCATGTTCCATATAGATATTTTGTAAGTTTCCTACCATAAATATATCAAAAATGTATTTTTTTTTAATGGATATGCATTGCTAAGGACTTCATTTGGACAACTTTTCTTATTTTCTCAATATTTGGATTTTTTTATTTTTTTATTTTTTTTTTTTGCACCTTTAGATTCCAGATTTTCAAATAGTTCAAATATTATCCTATCCTAATAACTACATCAATGGAAAGATTATTTATTCAGCATTCAGATGATGTATAAATCTCAATTTTTTTTAAAAATTGACACTTATGACTGGTTTTGTGGTCCAGGGTCACATATAACAAATAAATAAATATATAAATAACAGTGCATACAGACAATTTCTTTCAAAAGACATTTGGAATAGGAAGTAATGTCATATGTGTCCTCCCTGCTCCCCTTTTATATCTCTCTTGCATAGATTTTTAGTGGTTTGCATGAAATTTCTTGAAGCACTCAACATGCAAGGCAACACCGCATTTCTCACATGCAAAGGAAGTGCGTCCATCACTATCAAATTAAGATGTACAGCAGAGATGTCAGTTAAAGGGTTAAGTTATGTTCTAGGTGGGATATTATGAAAGAAAAAAACACTAAACAAGACCAATAACCTTGACTTAATAAGCTATTAACACAGTGTACTCCATTTCCCCATGATATATGTACTTACAAGTCATTTGCCCACCGGCAACTATAGTTATCGCTTGGACTTTTGACTAAGTATACAAAAAACTATAGATCTCTTGTAAGATTTGTTTTGTTTGGATGATTCTAGAGACCTTCATGATTATGTAGATATGTATATGTCAACAAAAAATACTTATTAGTAACATGAAAATTATGTTTCTTTGGGAGAGTTTGCCTTCGCCATGCTTCCTGGAAGTAGGGGTAGGAAGTTGACAGCCTCATGTAGCAGGAAGGAAGTTAATACCTTTTTTTTTTGTTCTTGAAATCCTTTATTTGATTGTTTTCTTGCATGTCATTGAGACATAAAACATGGATAACATCTAGAAAAATACTTACAAAAGGAAAATGACAACTGTACACTGCGGCAACTATTGCCGGTGGGCTGAAATGGGTTAATAGCCATAAAATAAGTAAATTAGCCAATTTTGTTTAAATTAAGGATTGCAGAAATGAGTACACCCTAGATTTAATTCAACAAATGTATAATATTCTAGTACTTAGTATGCCCTCCATAATTTTGAATATACTGCTCTGACCCTTCTTGGCATGGAGTGTACAAGTTCATGACAAATTGTCACATCTGTCCTGTTTAACTCCTGGATGATGAGCTCCTTAAATGCCCTGATCTTTAATGGGGAGTGTTGCTCAACTCGTCTCTACAGAATCCCCCACAGACGCTCAAGAGTGTTAAGATTGAGTGCAGCACATGTCCACACAAGGTTTTTCACCCTGGGAGAATGCATATCCTCATTGTCATGTTGAAAAAATGCCCAACAATGCAGGGAAAGAGGAAAGGGTAACATCTTCTGTTTCAAGTTTGTGTATTAAATTACACAGTGGTGTGGGACTCCCTCACACCTTCAGCACTCATACATCCCTATATAAGAGCTTTACTACCACTGAACTTTACTGTGGGAACCAGGCACTTCTCACCGTACTCCTCCTCTAGCAACTCCAGAACATTTTGGATGCTGTTAGATCCAAAATGATTGATTTGGTCTCATGAGACCAGAGTATTGATTCCCAGAATCTATATTTTGTAAATATGGGCTTTGAAAATGGCTGACTTTATTGTGCTTTGGCTACAGTAGGTAGTTCCAGTGAGAACAACAACCATGCATGTCATTTCTGCAGGCTGCATCTTACTCTGTGAGATCAACAGTCACTCTTTTCATAGCTTTTGCTGGCTCTGAGACACTTGCTTGGTATTTCTCCTGCTCTTTGTCTAGCAAAAAAATCCCTCATCACTAAATGAAAGCTTAAAATGAAGGCCTGATTATTTCAGTGGCCTTGTCACAAGTCCATTGTTTTTGAATTTCTGTGTTACTTTTGCTATATTTTCACACTTAAAACAATGATTTGGTAATCCTCTTGTACTCTGTCCTCTTTTGTGCTAAGAAATAAGTCTCCTGACAGTTCTCTCCCAAGTGCTTGAATTGTTGTCAGCATTAAGTCTGAGAATGATTCAGTGGGCGTTATAACACTTTTAATTGTCAAGAAATTACTTCTCTTTAAATGTTTTGGTTCAACATACTTACCTGTTGATCAAATATTGCCTTAAACTTACACCAGAACATTTTTATTTTGTTTTATTTAGTAACTTTTAGGAGGGTGTACTCATTTTTGCTACACAACATTTTATCACCTTGACAAGAAAATCGTATTTTCCTGAATAATTTTGACATGCTTCTTTGGTAATTGATTAAGCAGACTTGCTGGAACATTATATCTCTAAAGAACCCTAACAAGTAATTGAGTAATTGCTGACTTTCAGAAGTTTCAGAGGGGGTGTACTCATTTATGCTGCGCACTGTATAACATATAATTAGCAAAAACACTTGTATTTAAACACACATTAACACACTTTACACAGGGTCTTGTGATCTCAGACAAATGAAAGTTTGGTCTGCTCATGCAATCCCAGTGAGACCAGCCTTTGCTACTGACACATTCAATCTAAACAATATAATAATAAAATGACATTTACAACAAACCTGTATTATTAAAATTTTACACTGTCATGTTCAAAATAAAGTGAAAAATAAAAGTGTCTGCTTTGTCTGGTGTACAGGGATAGTCATCTTCTATAGTTATATCAGCTATAGACATTATATTGGTTATCACATGCATAATTCATCATGGCCTATTAAGATAATCATTAAACTATATTTAAAGTACATTAACATGTTTTCATGGATGTGTGCAATTCTGGAAACATAACATATATAACACTAGAAATTCAAGTCTACCTAGTTCAGAAGTGCTTTTGCAAACTAGGAAAGTTTACTGCTGCCTTCACCACAGGAGTTTACAACTAATATTATTATGCTACCATACATTTCGGCAAACTTTTAAAACAATGCGCTTTAAAGACTCTCAAGGTAAAACAGAAACAACAAATATAGGCTACTTAAAATGCTACTGGCCCATTTAGCGAATCTTAACGACACCTCTGACAAATCATTGGCTGTGTTCATATCAAACATAGCTAACACATGACATGACATAACATAACACACTATAGCCTATATATAAACTATTGTGCATCTATAACAGTTAGAATAAGCTTTACTTCGTTTAACACTGAAACATAGGCTAATTACCTTTAATAAGCCGAGGAGCGTGCACTAACATTTTCAGTGGCGCTTTAACACAAAACAGGAAACTCGTGAATATTCATGTAAGCTCCGCCCAGTGTCACCAAAAATCTCAGACACTGAATATTTCAGAACACCGGGAAATGGAGACACATGGCAAAATGACGCGAAAAAGATGACAACCCCCATCACTGGACGCTGGAAAGGTGAGATCAAGTCTTGTCCTGAAAATGCATGATAACTAAATACATTATTAAGTAAACAAACAAAAATCGGCACACTGCCACTGCTGCTCTCAAAATGTATTAAAAAGACAACGTTTCGACCAAAGAGGTCTTCGTCAGGTCAGGCAAACAGTAAATAGTAATTTCATGTAATACCAAAAATGTAAATTATATGATCAAATGCCCCTGCGGTTTGGCCTATATAGGTAAAACAAAACGTTGTTTAAAAACGTGTATAGCCGAACACAGAAGTAATATACGATTGAAGGACCAAAAAAATCCCATTGCTGTGCATTTTGACGCTTTCAAACATAATTTATCGACTCTAGGCATTGAACAAATACAAGTACCTAGAAGGGGTGGTGATATTAATAAAATCTTATTACAGAGGGAAGCTTTTTATATTTACACATTAATTACTCTTTCTCCTAAAGGTTTAAATTTGGATTTTGATTTGAAACCTTTTTTTTTTTTTTTTTTGTATATATTTGATTCCATTTGTTATCATTGTTGATTGGATTATTGGGTGATGACTTGTTCGATGACTTGTATCAGGTGTGACTGACCATGTTGAGAAAATTATAAGAAAATGCCATTTTTTTGACTATTTACTGTTTGCCTGACCTGACGAAGACCTCTTTGGTCGAAACGTTGTCTTTTTAATAAATTTTGAGAGCAGCAGTGGCAGTGTGCCGATTTTTGTTTGTTTACTTAATAGTGATTCTTATGATTGAGCACCTGCTCTAAGTTGAGCTGGATGTGCGTATATTACTTTTTTCAACTAAATACATTATGAAATATGAAAGTTAGTAAGATGTATGTTTACTTTAGTGGCTAAATTATATTCTGTTAATGTTTTATTTCTCAATTGTATTTGAGTTTGATTCTCATTTGATGATTTGTTACAATAAGAAAAAAAATCAGTTTATTGCCTATTTGTAGGCATTGATCAGTAAATATAATTGTGTTATATTTCATATAATAGTACTTTATATTCTACAATTTAATCAAAACAATCAAGTCAGTGGTAGCCTGCTATATCATTGTTTTTCTCAAAAGTATTGTAAAATATCAGCAGTATATTGTAATTTGAAATAATTCATTTTCATTTTTTATTATTTGATATCATTTTTAATTTTCTGTAATACATTATTACATTATTTACACAAAAAGCTTTTTGTAGTGGAACACAAAAGTATCCATGTTTTTTTTATTTATTTATTTTTATCTATTTATTTAGCTTTTTACACAATGACAGTACATAGATACTTTATAGTATTTTTATTGTGTGTGTCAAGCTCCAAAGCAGACAAAAAGCACCAAAATAGTCCATATGAATCTAGCAGGTTACTGACTGGAAATCTCCCATGTGCTGTAGCTCTTAAACCGAGCCATGACAGTAAGACTCCCTTTCAGTTGGAAGAAGTGTCAGAACTTCACCAGAACAGGTTTGCTCATACCAGTAATTACAGGTTTGCCTCCCAATCAAGATCCTTTGATCTCCAGCAGAGCACGCAAGACACTACGTCCTCAGGTGCTAAGAGACACAAGAATGACCGAAATGTCCCTGCTAGGGAGAATAGGCAGTGTAAGGACAGAAGGGAGAGACAAAGGAAGGGCAGAAATCACCCTGAGAACAACCAGAAACAGGGTAAGAAAAATAGAACTAGAGCATCAAGAGGGACTAAAAGAAATGATGAGGATTTAGCAGAAATCCGAGACATCCTCCTTGAAGCCCTCAAAGATCGCAAGTCAGAGGAGCACATCTCAACTGACATAGACCTGGACTCCTTAACATAACCAGGTCGGGCCCCTCCTCCTCCACCTAACATCTCAGTGGAGAACAACCAGGGAAAGGGGGGTAGCCCATAACTGAACAGGCGCCTCAGAGGTAGCAGACACTCAGCCCCTGTACGTTGTCAGGCTTCACCTGAAGAAGGATTCATCAGTTGTCAAACTCCCGTTAAGATTTGACCAACCAGGTAGAAAGGTTGGTCAAAGGTTTTCTACCAAGTTTAGGTAGAAAACTCACTGTTGATTAACATACAGCCTTTGAACTACACCATCCAAAAGTGTCATACAAAATAACTAGCCCCATTGATTAGCCTGTATAGCAATGCAATTTTACTTTAAGTCTAAGTGAGCTTCACTCCTGATAATATGGCAGTCAGTAGACAACCTTGTCACTTTTGGTACCAAGTGAGCTGGTTTGGGACTCCTTTAGTTGGGTAAAGTAAGGAACCATGCAAATGATACAGGTGCACTTAGCTTAGAGCTTGGACAATGCAACACCAAATTATATATTATATATTATTATTATATTATATATATTATAGTCACAAAGGACACAAAATAGACACAGTGGACAAAATGGAGCAAATCTTCTTCATTTCTATTATCAGAACTCTGTATACTTAATTAGTGTTGTTTGTGTATATGCAAAATATACAAACTTGCCTATTAATGTAAACATTAATGCATAGGTAAAAGTTCACTATAACTCAATGATGTTTTCAGCACAATGCCTAGGTTAATCTGAAATTGGTTTGGAAAGTGAATTATGCATAGGAAAAACTTTAAGGACATTGTTCTAAACATGAACTTTAAGCTATGCAAATGAATCCCATGCAAGAGGGGGGCCATCCAGTGGCCACCTCTGACAGCATCAGCCAATCAAAACACTGGATCTGAAAGGTGCCAATTTGCATTTCCCTCCTTCTCAGAACAGGTTAAAAAGACAGAGAACTGTTCCAGTTTGTCGGGTTGCTGCAGTTTCCCGTTCTGGTTCCAGGTTCCAGTTCCTGTTCCAGTCCCGGTTCAAGGTTCCGGTCCCAAGATGTGCTAAGCTAAGTCAAACTCCACAGATCTGTGAAGTTGCTCTCTCAAGACTCTGAAGCTCTAAAGAGAGAAACAAGGAAGTTCTGCAAGGAGTGAATTTGGGCAGTTGGAAAACTGCACCAGAGACAACGACGACAAGCTTAGCCCCCCATCTTCAAAATATCTTCTGCACCAACTTCAAAATCCTCTCATCAGAGATCCTTCAGATCTGCGTGTTCCAGAGAATAAGGATCTTCTGCATCAGAACCTTCAAGGCTTCTTCTTCTGCGTGTTCCAGGAAAAGGACCTTCTCTGTGCTCCAGGAGTTCAACGTTCACAGGTACTTCGTGTTCAAGTTTGTGAAACGGATTTTCAACTCCTTTCTTCCCACTGCAGTGCTGCCCAGCTCAACAAGTGGAAGACGTCACTGTTCGGATTCAGCACGACCAGGCAGACGTAAATATCACTTACCAAACCTCTTTCTAGAGACCTTGGCATTAGTGTATATTGTCAGTATATGATTATCTAATTTGCATTAGATCTTGCATAGCTGATATCAGTTGATAACAAATAATCTCTCGGTTTAATTGTTGAATTCAGAATAAGGTTTACCTTAATTCTTCTGGAGAAACTACAGTTTATCTTTCCATACGATTAACTTGTAACTGCCATAGTAACATCCTATTCACTTGCATTTATCAGTCTTTTTGCTCTTTATCCATTCAGTAGTTGTTACTCTTGTCTATCCTTTTGTTAATAAAATCCATTTATTACACTTGTGTCTTCCTGGCTCTACAAGTTAACGATATCTCACAAATCCTTCAGATTGGTCAGATGATGAACTTCCTCCAATTTATATAATTGTAATTCAGTCAACAATCTTCCATGATTGTTCTTTATTGTCAAGGTGAGACTTGACTGGTGCCCCGAAAATATCGGAAGGAATCATCTGACTCAATATTAATATTAATACAAAGTATTAATGTTAATATTTAAGACCATAAACCACTAAATTGGTGGTACCCTCGAGTGAGGCTAGTCCAAAATCACTACAACAGTAGTGCTTGAAAGTTTGTGAACCCCTTGCAGAATCTGTGAAAATGTGAATAATTTTAACAAAATAAGAGAGATTATACAAATGCATGTCATTTTTTTATTTAGTACTGTCCTGAGTAAGTTATTTTACATAAAAGATGTTTACATATGGTCCACAAGACAAAAAAAATAGTTGAATTTATAAATATGACCCCATTCAAAAGTTTGTGAACCCTTGATTCTTAATACTGTGTGGTTACCTGGATGATCCACGACTGTTTTTCTGTTGTGTGATGGTTGTTCATGAGTCCCTTGTTTGTCCTGAACAGTTAAACTGCCCAATATTCTTCAGAAAAATCCTCCAGGTCCTGCAGGTTCTTCAGTTTTCCACCATCTTTTGCATATTTGAACCCTTTACAGCAGTGACTGAATGATTTTGAGATCCGTCTTTTCACACTGAGGACAACTGAGGGACTCAAACACAACTGTTAAAAAAAGTTCAAACATTCACTGATGCTCCAGAAGGAAACACGATGCATTAAGAGCTGTTATTTTTTTTATTAGGCCTATTATTATTATTATTTTAAGTCATTCTTTTAACGGCACGAACCTGCACAAATTGAGCACAAACAAACAATGTTTTGGAGCAATTTAGACGACATTGGGTGGAGATTGTTTCTTTTTTTATTATTATTTTTTAAAAAAGGTAATCACTTACAGGGTTTCTTTTAACGGCACAAGTCGAGCACAAACGAACAACACCAGTCTGGAGCGATTTGAACAACATGGGGTGGAGAGTTACATAACTGTTCATAAAACATTTTTTCGTTATATTTAAGAAGAGGTCTTAGTTACAGTGTTTGTTTTAACGGCACAAATCGAGCACAAACAAATGGCACAGGTTTCGAGCAATTTGCACGGCAAGGGGTGGAGAGTGACGTCACAGCTCCCGAATTATATTTGTTATATCTGTGGAAGGAAAACAGTGTTTGTTTTAACGGCACAAATCAGCACAAACGAATGGCATAGTTTTGGGGATTATTTCGTTTTATGGGGTGCCAACTTCACGGAGGTCATAAACTTACATGTGCAAGGAGTGCTAGCGATAAGATCACGTCAGCAGTGTGGTCATTCATAAAGTAAACTTTTGCATCAGTCATTTTCGAAAAAAATGTAAATGTATATGCTTTATATAAACAAATGATCGCCTTCCAACTGCTTTCGCCAAAACCGCACTTTCGTATTCTTCAAAAAGCTTACGCTGTATGTCCTATGCCTTCCCTATTCAACTTACGGAACGAACGCAGCACCAGTTCCATTTTTTCCGTAAGTAGAATAGGGAAGGTGTAGGACATACGGCGACAGCTTTTTGAAGAATACGAAAGTGCGGTTTTGGCGGAACCACTTGGAAGGCGATCATTTGTTTATATAAAGCATATACATTTACATTTTTTTTCGAAAATGGCCGTTCGTTTCTCTAGATAAGACTCTTATTCCTTGTCTGGTATTGTTTAAAGCCCTTTGAAGCTGCACTGAAACTGTAATTTTGACCTTCAACAGTGGAGTCCAGTGAAGTCCACTATAAGGAGAATAATCCTGGAATGTTTTCATCAAAAACCTTAATTTCTTTTCGACTGAAGAAAGAAGGACATGGACATCTTGGATGACATGGGGGTGAGGAAATTATCAGGAAAATTTTATTTGAAAGTGAACTAATCCTTTAAATTCACAGTTTTTGATTGCTGCTTTGAATTTGTGAATGGAAGTACCCCCGTTGTGCAAAAAAAAAAAAAAAAGTTTTTGCTCAATACTGAAATGAAAAATTATTAATTTATAATTCTTGCACAGGAGAAACTTTGTGTTGTTTCCAAACAAAGGGAAAAAATAAATCTATATCGGTATTGACATTGGCTATCGGCCAAAACGACTTGAAAAATATCGGCATATCAGATATCAGATATCATTTCTTTCTTTTGCAATAAATCAACTGCAGTTTCTAACAGTGTGGCATTAGCTGTCGGATCTCAGGAGTTTATTCGAGGATATGTCACTATGGCAGGTTATATCCTGCATGGTGTGTGTTTTGAAACCATCAAAAATTCCAAGTTATTGTAGAATCTCTACTGTTCAAGAATTTATTTAATTGCAATTTTTTAAATGATTAAACACCTTGTTGTCAAAGTTAGTATTGTGGCTTTATGTATGGTCAGACACTTGCATGTGTCATTCATTTTTAACATTTTACCAAAATCAAGTCAGGAGGTGTTTCACCTGCGAATTTCTGTTTTGTCCGTCATTAGAACAGCCACATATGAGGCAGTAAGTGCATCGCATTAAGTTATCAACTTACAGGTCACAAAGGTTATTGTAGCTATAATTGGGTGCTTAGTTTTTACTGTAGTTTAATATATTTGGCCAAAAGCTTGTGTTATAAAAGACAAAGTGTTACACACAGGCTGTATTGGCTATGCCTGACAGCAAATACCAGACAAAGACACTCTTCTCCTCAAACACATAAAACATTAGCCTTTAAATAAAGAAAACACTGTACTTATTTAAAGAACCAGTTTTTTATTTACCCTTGCACTGCGATCAAGCAGAGACAGGAGAGAATATAAGCGGCAGAGGTGTTTATGCATTCGTGCAAATACTGTCATAAATTACTCACTTTTTCACTTCAGTGACAATTATGCTGAGATCAAGTTCTTTTAATTCCAAACATAAAATTCCCAATGTTCAGTAATGTGGTTTAATCGATGTACTTGAATGTAACTGGATTACAAAAGTGAAGTTGTGTTTGCATTCACGTGTTAAAATGAATAGATGCGCATATTAAACAGACCTGCATTAAAAATAATACTGATGACAAGGATAACAATAAAAAGATAAAAAACTGGAGCACAATAGTATATTGAGAAATTCAACTTGAATAATAAATTCTACAGGTGAAATTTTTCAGAAAAGTACGCTCAGTAACAGTCAGGATCAGCAGACTCATTCTGACTCACAAGTGAATGGTGAGTTAAAGCAGTCATTTCATTTTGCCCTGGAAGATTTGGTTTGTTTTTCACGACTGCTACTACAAGTGCCGAGGAAGGTCAGGAACACTGGTATGAATATGATGCCATGGACGGCCCCAAACAGAATGACTAAGAACATGATTTTGAAGAAAGTCTTGAAGATGTAGCTTTTAGCAGCCGAGAGCACCACCACTCCTGCGATAGTGGACACGGCACCCTGAATGATGGGATAGCCCAGTTTAGTGATGGCATCCGTGGCTTTCTCATTCGCTGAGGACTTTTCACTTGACACAAAAGCATAGGATATGTGAGCAGAGAAGTCCAAAAAAAAAAAAAAACAGATACAAATAACAAGATTAATCATAGATACGGAGTCTAAACTAACATCCCATAATGCCATGAAACCGGCCACTCCCACAATGACAGATGCGATAGAAATAGAGAGCAGAGAGGGTTTGGGATCAACAGGAGTGAAATGACTAACATTGCACATGTAGCAACCACTATGTTTTGGATTGTATTACTGATGATGACGGCATATTGGTCGAAATAGATGTGGTACACTATCAGGTCAACGGGTGTCTGCAACTTCCCACATTTTTCTGCGGTTTCTCTAAATGCATTCAGCATGTTCTTCTCATCGATCGCTGTGCGGCTGTCCACAGTCTGAATGAACATTCGTGATGCATGAATTTGATTGTTAATGAAATTAACATCTTGACTAAAACCAGACAGATTAAGAAATGTAGTTAAATGGCTTTTGAATTGAGTTTCATTGTTTAAACTGAAACTGAAGTTCAGTCCAAACTGCATGTATGCACTCAGCCAAGAAATAGGCGAAATGCCTGAATCTGCCATTGTCAGATTTTGAAAATTTTCCAAACACAAGTCAAGACTTTCACGAGCAGCTGGGTGCCAGTACTGAAAGTCTTCATCCTTTATAACTAACATGACATTGGGACCAAAGGAAGAGAAGAATTCATCTTCTTTGTCATAGTAACTACCAACATATGAGCCGTCTGCTGCTAAATGTTTCAGATCTAGACCTTCCTGTATTTGGAAGCATCTATAGATACTGACTGCCAAATACCCGGCATAGATCACACACACGAGCGTCTAAACCCACGCTCTTGTCAGAAAAGGGCCGTAATACTTTTTAAAGAAAGAATCCACTGGCATTTCAAATTCCTTCTGTGTGTTTTTATCGTACGCCCCACCTACACAACAACCTCCACCATCACCAGTGGCTTCTGGGACTACCATGCAGGTCAGCCAGTGCCTGTTGCCTTCCTCTCTCCATCCGTTTAGTGCGAGACACGCGCCAAAGAAGGTGATGTTGAAGATGCAGCAGAACAGAAGAGCTGTGCTGGTGTACATGCAGAAAGACTGAACTGAGCGGAAGCCATCACATCTGTCAGCGTGGTGATAGTGATGGACACTCCGGCCTCTTTATACGTTTCTGCTAAACGAAACTCAACAGCTTTATTAACTTCAGTCTTCTGCCAGCAGGAGATCATAATGAACATGTCATCAACACCAACACCTGGAGGAAAGCAGAGACTGTGAGCATCAGCTGTGAGACACCTACTAGGTGATGAAATGAATGAACTTACCAAGGATCAGAAAGGGGGCTGAGGCCACGGTCATGGCAAACGGCATCCCACAGAACAGCAGCAGTCCAAAGCTGGCCAACACAGCCAAACCAGCGGAGACCACGCCGAACATGGCCACCCACACCTTCGTCCTGACACAGTCTAACCTGTGGAAGGAGACAAGGGATAAATGACATGGCTAGTGATAGAAACATGTGATAATGTGTTTTTATTTTAAATTCTTTATACCTTGAACAAGACAGAACTGAAATGGTAATGGCCAGGAAATACGAGGGGGGGATGACAGAGTCTGAATTGGTCTCAAACTCATTCTGTCTTGATGTTGATGTAAAGTAAGACACATGGACCTGAAGAAATAATTAAAAAAAACAATAACAAAACACTGTTCCATATAATTACTGTATACATAAATGTGTTTCATTGTGTGGATTCTACAGCATCTCACAGAAGTGAGTACACCCCTCACATTTTTGTAAATATTTTATTATATCTTTTCATGTGACAACACTGAAGAAATGACACTTTGCTACAATGTAAAGTAGTGAGTGTACAGCTTGTATAACAGTGTAAATTTGCTGTCCCCTCAAAATAACTCAACACACAGCCATTAATGTCTAAACCGCTGGCCACAAAAGTGAGTACACCCCTAAGTGAAAATGTCCAAATTGGGCCCAATTAGCCATTTTCTCTCCCCGGTGTCATGTGACTCGTTAGTGTTACAAGGTCTCAGGTGTGAATGGGGATCAGGTGTGTCCCTACTCTTAATATACAATCACTGATGAACATCTTTGGTTTTTTAATGAGAAAAAAATAAATAAAATAAATGATATGAGCGCGGATCACAACCTAGAATTTTATGCACGCTGAACAAAAATTCTACCACTAGTCCATCAGGACGATGTAATGCCAATTGCGAATCCATGTATTTATTGACTAATACTCTCAAGACTAACAATATATTGTATTATAGATGTAAGGATGAAACTATCATATTAAACATGAGGTCTACCGTCTATGTCAATAAATTTTGTGCTATTATTATTGCAATAACACAATTACAATACACCCCCCCCCCCATACACATTCCTGTCCCACCCACTTTTTAAAACAAAGTTATGCCACTGCATATGAGGTACATTTACACATACATTGGTCATTAACAGAGCTTGACATTTAGCTTTTAGTGGTTTTCCAAAGTTACTAGCCACTCAGCATTTTCACTGGCCACAACTTTGATATCGATATCATGGGGAAAATCTGCCATATAGATATTTTTAATATTATCTCATAATTTGGCAGCAGATTTATTAGGCTGCTGTCACTTTAAGACCTGACGCACAGATCCATTATACTGTTACACATGCATTTTCTTTCTCAACTGTTAACGTTCACTTAGAGCAGGGGTGTCAGTCTCATTTTAGGTTGAGGGCCGGATGGGAAAAAATGTAACCATGTGCAGGCCGATTTTTTTTTTTTTTTAAACCTTAGTGAGCTGACAGTTACATTAATATAAACCATACAAACTACACATTAATTTGCAAGAAAAAAACAAACACACTGCTCTTTGAAAACTGCATTTGTTTTTACTGTGAAAAGACTTTATTAGATTTTTAAAATTGCCAATTCCAATTTATTTTGGAGCAAATTTGATACTGGTTGCCAATTTTTTTCTTTTATTTATTTTTTAAATTTATTTGTTGTTTATTTGTTCTATAACAGGCCTTAAACAAAAAATATGTGTAGCCATTTGGTATACAGGCCCCACTGCATTTTGAGCATGAGCAGCTGTTTTTGATTTAAATTAGATTGCATAATTTCAAGATTTACAGAAAAAAAAAAAAACAGCATGGTCTGACTTAATAGCTTTGTGAAATTATGCTACATAAGACACCTGCACAAAACAGAAATAGCAGATGGACTGAATGAAAATGCAAATTCACTCTCTAACAGTAGGTGGCGCTTGTGGAACAGCAGCGATATAGCGTTTCCTTGGTTACCGCTGTACACAAAGCAGTGCTGCGCATATAAAATAGACTACAGAGATCGAAACTTTTCTGAAGACAGTTCCCTTCCAAGTTACATTCATATAAAACCCAATTCAATATTTATATTTTTCTTCCTATATTTCACAAACAATGAGCTTAGCCTGGTACAGTATTTGCTCTGCTGGCACGTCTGTGTTCTTCTTTTTGCGTCCGTATTCAGCATGTGGCTGTGTTAACGTCCTATTTACAGACTGAGTAATATTTCCACACAAATGGCAGTTTGGGAAATGATTGCAAAGCAGTTTGTTTGCAAGTCCAGAATAGATATTGGCAAAAATAAAACTAATAATGTTCGGATTTATGGCTGGTGGACCATGCATAACTGTTTTTTATTATTGTTCAAATCATCCCCCAGGTCGGATTGGACACCTTTGTGGGCTGTATTTGGCCTGCGGGCCGTATGTTTGACACCTGTGACTTAGAGCATAACTGACTGTGTTTACGTGAATACTCACCAAGACCCGCATTTTGACATTGTTTTGTGTGTATTTGACTGTTTAAGCAGCGAAAAGAGCTCATTTTAGTACTACGAGGCAGTTTATGCTCACGCACTTTGGCTGTGAGAACAAAATCTGCGGGAATGAGTAAAATTATGCACAATAGGCGCAATCCCACACCAAAATTCAAGCCCTGTAACACCAACAATATTTATCCGGAGCAAATGAAATGAGTGAGGGGAGGAGGGTTTGTGTGTCGACTCGCTGTCAGAGATGAGAGAGAGAAAGAGCAGCTGGTATCGTGTGTCTGTTCTGTGGGAAATGAGTAGTGGAAGCATTTCAGATATTTTAGTATCCATATGTATTGAAAAATCTATATTTTTGACAACACTACGTTCCATTAGTTTTTTTTATTTCAAATGCCTTTTTAACAGACTACAACTGAAAAATGTATATACAACCCGAATTCTGGTAATGTTTTCTGTTAAAGGTTTTTTAAATTTGAATAAAATGAAAACTAAAAGACTTTCAAATCACATGAGCCAATATTTTATTCACAATAGAAAATAAATAACAAATGTTTAAACGGAGAAATTTTACACTTTTATCCACTAAATGAGCTCATTTCAAATTTGATGCCTGCTACAGGTCTCAAAATAGTTGGCAACAAATGGCTGAAAAAGCAAGAAATTTTGAAAAGATTCAGCTGGAGAACATCTAGCAACTAATTAAGTTAATTGATATCAGGTCTGTAACATGATTAGCTATAAAAGGGATGTCTTAGAGAGGCAGAGTCTCTCAGAAGTAAAGATGGGCAGAGCTGTGAAAGAGTGCGTAAAAAGATTGTGGAATACTTCAAAAACAATGTTCCTCAACATCAAATTGCAACGGCTTTGCAAATCTCATCATCTACAGTGCACAACATCATCAAAAGATTCAGAGAAACTGGAGAAATCTCTGTGCGTAAGGAACAAGGGCGAAGACCTTTATTGGATGCCCGTGGTCTTCGGGCCCTCAGACGACACCGCATCACTCATCGGCATGATTGTGTCAATGACATTACTAAATGGGCCCAGGAATACTTCCAGAAACCACTGTCGGTAAACACAATCCGCCGTGCCATCTGCAGATGCCAACTAAAGCTCTGTCATGCAAAAAGGAAGCCATATGTGAACATGGTCCAGAAGCGCCGTCGTGTCCTGTGGGCCAAGGCTCATTTAAAATGGACAGTTTCAAAGTGGAAAAGTGTTCTATGGTCAGGCGAGTCCAAATTTGACATTCCTGTTGAAAATCACGGACGCCGTGTCCTCCGGGCTAAAGAGGAGGGAGACCTTCCAGCGTGTCATCAGCGTTCAGTTCAAAAGCCAGCATCTCTGATGGTATGGAGGTGCATAAGTGCATACGGTATGGGCAGCTTGCATGTTTTGGAAGGCACTATGAATGCTGAAAGGCATATAAAGGTTTTAGAGCAACATATGCTCCTCTCCAGACGACGTCTATTTCAGGGAAGGCCTTGTGTATTTCAGCAGGACAATGCAAAACCACATACTGCAGCTATTACAACAGCATGGCTTCATCGTAGAAGAGTCCGGGTGCTAGGGCTGCACAATTAATCGAATTTCTAATCGCGATTACATTTAAAAAATCCACTTACATTATTCTGTGAGTTTAAGAGGTGTGTTTAGAGCGTGTTACGTTGTGAGAGGCGAATGATCACGACTACTTCAGAGTGTAAAAGGTCTAACCCAGCACAAAAGGAACTTTACCCGTGACACAAGTGTATGCTGACTAGTCGAACGAACACGAAAAACCAGAACCCGCCATTTTTAAAAAGCCGTGCACACAGCCTATATATTAACTCCTCGAACTAACTCCACAAACATGCAAAACAGTGATAGATGGACCTCTCTCTCAACCTTACGCTAAGGAGAAAATCCAGCGTGACTTTGAGCAGACCAAGTGAAACATGATTATGTATTTCTGCTCAGCTAGCCACATTGGGTATCAACCACACGGCAAAATCTAACTTAACTCTAAAAATATAACTTGCTGTCTACCTTCTTTGTATAACAGTTCTGTCTAATAACGTATTAGACAGGACTGTTAAACACAGTGGTGGATAAAGTACTCGAAAGCCATACTTGAGTAAAAGTATAGATATCTTACCAGAAAATGACTTTGGTAGAAGTTAAAGTCACTGTTTACGCCCGTTTCACACTGCAAGCTTAAGCGGCGCATGAGTGTAACTACATCGTCACTGCAGCTGCAGAGATGTGCGAGTATTCACAAATTTGTATTCACACTGGAAGCGTTTGTACAGCGTCACAGCAGCGGCTCCAAGCTGCATATAAAGTGAGCATTTCTTTACAAAGACAGCTATAAATTTGTTTTTATAAGTTGGTCATTTATAAACTTGATAGACTTGAAAGTTTGGTAACTGCAGGTGTACAACACTCGCATATAAACATAAAAAAAATAAATAAATAAAAAAGCCTCGTGTCATCCATTGCTGCACTTGAATGAGGTAAGCTTTGTGTTTTACATCATCTGCCGCATACACATGTTTACAAGACAGCAAACTCAGCGAAAAAAGCCAGCAAACTCGGGTTTGATTTGGGTATCTCTCTGTGTAATAACTAAAATAATGTTTATATATCATATTTTCTGGCTAGTTCACTTTAGTTTTTTTTATAATACACCATACTTTAACCCAAACTGAATAATTAAAAACAAGTTTAAATGGGTAAATCTTCTATAAATATTTTGATTCTTAATTTTCTTTTGTCATATTCAAATTCTTGTTAAAACACATTATACATGCTTATTCTGTGCATTTTGAACACTTTTTGTGTGAAATTATATTCATTTTGTCCATCAAAAGTGTACTTTCACTTTAATTGAGCGTCAGCAGCGCAACAAAAATAGACTCGGCGCCAAAACCCTGCTTCACTGCTGCCTATGCGACGCTCCTGCTGCCGGTGTGAATGCACTCTGATTATCATGCACGCCGAGAAAAATACGCGCTGCTTACGCTTGCAGTGTGAAACTGGTGTTAGAATATTACTTGAGTAAAAGTTTTACAGTATGTGATATATTTTTTTGTACTTAAGTATGAAAAGTATTTTATATATATATATATATATGTATATATATATATATATATACTAATATATAAATTATACATTGATCATTCACGTTAATTCATAGTGCATTATAACTAATGTAAGAGACAACTTTAATGTTATAATGTAAATGTTGAAATTAACAATGAACAATACTTTTATTAACCTTATTTAATGTTACAAATGGACTCTTATTGTAAAGTGTTACCATTTCATATAAATCCAAACAGTCATGCTTAAAAATTGCCATCTTTACACACAAAGGCATAGCATAGGTCTATTATATGTATACTTTCACACATTATTTGCCTCTATTTTAGAAAACTCTATGATTATCTAATCAAAATATGTTACAGTGCCGATAGAAAAAAAACTAAACTGAAATCGAATACATTTCTGATTTATTTCTGTCGCTGCATGATGAGAATACAGTTTAACTATGCAACTTCGCTGGATAACGAATGCATAACAGCGAACAAACAGATATTTACATTTATGCATTTAGCAGACGCTTTTATCCAAAGCGACTTACATTGCATTATACTATACATTTGTATCTGAATATGTGCAATCCCTGGGATCAAACCTATGACCTTGGCATTGCTAGTGCCATGCTCTAACCACTGAGCTACAGGAAAGCTAATGGATATAAACTAATGCAAATGAATGGTAACAATCCTGACATTAAACAGTAGGCGTTTTTGTCACGTTTTAACCGCTTGAGGCACTACTAATGTTAGCCTCGACGGAAAACACACTACTGTTCTCCACTAATGCAGCATCTAGTCAACAAACTGATTACTTTATAGTGATATGAAAACATGTACTACAGTGTACTGTATAACATATCGTTTTGTTGTCCGTTTTAAATCCGTTTTTGAAGTGTCCTGCTCTGTGCAGCGCGCAGCCTCATGTCATGTGTCAAAACAAACGCTCCGAGGCATCAGTGTTAGTTTTTATTTCGCCTCTAGAGGCCGCTCACGTACTGTATAATGACGGCGCGCTCTTCTCAGCCGCTCCAGCAACGGACGCGACCCGGAACATGAAATCAACCGCGGCTGTGCGAGCACTTGTTTGCTTGAGTCTGTGTTCCTCCGACTTTATTTTGTAGTAAGTAACGAAAATGCTTTGGGCAAATATATCGGAGTAAAAGTATACATTTTATTTAGGAAATGTAGTGGAGTAAAAGTAAAAGTTGACAGAAATATAAAAACTCAAGTAAAGTACAGATTCTCCCAAAAAATACCTAAGTACTGTAACTAAGTATTATTACTTCGTTACATTACACCACTGGTTAAACAGATCGTAAACTAATTAAGACGGAGAATGCGAGCTGGCTGAGCTGTTCTCAGTGCCGTCAAAATAAAAGTCACAACAACAAGCGCAGTTTAAAGTTCCTGCTAGCGGTGAAAATGGCCATAGTGGAACATTAGTTCTCAGAGAATCACCCTGATGGCTATTATTTCCTATAACTAAGTTCCTAAAACAACACGGTGCGAAAGCCCCTATTATTATTACATACATGTTTACTTTTTTATTTAAAGAGAAACCAAACCGATGTATAGTTGACATTTGAGGCTTAATGCTATAGAAGAGCAATAAAAAAATTCAGGAAGAGTGTTTTCAGCTTGTTTTTATTATTATTATTTTTGCATAAATATATGGCATGCAGTTGCTTCAAACAATGATATAAAGCTATTCAAAACATCATTCCATGTAATTGTGATAATCATAATTAATAATCGCAATTACAATTTCAAGAGAATAATCGACAATTATGATTTTTGTCATAATCGTGCAGCCCTACCGGCTGTCTGCAGTCCAGATCTTTCACCTATAGAGAAAAATACGTCAAAGATGACCACAAACTCTTCAGCAGATGGAAACCTCTATCAGGCAAGAATGGGACCAAATTCCAACACCAAAACTCCAGAAACTCATAACCTCGATGCCCAGACGTCTTCACACTGTTTTGAAAAGAAGAGGAGATGCTACACCATGGTAAACATGCCCCCGTCCCAACTATTTTGAGACCTGTAGCAGTCATCAAATTTGAAATGAGCTCATTTAGTGGATAAAACTGTAAAATTTAAACATTGTTATCTATGTTCTGTTGTGAATAAAATATTGTCTCATGTGATGTGTAAGTGTTTAGTTTTCATTTTATTCAAATTTAAAAAACGTCCCAACACTGCCGGAATTCGGGTTGTATTATGTATAAAATTCAACCCACCAAAGTGGCTAGAAGGAGTTACACGCCACTGCTGAAATCCACCCACACTGACGGTGGATTCTGGCGGGTGTTAATGTCAGACAGGGTTCCCACTCTTTCATGAACACCAGATTCAAGGTCTTCCAAGGACTTTTTAAAGCACCATTTATTTTATATCAAGCACCTATCAAATTCAAATCCCAGCATATGGAGCGTCATGAAAGACCTCTTACAGTAGCCTACTTACCATTTTAACCCAGAAGAGCTTCAGAATCATTTGTACATCATTTGTCTTTCCACACTAGTTTTGGTTTTCATTTTTTATGAATCATTACTTGAGTAAAAACATTATAATATAGAGAGAATATTGCAAAAATAAATTTTGCAATTGATGGAAAAAATTGTATGGGTTATAAGGATTATATGGATCGTAATTATGGCTTATAAAGTCAGAATCAGTATATAGATAAAAGCTTGCAATTCTGAGAAAAAAAGTCAGAATTGAGATATAAATGAGCACTTCTGAGAGAAAAAAAATCAGAATTGCAATTAATATATCACAATTCTGACTTTATAAGATACAATTGTGGCTTTATAATCACGCAATCCTGACTTTTTAACTCGCAGTTGTGAATTTAGGGTAGAGTGGGGGAAACTAACTCCACATAATATGCATAATATTCTTATTAATAAGTAGGGGTGGGCAATATGGCAAAAATAACACAATTCATGATTTGATCACAAATCTTTTTCATGCTGGTTTTACCATTTTGCCAGTGACTGAGCAGTACAGTCAAACTAATTTCCCTATATATTAAAAACAATTAGCCTTACAAGGTAACAAAATATAAAAGAAAAAAAGAATGACAGACTTTCAGACAAAGTGGATGAAGATAAAAATACTAATTTATAACTAAGTTTCTTGTTAAAGCTACTGTATTAAAGAATTTTTTAAAAAAGGAAGTTTTTTTTTTGAAGAATGTGGGTAAACAAACAGTTGCTGGTCCCCAGTGAGTTCCATAGTAGGAAAGAAAATACTATGGATGTCAGTGGGTACCAGCAAATGTTTGGTTACCCACGTTCTTCAAAATATGTTCTTTTGTGTTCAGCACAAGACAAATTAATACAAGTTTGGATCAACTTTAGAGTGACAGAATTTTCATTTTTGGTTGAACTACCTTTAAGGACAAGTCGCAGCATGTGTTGTCTGTCCCTTTAAGGCTCATGCGCGCATCTAATATATTGACACGCATTCGATTTTTTTCAGCTGCTTACTTTCACTTTACACTTAACCGATGGTGTAAACCTTGTGTGTATTTGACAGTATTAACAGAGTAAGATGCGAATGATAACTTGTAAATGCAGTGTTTGACAGGCTTTTAGAGTGTGCGCGCTTCAGGTGTATCCGCTCCGAAAAGCACGTGTCACTGTCAGACCAGCACGCTGATAAAATGTTTAGGCATAACCGGCAAGGCTTTAAAACGCATGCAAATAATAAACTTTTGTGATTGTGGATAACTGCAGTGTTCCGTGAGTATAACTCTACTGCTGTTTAACATGTGATGTGAATGTATATCGCTTTGTACTACACAGTATGTTGAGACAGGCGCCAGGACTGCAACTGACAGAAAGCACTAGAACACAATGATATTTCTTCAAAAGCAGATCGTGGACACCTTTTAATCGTCCACGATCAAAATCACACATCCCTATAAGAATGTTCATTTCGGACACAGCAAGTGTCACAGCTGCTCAAATGTCCAAACCCCACCTAATAGTTTTGATTGAATTGAGAATCGCTGATGTAAAAAAATAGTCACCAAGAACCTCTAAAGCATCTTAACACTTTTATTATAAGCACTGGTGTTAAATAAATGGACATATTCACATTTAAAACAACCATCTAGGTTAAGATGATGAAAACAAAACTCATAATGCTAAATCCCAAAAATACATTCAATGTATGTTGTGTAAGCTGAGGCATGATGTCAAACAAACTTTACTCTTTTACTAACAGCACCACAGTCATTAACCCTAAAGCCTAAACACAGCCAAGAGGAACCTCAGAGAAATGGACAGGACATATTGCACATCGAAGATCTTTTGGATACAGGAAATAAAACCATTTTTAAAGACCAAAATATGAAATAAGACCCAGACATTTCTTGACAGTTCTCATGAGATTCTGCCTAAACTAAGCCTGTAATGTGTCAGAGTTTAACAAGCAGCCTCCGTGCTGACGGAGCTGTGGTGCAGCACTTCCTCTGGCGGCACAATGAGTGTGAGAGCGTGATCTAAGGCCACTGCCGTCAGACCCCACACTCGATACCTGGGACCGTGAAACACGGGGAGTGTGTACCCGTAACGATCACCGGTGCGGAAGTGTGTGTAGCCTCTGTTCTGGGCTTGACATAAATGGTCCAGAGTCAGGGTGAAAACCTCTTCCACCTGTCAGACAAAGAGAAGCAGTGAGGACAAACACTGCCGTGATGTGGGAGATCTGAAGAGACGCTGCTGCACTGTACCTCACTCGGATTCGGTCGAAAACACAGTGTCTCCAGCGGACCAAGATTGGCTATTACAGGCGCAATCATCATCCCAGACTGAAAATTAGGAAACACATACAGTTAGAGGAAGAATTACATTGATATTTACTGCAGAAATAGTTTTTTATAGGAAAAGAATACTTTTTATGGACCCCAAAAAATTAGTTCATACAGGACAACTGATCTGCTCTATGTCCAAACCTGCGCTTCGTCAAATAAAGGCAGTAAAGTCCTGTCAGACGAGCTGATCCACTTCACCGTCGTCTTCTTATATTTCATATTTAATAACTTTATATGTGAAAATAAGCAGTACTGACGAATTCCAATTGTCTCATTTCTCTGTACATTTTACAAACGGGATGCAAAAGATATGAATTTGCGATATAAGCAAAATGATGTATGGAAACGGCGAATATAGTAACATTTATGTGACGATGCTTATTTTCAGGGATGATGTCATCAAGTACACCATTTTATCAAGTAAAAGGCCAACTGGATTGAAACTTGGCTTTTATGGAATCTTTTATGTCAAATACATCAATTTAATCAATTAATTAATTAAAAAAAAAAAAAAAAACAGAATAATAAGATACTAAAGGCCAGAGTAAGAGCTCACCTCTAACCCCAATTAAACATACCTGATCAGCTGATCAAGCTCTTACTAGACATACTAGAAACTGCAGACCGTGTGATGAGGTGAATCTGCAGGCATGAGTTTACACACTTCTGCTACAGACTGTTGAAATGAACACTGTCAAAGAAGCTATATTACACCGCAAACATGGAACATAAGCTACGTCTGACATGGCATTTGTTTACTACTGTTCAATGCAGCTTGAATGTATTTACTCAACAATTACATCATTTTATTAAATTAATGCAGTTTTAAATTCAAAACATATCAATTATAAATAAATGATGAAAAAAGGGTTGTCTGATGCCTCTTTATTCACACAGAACTGTCTTCAGGACGAAGGAGGGTCAGAGCAGCATCTCACACACATTACAGTTTAGGGCCGCAAGATTATGACAAAAATCATTAAAAGATACATTAAAAACAACTTTGTGTTTGGGGAAACAGCACAACAGACAAAACAAGCTGAGAACCGTTTATGAATTAGTTTATTGCTGTTTTACGCATTAGTAAATCAAGGAGTTTATTGAGTAATTATTGAGTTTATTAGTAAATCAAGACCTCACATTGGTTCACTTACAGTAGCAGCATGAAAAACAAAACGGTTATTCAAACTGGGAATAAATTATGTGCAGAAAGTGAGCAAAGAACGTTCCACATCACTGAAGCGGTCAATGAATTCAGTCAGTCTCGCAAAAACACGCGTTATGATGAATGAAGCCGACTACACTGCTCAACGAGTCTCGCAGTACATCATATCTGCACTCGTTTATGAAGAGAGATCTGAGAGCAGAACGTCAGTGAACGAGTGCAGAATACATCTTCTGCTCCAGTGACTGATTTAAATGCTACTGATTGGCAGATGCATTCATGTGCTCAACAGACACGCTGTGATTGGTTGTAATGCTCAACGCTGCAAAAAAAAAAAAGGATGGGAAAGGAAACTATTTTCTACATGTTTTGTTATGATTTTGCGTGGATCAGTCTACGACACGTACACATTTGTTCATCTCAGTGGAATTTGCAGTGTCACGATGTCCTCAGTACTGCAGAGACAGAGTTGGGAGGGTTACTTTAATATGTATCCCGTTACAGTTACAAATTACTTCATAAAGAAGTATTCAGTAACGTAATCCAAGCACCACAATATGAAAGTAATGTAATCTGATTACTTTTGGATTCCTTCAGGGTCATGTGTGTAAATAAAGTCAGGTGAAAAGCAATATCAAAAGTACTTTTATTTAACTATGAATTTAAAATAATAACTAATAAAAACTATTAAAACTAAGCAATCATGTCTTGTTTCACCAACTACAAGATTACACAGCCAAAAGGCTATACAGACATCTAGTGGCTACAGTATGGTATTACAGATGGCTTTATTTTTTATTTTTATTTCTTTAAAGGATTAGTTCATTTTCAAATGAAAATTAGCCCGTGATTTACTTTACTCACCCTCAAGCCATCCTAGGTGTATATGACTTTCTTCTTTCTGATGAACACAATCTGGAAAATATTAATAAATATCCTGACACATCCGAACTTTATAATGGAAGTGAAGAAAGTGCCTCCATCCACATCATCCATCATAAACGTACTCCACACGGCTCCGGGAGGTTAATAAAGGCCTTCTGAAGCGAAGCGATGTGTTTGTGTAAAAAAAATATCCATATTTAACAAGTTATGAAGTAACATATCTGCCAGACCGCCTTCTGTATTCAACTTATGGAGAAAGTGTAAACTGGCTTTGCCTCAGTTAAGCTTTTTCCGTTTTTTAAGCTTTTTTGTTAAATAGGGAAGGCGTAGGACGTAGCGTAAGCGTTTTGAACTGCAAGAGTTTTACACTTTCTGCGTACACTGAATACAATAAAAGAAAGCAAAAAAAAAAAAAGATTTTACTCAACAATCTCCTTTGTGTCATTCTCATACGTTAGGTTTACCTCCAGTGCTTCCAGGTTCTACGTCAGAACGCCGACTCAGGCCCTGTCCACAGGAACACGGGTATTTTCAAAACCGCAGCTTTTTCTGTGCAGTTTGGTCATTCGTCCACACGCAGTGACCAGTAACTGAAACCAAACTTTTTGGAAAACTCTGGCCAGGGTGAAGACTTTTAGAAACTCCGGTTGCAGCGTTGTCGTGTAGATACATGCACAGTTCTCCCATTATATTGTGGAGCAGAGACGTCAGAGTGAAATACTACACAGGTCACTGCTTATGATAATGTTATTATTATTATTTTTTTTTTTACTTTGAATGAATGTCACATTGTATTGTTCTGGTTTACGGAATTAATAATAATAATAATAGTAATAAAAAGCTTAATTAAATGACAATGTTGTTAGCCTACAGGGACCAGTAGTAAACTGTTTTCCAGGCTTCTGATTGGCCAACATGGCTTTTGACAGCGCTTCATAGATTGTTTTTGCATTTCATGTGGACGCGATTTTTTTTAAAACCGTGCTTATGTGGATGCGTTTTTTTTTTTTTTTTTTTAAACAGAGGAGTAAAAACTCAGGTTATAAAAATACCCATGTACGTGTGGACTAGGCCTCATTATTGGCCGGCTCCTGCGTTAGCATCACACGTATGCGTCATGCTGATCACGTGATCAGCTTTGGCCAATACTGAGCCGGACGTAGAACCTGGAAGCGCTGGACGTAAACAGCGTAGGAGACTGACAGGGAAGAGAAGAGATTGTTGAATAAAGATGTTATTTTTGTTTTGTTTTTGCGCACAGAAAGTATTCTCGTCTCTTCATAACATTAAGGTTGAACCACTGCAGTCACATGACTGTTTTATCGATGTCTTTAGTACCTTTCTGGACCTTGATAGTGTTGATTATATTGCTGTCTATGGACGAGTCATATACCTCTCGGATTTCATCAAAAATATCTTAATTTGTGTTCTGCAGATGAACGAAGGTCTTACGGGTGTGGAATGACATGAGTGTGAGGAATTAATGACAGAAATTTCATTTTTGGGTGAACTAACCCTTTAAAGGCATCACACAGTGCAGATAAATTAAGTTATTGTGTCCTAAAAGAAATAATCAATTCTGAACTGCTGAAAGGAGTCGTCAGTAATTCAGTCTCACTTCCTGTGCAAAGATATGTAGATTTTTAAACACATTTGCATAAGGTCAGCATATTGTCTTCACTGGCTGTTCATGTCTGCTTTGCCCCGCCCTCAAACTCTGTAGTTGTGTCTGGAAGACTCACGCTGGAATGGATAAGGAAAAACCGACAGCATCATTACTGTTCGTAAATTCAAATATGGTAATGAGCGTCTTGTTTCCGACACGCACTATAAGTCGTCGACCAATCACAACAGACTGGGCCATCTGACCAATCAGAGCAGAGGAAGCTCACAGAAAGGCAGGGTTTAGAGAGACCGAATCCTTGATCTAACCATTTCAGACACTGAGAGAAAAGAGCTGATGCTGCAGTGGATATTATGAGAGAAAGTGTTTTTTGATCTTAGATGCATGTAAACCTGTTGTAAGAGATTTCCAAACAAAACGAGGAAGCTTATACTACAAACCTTACTGAAATTCTCATACTCAACAGCACATCTCCTGTAACTCACCATATCACGCAGCGGTTTCATCACACCCCACACTTGATCTTCAGTGACGTGGATCCCCAGCTCCTCACGCGCTTCTCTGAGAGCCGTATCTACCACAGATCTGTCAGACGGGTCTTTCTTTCCCCCTGCAAAACTAACACAACAGGGATGAGAATAGCATTTAATTGAAACTTTATTCATTTCAGCAGAGGGCTGACACATAAGCTACTCCATACACCATTTAGCATCAGAAACGAGCTTTAGCTCTGGACGTGAGGCGTACCTGACGTCACCTTTGTGCCGCCCCTTCAGCTGGGCAGATCTGAGAGTGAAGAGGAGTGCGGGACGTCCGCTCACAGCACACAGACACACCAGCACTGCCGCCCAGCTCTTCCCTCCCCGCTCATACAGAGCAGCGTTGGCCTGCAGCGAGCGTCGGCAGCGAGCCTCGTTTCCTGCGGACAAACACTCGTCTGTACCGCTGCGTCTGTGCAGCCCACGAGTCTGACCTGTCAGCACTGCAGATCGGCTCGCGGTTTCAGTGTTAGCCAACCGCTGGAAGATGCCTGTGCTATCTGTGCTGCGTTTGAAGACGCATGTTTGTCTTTTAATACTGCTTTCAGGAGAGTTCTGGCATTTTCCCAGTGGGCTTTTGGGCAGAAGGCACTTCCTCCGGCACTGTGATGGAGATCCATTCAAAGAGGCGTGTAAAAACAGGAAGAAAGTCTTCGGTGTGTGTGCCCAGTTAATACTGCTAAAATTCATGTGTGTTAATAGAAAATGAGTGCTAGTGCATATTCGTCTCGTGGCCCGTGAACACACATGTTCGGAAGTGTTCAAAACGGCAGGAAACCCACTGGAAGCGGAGCGGCGGGAGCGAGGGGACGTCAGAGCAGAGGAAGCAGGAGTGTGTTGATCTCGCAGGACACTTGAAGAGCTGCAGACCATATGAGCGTCTCTGAGCATCAGTTCCAGTCTGTGAAACCTCAGCTGATTCACACAAGTCTTCACGTGTGGAGTCCTCAACATCCTGCAAACACAATCCAACATTAACAACAGGTTTATCTGTCTGAAGACCATGAAGATGGCTTAAACTCTGGGTTACAGGATTAGTTTCCAGTTGACAAAACCAAACCAATCCAATGATGTTGATCATCAACTATCTCTGTCCACTCAGGGCTCTGAATAGTGAGCGTGTGCACATGAAAGTGTGACATCAGCAGTGAGCAGCCAATCACATGCCATGAACATAGCGAACTTCTTGTGAGAGTCAGCGTGATTGACTTCTCACTTCTGCTTCACTGAGAGACCTATCTTTATCAGGAAGGCAGAGGACATCTCCTCAGCAGTTCATAAAAATACTTTATGGAAAAATAAAACCCACTACATGAAGAAATCTGTGGTTATAAATGCAACCGAAAATGGAGGCCTGAATTTCTTAGATTTTTCTACCCTTAAATCCAAAGTCAATTGGATTAAGCAATTCCTTAAAAAAAACAACATCTGTCTGGAATATTATACCTCACTTTATCTTTTCACAAGTCTTCAATTCCTTTTGCTCACCGACTACAGCATTACCAAATTTCCTTTAAAACCATCTAATTTTCACAAACAGACGCTTCTTTTTTGGAATTTAATCTATAAACACAACTTCTCTCCAAACAGGTGTTTTATGTGGAATAATACGCACATTCTGTATAAATCAAAATATTTTTTAAGAACTGGTTTTGTAATGATATAGTTTTTGTTAGCCAACTTTTTAACCCTGAAGGACTTATGTTAATCTATCCTGCATTGCTTTCTAAATATAATATTCCAGTCACTCCTAAAGATTATGCTGTAGTTATGGATAAAATCACCTGTCCTCAACTCTCTCTATCCCTGTTGTTCCTGCTGATACTGAAGTTGGTCGTATCTGTTTCTCTCTTTCCTCTGTTAAGAATAATAATCGTTTCATTCGGGCTGTGTTTCAGAGGGATATTGTCTCCAGTCCTGCTATGGTTGTGTTGATGGTCTGCTGTGGAGTAAAATCCAAAAACTTCTTCATAAATATTTAATCACAAATAAAATCAAAGAAATTTAGTTTAAACTCATTTATAAATATTACCCTTGTAAATACTATCTTGTAAACAGATTTAATTGTGATTGTAGGTGCAGAAAATGTATGTGTTTATTTTGTATTTTTGGTATGCATTTCCGGGTACTGAGGTGGGTATTTATGCGATAGTGTTTCCTGTTTTTAAATTCAGTGTGTAGAGAGGTTATAGGTTGCTGCTATAGTGATACTGAAATATTTTTGTATATTTTGTGGTTTACATGCTGAAATATTATAACCTTTATTTTGGAGTTGTCCTCGTTCAGTTTGTATCTGTTCTTTTATTAAGGCTCACATCATGCCCAGCTTTCAACTGCGCTTTAAAAAAGATTTATTTGTTTTTTTTTTTTTCTCCTATGACAAATATTAACATAAGGAATATTATTGAATTAATCTGCTGCTTCTTCTAGCTAAATTTAGTATTCATGAATGTAAATTTGGGGGAAATAAGCCTTTGTTTTTAAGTTAAACAATACCTAAATACAATGTTATGTTTAAAAAACAAGAAAGCTGTAATATGTGTTTCTATTTGTAAACATTTTCATATTTTTTATTTAACTTTATTTCTATCTTTTAAGTTTGTCACTGTTTTATTTGTCTTATTTTTGATTATTCAATGTACCCACCTGACTGTAATCGTAAACCTTCTCTCTTCTGCTGAAGATTAAGACATTTTAAACACATTTACACAGCAAAAACTAAAGAGATAACCTCAAAAGGGGACAATTAAAAGAAACTAGTTAATAGTCTAATAGTTGATAATACACAGTATATTAAATAATCCTCTATAAAAGCCGGGTCACACAGAATCTGACAGGGCAACAACACAAACCAACTATCAAATACATAGACTTTAAATCACTGTACCACTTTGCTGCTGATATGAGGGAAACAGATAAATATAGAAATACAAAATAAATATAAAATAAATATTGAAAATACTGTGTCTCGATGTATTTAAAAGTTATTTATCATTCACTGCATTATTATAAACATATATTAGACTCAAAATCTTACATTAACTCGGACCTTGTGGCAGCTTGCCTGGGATTTTCAAAATGATTTATTTATGTATTGTTACGGATTAGCAAGATTAATAATAATGTTTTAGTTCAATATATAACGAACACGAGAAGAACATGAAGGGGCAAAAACAATATTATACTCGATATCAAGTTAACAGATTCAAAAACTGATCACAACAAACTCATGCTGATCAGTCATTTATATTCATTTAAATACACGTGGAAACTTCATCATTATAATCCACAGCGATATAAGCAAACATCTGTTTCAGTTCGAATAAATGATTATAAAACATCTAAAAACACTCACCTTAAAATAATCCGAAACCAGCACAATGACGTTTAGCGGATGTTGTGACAGAAACAACTTCTTCTTCGGTGGTGTGTTTTAATGTTGAACAGGCGCATTCCGCCACCTACTGGACACACACAACACTGCTCTTTACACAAACGGCGAATAAACAAACTAATTAATTATTTTAACATTTCACAGTAAATTATTTAAAAGAGTCCATCCCAGCTCACAACAAACGTTTAAATACTTTAAAAGCTTTCATGATGGAAATAATATTGTATATTGTATTGTATTATAAACAATGATATAGGTCATTATCATTATGTCATTGATATAAGTCCGTTCTTTATTTTATTGTGCTTTTTAAAATGGTTTTAAAACTGATTTTTTTTAAATTCACATATTTAGCTTTTTTTAAATCATTTAGCCTATTCATACACATATACTCTTTTATTTTATAATTATTCTTTACTGTAGTTTTCTTTTAACAGCGTTTAAAGTGTCTAGGCCACTTTGTATTTTTATTTATTTATTTATTTATTCTGCATTTCAAAGGGTCTCTGCGTTGAGTCTCGAATCTTCATTCGGTTCGATCGACTCATCAAAAGGAGCCGATTTCAAAGAATGATTCAATGACTGATCAGTGCCTTCAGAAACGCGTTGTTTTGATCGCTGATATCCTGAATGACTGAATTGTGCCTCACGACTGTTACAGTAAGTACTTTAAGGGGTTACACATCAGTAATATCTGCTGATATAGTAATAATTAAGCGCGTGTAAACACAGCAGGACAATCACAGATGGTCAAAACTCAGTATAAACCTCAAAATGATACTGAGGTCAGTGTTGTGTGCTAGCGAAACTAAAAACAATGTAGTGTAAATATGAGATCATTTAAGATGATTTAAGACAAAAAAAAAAAAAAAAATAGTTTTAGGAAGAACGTTTTGGGTGGGCTAAGTGATATTCCTGGTATACCGGTGTTGTTTCATATTCTTTTATTATTACGAATATATTTAAATCTATATTTTGCAACTATTTGGTAAGTTTTGTAAAAGGGGCTAGGTCTTGAAAGAGACTGAATAGAACTACATCTCTACTATAATATTTACAATAGCTTTTTGCTCGTTTTAGAAAATTCAGCGGTACTGCCCTTCTCGCCTGAAGGAGTAAAAATGACAGAGTCAGTAAAGGAGGGGTTAATATTTCTTAGACGATTTGGTGATTCTCAACAGTAGACGTGCACTCAGGGTTTCTGCAGGTGTCAATAAGTTCAATTTAAGACCTATTCCACATCCTTACTGACAAACACAGTATGAAGGAGAATCTGAGTCCCAGAATTACTTGCAAAGTAAACGAATTTACTCACATCAGACAGGAACATTGAACTGAACATGACTGCACAGAAGTGTGAGTAGAGTAATGTGTGTGTACATTAATCTAATTATTTTTTACCCCATAACAGATCTTGTATCAATTTAATGTTAACTTTAGATTTGATGTAAACAGGGCAGGTCTTGAAAAAGAACTAAATAATATTTACAGCTTTAGCTTTCTGCTCATTTTAGAGAATTCTGTCACAAACTCATCCGTGTCCAGTTCATGTGTTATTGCTTTTTCATAAGATCAGTTTTTTTCCTCTGATGAAGCATTGTTCAGCAGAATGGTGTCAAAGCTCTTGCCAGAGTAGAGAATGAGCTCTCATGAAGCAGAAGAGACACCATGACCAGTGCAGAAACATTAATGCATCTTTGTGTTCCTGCAAGAGTTTGCAAACAGCCTCATTCAGCTTGAAGCTTTTTGGACAGCATTGGTCTGGCAACAAGAAATTCATTCTTTTATTGCATCAGCTGTAAATTATTTGTGGAAAAGCCCAGAGGAAGACCCTTGCAGGTCAACGGATGCATTGTCATCAGAATGCCAAGAATGACTTCCTCATTCTCCTAACACATTTTGTGACTTCATAATGACTTGTCCTGTGGATTTCCAACAGTCTGTTGAGATACGGGCGACTGTACCTCTGACAGACAACATGATGGCTGAAAAAAGAGTACAGGGAACCTGACAAGTCGCAGAATATTTTAGCACAAGGTTCACTCTGAATTGCACGTGTAATTGAGAGGTGAAGCTGGAGGTTACAGCAGTGGATGTAGGTGATACGCCTGCCTGAGCTGAACACCTCTCGCACCCACTCATCACTGATGCTCCTTCATCACACTGGCTCTGTGTATACTCAGACAGGTGTCGTAATAATAATCTGCATCAAGCTGCTGGAGTTACAAGCCAATGAGATGTTCCTGTGGCACATCATTGCACACGAAGCAAATTACAACAGACACATTTTCAGTGTCTCACCGATCCCTTGCGGTGTTGCCAGTTCTGCAGTTTTCCTGTGGAATTGAGCTGTTTTAACACTCTTGGGTTGTTTTTCATGTCTGCAGGTTGAAGCAACCCCAAATAACATGATATTTAGCCCCTGGAATGCGAATTTTACTAGAGGAACCCCACCAAAAATGCAGATTTTACCCCCTAGAACACGATTTTTACGGGGGACCCCACTGAGACACGACTGGGCTAGTTTTGAGGATCAATTGGACAGGTTTTGTTGTGAAAACCTGGCAACCCTTAAACAGAGTGCAGCTGAATCAGCAGTGTCATATATCTTTCTTTCTTTCTTTTTTACCATAGATGTCAAAATTTCAATCACTTCATTCTGGATGGTTTTGGAAATGTACTTTGCATTTTGTGGGATACTTGATGTAATGTCAGCAAGGTATTTATCTTTTTCCAATGTGTATTACTACTTGATAGAAAGCCCTGCAGCTATGCAATCCTCCTCATTGTTTCCCAATTCCCATGTAGTGGAAGCTCATTGACAGCTAAAAACTTGACAACACCTGCCATGCTTTCTATGCAATAGTGATTCATTCTATCTGTTTTGGGCCGAGCAAACATGCTACGGTCTCCTCTGAAAGCTGCTGAAGAACTCGACTCAGTTTCTCTGACCTCTCTGCCTCAAGTGGATGAGGTGCTGTGATCTGTGTTCTGTGTTCTGTGATCTGTGTTCTGTGATCTGTGTTCTGTGATCTGTGTTCTGTGATCTGTGTTCTGTGTGCTGTGTTCTGTGTGCTGTGTTCTGTGTGCTGTGTTCTGTGTGCTGTGTTCTGTGATCTGTGTTCTGTGTTCTGTGTTCTGTGTTCTGTGATCTGTGTGCTGTGATCTGTGTTCTGTGATCTGTGATCTGTGTGCTGTGTGCTGTGTTCTGTGTTCTGTGATCTGTGTTCTGTGATCTGTGTTCTGTGTGCTGTGTTCTGTGATCTGTGATCTGTGTTCTGTGTTCTGTGATCTGTGTTCTGTGATCTGTGTTCTGTGTGCTGTGTGCTGTGTTCTGTGTTCTGTGTGCTGTGATCTGTGATCTGTGATCTGTGTTCTGTGTGCTGTGTGCTGTGTTCTGTGTTCTGTGTGCTGTGATCTGTTCTGTGTGCTGTGATCTGTGTTCTGTGATCTGTGTTCTGTGTTCTGTGTTCTGTGTTCTGTGTTCTGTGTGCTGTGTTCTGTGATCTGTGTTCTGTGTTCTGTGATCTGTGTTCTGTGTTCTGTGTGCTGTGTTCTGTGATCTGTGTTCTGTGTTCTGTGATCTGTGATCTGTGTTCTGTGTGCTGTGTGCTGTGTTCTGTGTTCTGTGTGCTGTGATCTGTGATCTGTGATCTGTGTTCTGTGTGCTGTGTTCTGTGTTCTGTGTTCTGTGTTCTGTGTTCTGTGTTCTGTGATCTGTGTTCTGTGTGCTGTGTGCTGTGTTCTGTGTTCTGTGTGCTGTGATCTGTGATCTGTGATCTGTGTTCTGTGTGCTGTGTTCTGTGATCTGTGTTCTGTGTTCTGTGATCTGTGTTCTGTGTGCTGTGTTCTGTGTTCTGTGATCTGTGTTCTGTGTGCTGTGTGCTGTGTTCTGTGTTCTGTGTGCTGTGATCTGTGATCTGTGTTCTGTGTTCTGTGATCTGTGTTCTGTGTTCTGTGTGCTGTGTGCTGTGTTCTGTGATCTGTGATCTGTGTTCTGTGTTCTGTGATCTGTGTTCTGTGATCTGTGTGCTGTGATCTGTGTTCTGTGTTCTGTGATCTGTGTTCTGTGTGCTGTGTGCTGTGATCTGTGTTCTGTGTTCTGTGATCTGTGTTCTGTGTTCTGTGTTCTGTGTTCTGTGATCTGTGTTCTGTGATCTGTGTGCTGTGATCTGTGTTCTGTGATCTGTGTTCTGTGTGCTGTGTTCTGTGATCTGTGTTCTGTGTTCTGTGTTCTGTGATCTGTGTTCTGTGTTCTGTGTTCTGTGTTCTGTGTGCTGTGTTCTGTGTTCTGTGTGCTGTGATCTGTTCTGTGTGCTGTGATCTGTGTTCTGTGATCTGTGTTCTGTGATCTGTGTTCTGTGATCTGTGTTCTGTGTGCTGTGTTCTGTGTGCTGTGTTCTGTGATCTGTGTTCTGTGTTCTGTGATCTGTGTTCTGTGATCTGTGTGCTGTGATCTGTGTTCTGTGTTCTGTGATCTGTGTTCTGTGTGCTGTGTGCTGTGATCTGTGTTCTGTGATCTGTGTTCTGTGTTCTGTGTTCTGTGTTCTGTGATCTGTGTTCTGTGATCTGTGTGCTGTGATCTGTGTTCTGTGTTCTGTGTGCTGTGTGCTGTGATCTGTGTGCTGTGATCTGTGTTCTGTGATCTGTGTTCTGTGTGCTGTGTTCTGTGATCTGTGTTCTGTGTTCTGTGTTCTGTGATCTGTGTTCTGTGATCTGTGATCTGTGTGCTGTGATCTGTGTGCTGTGTTCTGTGTTCTGTGATCTGTGTTCTGTGATCTGTGTGCTGTGATCTGTGATCTGTGTTCTGTGATCTGTGATCTGTGATCTGTGTTCTGTGATCTGTGATCTGTGTGCTGTGTTCTGTGATCTGTGTTCTGTGTGCTGTGTTCTGTGATCTGTGTGCTGTGTTCTGTGATCTGTGTGCTGTGTTCTGTGATCTGTGATCTGTGTTCTGTGATCTGTGATCTGTGTTCTGTGATCTGTGTTCTGTGATCTGTGTTCTGTGATCTGTGATCTGTGTGCTGTGTTCTGTGATCTGTGTTCTGTGATCTGTGTGCTGTGATCTGTGTGCTGTGTTCTGTGATCTGTGTGCTGTGATCTGTGATCTGTGTTCTGTGATCTGTGTTCTGTGATCTGTGTTCTGTGATCTGTGTGCTGTGATCTGTGATCTGTGTTCTGTGTTCTGTGTTCTGTGATCTGTGTTCTGTGATCTGTGTGCTGTGATCTGTGTGCTGTGATCTGTGATCTGTGTTCTGTGATCTGTGATCTGTGTGCTGTGATCTGTGATCTGTGTTCTGTGATCTGTGATCTGTGATCTGTGTTCTGTGATCTGTGTTCTGTGTTCTGTGATCTGTGTGCTGTGATCTGTGATCTGTGTTCTGTGATCTGTGTTCTGTGATCTGTGTGCTGTGATCTGTGATCTGTGTTCTGTGATCTGTGTTCTGTGTTCTGTGTTCTGTGTTCTGTGATCTGTGTGCTGTGTTCTGTGATCTGTGTTCTGTGTGCTGTGTTCTGTGATCTGTGTTCTGTGATCTGTGTTCTGTGTTCTGTGATCTGTGTGCTGTGATCTGTGTTCTGTGTGCTGTGTTCTGTGATCTGTGATCTGTGTTCTGTGATCTGTGATCTGTGTGCTGTGTTCTGTGTTCTGTGTTCTGTGATCTGTGATCTGTGTTCTGTGATCTGTGTTCTGTGTGCTGTGTTCTGTGATCTGTGATCTGTGTTCTGTGATCTGTGATCTGTGTGCTGTGTTCTGTGATCTGTGTTCTGTGATCTGTGTGCTGTGATCTGTGTGCTGTGATCTGTGATCTGTGTTCTGTGATCTGTGTGCTGTGATCTGTGTTCCGTGATCTGTGATCTGTGATCTGTGTTCTGTGATCTGTGTTCTGTGATCTGTGTGCTGTGATCTGTGTTCTGTGATCTGTGATCTGTGTGCTGTGTTCTGTGATCTGTGTTCTGTGATCTGTGTGCTGTGATCTGTGTTCTGTGTGCTGTGATCTGTGTGCTGTGTTCTGTGATCTGTGTTCTGTGATCTGTGATCTGTCTGCTGTGTTCTGTGTTCTGTGTGCTGTGTTCTGTGTGCTGTGTGCTGTGTGCTGTGTGCTGTGTTCTGTGATCTGTGTTCTGTGATCTGTGATCTGTGTTCTGTGATCTGTGTTCTGTGTTCTGTGATCTGTTCTGTGATCTGTGTGCTGTGTGCTGTGTTCTGTGATCTGTGTTCTGTGATCTGTGTTCTGTGTTCTGTGTTCTGTGATCTGTGTGCTGTGTGCTGTGTTCTGTGATCTGTGTTCTGTGATCTGTGTTCTGTGTGCTGTGATCTGTGATCTGTGTTCTGTGATCTGTGTGCTGTGTGCTGTGATCTGTGTTCTGTGTTCAGTGTGCTGTGTTCTGTGTGCTGTGATCTGTGTTCTGTGATCTGTGTGCTGTGTGCTGTGATCTGTGTTCTGTGTTCAGTGTGCTGTGTTCTGTGTGCTGTGATCTGTGTTCTGTGATCTGTGTTCTGTGATCTGTGTTCTGTGTGCTGTGTGATGTGTTCTGTGTTCTGTGATCTGTGTTCTGTGATCTGTGTTCTGTGTTCTGTGTGCTGTGTGCTGTGTGCTGTGTTCTGTGTTCTGTGATCTGTGTGCTGTGTTCTGTGATCTGTGTTCTGTGATCTGTGTGCTGTGTTCTGTGTGCTGTGTGCTGTGATCTGTGATCTGTGATCTGTGTTCTGTGTGCTGTGATCTGTGTTCTGTGATCTGTGATCTGTGTGCTGTGTGCTGTGATCTGTGTTCTGTGATCTGTGTGCTGTGATCTGTGTGCTGTGTGCTGTGATCTGTGATCTGTGATCTGTGTTCTGTGATCTGTGTTCTGTGTTCTGTGTGCTGTGATCTGTGTTCTGTGTGCTGTGATCTCTGTGCTGTGTTCTGTGATCTGTGTTCTGTGTTCTGTGATCTGTGATCTGTGATCTGTGTTCTGTGTTCTCTGTGCTGTGATCTGTGTTCTGTGTGCTGTGATCTGTGTGCTGTGTTCTGTGTGCTGTGATCTGTGTTCTGTGTGCTGTGATCTGTGTGCTGTGTTCTGTGTTCTGTGTTCTGTGTGCTGTGATCTCTGTGCTGTGTTCTGTGATCTGTGTTCTGTGGTCTGTGTTCTGTGATCTGTGTGCTGTGATCTGTGTTCTGTGTTCTCTGTGCTGTGATCTGTGTTCTGTGTGCTGTGATCTGTGTGCTGTGTTCTGTGTTCTGTGTTCTGTGTGCTGTGATCTGTGTTCTGTGTTCTGTGATCTGTGATCTGTGTTCTGTGATCTGTGATCTGTGTTCTGTGTTCTGTGTTCTGTGATCTGTGATCTGTGATCTGTGATCTGTGTTCTGTGATCTGTGATCTGTGTTCTGTGTTCTGTGATCTGTGTTCTGTGTGCTGTGTTCTGTGTGCTGTGATCTGTGATCTGTGTGCTGTGATCTGTGATCTGTGTGCTGTGATCTGTGTGCTGTGTTCTGTGTTCTGTGTGCTGTGATCTCTGTGCTGTGTTCTGTGATCTGTGTTCTGTGATCTGTGATCTGTGTTCTGTGTTCTCTGTGCTGTGATCTGTGTTCTGTGTGCTGTGATCTGTGTGCTGTGTTCTGTGTGCTGTGATCTGTGTTCTGTGTGCTGTGATCTGTGTGCTGTGTTCTGTGTTCTGTGTTCTGTGTGCTGTGATCTCTGTGCTGTGTTCTGTGATCTGTGTTCTGTGGTCTGTGTTCTGTGATCTGTGTTCTGTGATCTGTGTGCTGTGATCTGTGTTCTGTGTGCTGTGATCTGTGTTCTGTGTTCTGTGTTCTGTGATCTGTGATCTGTGTTCTGTGTTCTGTGATCTGTGATCTGTGTTCTGTGATCTGTGATCTGTGTTCTGTGTTCTGTGTTCTGTGATCTGTGATCTGTGATCTGTGTTCTGTGATCTGTGATCTGTGTTCTGTGTTCTGTGATCTGTGTTCTGTGTGCTGTGTTCTGTGTGCTGTGATCTGTGATCTGTGTGCTGTGATCTGTGATCTGTGTGCTGTGATCTGTGTGCTGTGTTCTGTGTTCTGTGTGCTGTGATCTCTGTGCTGTGTTCTGTGATCTGTGTTCTGTGATCTGTGATCTGTGTTCTGTGTTCTGTGTTCTCTGTGCTGTGATCTGTGTTCTGTGATCTGTGTTCTGTGTGCTGTGTTCTGTGTGCTGTGTTCTGTGATCTGTGTTCTGTGATCTGTGTGCTGTGATCTGTGTTCTGTGATCTGTGATCTGTGATCTGTGTTCTGTGTGCTGTGTTCTGTGATCTGTGTTCTGTGTGCTGTGTTCTGTGTGCTGTGTTCTGTGATCTGTGATCTGTGTTCTGTGATCTGTGATCTGTGATCTGTGATCTGTGATCTGTGTTCTGTGTGCTGTGTTCTGTGTGCTGTGTGCTGTGTTCTGTGTTCTGTGTTCTGTGTGCTGTGTTCTGTGTGCTGTGTTCTGTGATCTGTGATCTGTGTTCTGTGATCTGTGATCTGTGATCTGTGATCTGTGTTCTGTGTTCTGTGTTCTGTGATCTGTGATCTGTGATCTGTGTTCTGTGTGCTGTGTTCTGTGTGCTGTGTGCTGTGTTCTGTGATCTGTGTTCTGTGTGCTGTGATCTGTGATCTGTGTTCTGTGATCTGTGTTCTGTGATCTGTGATCTGTGTTCTGTGATCTGTGTTCTGTGATCTGTGATCTGTGATCTGTGTTCTGTGTTCTGTGTTCTGTGTTCTGTGATCTGTGATCTGTGTTCTGTGATCTGTGTTCTGTGATCTGTGATCTGTGTTCTGTGATCTGTGATCTGTGATCTGTGTTCTGTGATCTGTGTTCTGTGATCTGTGATCTGTGTTCTGTGATCTGTGATCTGTGATCTGTGTTCTGTGATCTGTGATCTGTGATCTGTGTTCTGTGATCTGTGTTCTGTGATCTGTGATCTGTGTGCTGTGATCTGTGTTCTGTGTTCTGTGTTCTGTGATCTGTGATCTGTGTTCTGTGTTCTGTGATCTGTGATCTGTGTTCTGTGTTCTGGGCAGCTAAAGTGATGAAGGTGATGAGGGATGAAAACAGACAAGAAAAATATCTGGAGCTGAATTGAATATCACGCCAGTTTTGTGACTGGCTGTTATTTGCCGTGAGGTCAGGGTGCTTGGCCACCTTCTGATTGGGTGGGCCGGGCAATTGCCATAACATTAATGAAAATTAAATGAATGTGATACTAAAATTATGTAATGCTTGTTGGTAAATAAAACATGTACTTACTCAGGATCAGGAACAAAAACTGCGGCTTTGTCTGGAACTATTTTACTGTAGAAATGAAAAAGATCAAAAAGAAAGAAAGATCCGCACACGAGAATGAAGTCAAAAAAGCTCCAACGAATTTGTTGTCCAGAGGCCACAAAAAGTGCAGAGTGCAAAACGTTTTCGGGATCAACCCTTCATCAGTGCCATGTCAGTGATGTGTTTTTTTCCCCATATATTGTAGAAATGAACAAACAAATATCGAAACAGTTTCTCACAATATTAACTTTTATTGAACTGTTGTATAAAGTCAATATCACATTTGCAATTGTGATTTTTGGGAAAAGCAGCACGCCTGCTTGTGTTATAATATTGCTTAACTATATCATTGTGACGAGGCGGCAGACTCAGTGGGATCCATGTGCAGCTTTATTAAAGATAATCGTAGTCGTACAGGCAAGGGTCAAGCACCAGCAAAAACAATGTCCAAGGCAAAACGTAACAGAAACCAGGAAGGGCAAATGGTCAGGGCAGGCGGCAGGCGAGGCAGAGTAATCCAGTAAACAGTCAGGTAAATCACAAGGCAGGCAGTAAGCAATCACAAGGTACAAGGCAGTCCAAGGTCATACACAGAATAGCAAAAAACAGGGATAAACGCTCAGTAATGTCAGCCGGGGCAAAACAAGACTTCGCAAAGGGTGAATGTGTGCGTCTGCTTAAATAGTCCGGGTTATGGGAATCAGGTGTGTGCGTAATCAGCCCAGGCACGGGGTCATGGGAAATGTAGTCCATGGGGTTTAATACTCGGGTGAGGGAGCCCTCTGGTGGTGATCGGAGGGAGCCACAGAGGCCAGGTTCGTGACAATCATATAGAAATATTCAGCCCTCTACACACACCATGGCAATAGAATCACCATTAGTACATTTTTTTGTTTACTCGCCAGACTAATAAACAATTTTATTTATGTATATATTCTGTAAAACAAAAAAAAAGAAAGATAATTCAAATGAACTCCATTATTTAGACAGGAAAACACAACAAAGAATATCGTTTACATGTAGTGCGTCGATTCTGCGTGGAATGTAAGACTCTCGCTCTCAGCAGAGCGACAGCGAGTCGCTACATCAGTTACGGGTGCACTGCGCATCCATTGGGCTGAATTGAAATAGTACAGATCGCTTGATGGAGAGCGAAACTCTCAAGTGCTCAGTGCCACTGGCGAGTAAAATCTAAGAATTTATTTATGATAGACATTATTTAGTCACCCAGAGTTAAGATTTAGTCGCATATGAGAGTGATTTACTCACATTGTAAAGGGTTATAGAAATACAAGACAAACTCGTACAGGGGCATTTTTGCTCCGTATATTGAATTTCTGTGTCATTCTAACTGCATTCTACTAGCAGTATTATAGTTTGTTTTTTGCAAAGTGAGTGACATAGTCGCTAATGTCAGCTCAGGCGTTGTTAAATGAACAATAATGATATTTCTAATACTAATTTCTAATCTTTCTTATTTTTTAATATTTAAACACTGATGAATCACTATTTCTGTGTGAAATGTTTCACAGAATGAGAACTGTCTGTGTAGTGTGTTCGTAATCAATCAGACACAATCATGTGACTCATGATCAGAAGCTTTTGATGACTTCACACATAAAACCTTCATTACAACATTGTTTGCTAGCTCTCCCTGACCAGCTAGACAGGTTTGTCAGCCTTCCTTTCATTTCTTTCCCACTGTGTCATTTTGGCCATGGAAAAACTGTGTAGTTCTTAGCTAGAAGCATCCAGAGAACTCGTAATACTAGTTATAACCACACCTGTTCAGGTTTAAAAGAAATGTACCTCAGTTAGAGAAGTCATCGTCTGTACTAACCCTGTACTACCTCCAGTATCTCCAGGATCATGGCTTCAACCGCATGGGCTCCAGAGGCGTTTTCTTGCCCTATATGTTTGGAAATACTGAGAGACCCTGCGACCCTCCCCTGCGGACACACATACTGCCTCCTCTGTATCCAGACGCACTGGGATCAGGCAGTGACTAAAGGTTCCTGTGAGTGTCCTCAGTGCAGACAGCGTTTCAACCCAAGGCCCGTCCTGGCCAGAAGCAACGTGCTCATGGAGGCCATGGAGAAGCTGAGACTGAGTGGGCAGGACGGCCCAGACTCTGCTCCGTGTCCAGACGTGCCCTCGTCCCAGGCCGGACTGTACCCCGCTCTGCCCTCCAGCTCCCCGCAGCTCTGTCCGCTGCATCAGCAGGTGCTGGAGCTGTACTGCTGCCATGATAAACAGTGCGTCTGTGAGGAGTGTAGCCTTCTGGGACACAAGGGTCATCAGGTGGTGCGGCCGGATGAAGAGCGACAGAAGATTCAGGTGCGTGACTGCATTACATGTGGGGGGATCTTACAAAACCTGTCATAAACACGTCATATTTCACTACAGACTTTTTAAAAGGAATTAAATGTGTAAGAAATGATGTGAATTATCACTAAAAAAGCCCAGACAGGGTGAGCAATCACATAAACACAGCCACTGTCTTAAGATCTAGTCTGACCAACTGGTAATCAGTCTTACTTTACAGATTCAAATTTCAAAATGTAATTATTGGATTGTTGGATTTCAGATCAGTAGGAGTTGAGGCATCAAAAGTAACTAAGTAACGAGCTGTTTTATGGATGGTAACTGAAATATTATTACTGAAATCTTATTAGTAATTAGTTACACTACTAGTTACTGCAAAAAGTAAGCAAATAATGAGAATTGTAGTTTATTGAGAGAAAAGTCATAGTTAATAGTGAATGTTCCCCATACTAAAGAGTTACCTCTGTGTGATTACACAGCAAGAGCTGATGGAGTTGAATGCCCGGATACAAGAGAGCATTGCAGACAGAGAGAGGGTTATTCAGAGCCTCCCCCAGGTTTCTGACGCACACAAGGTAAAACGACTGCTTAATGACCATGTAAGAAATACTGTAACTCTGTTTTACTGATGTAATGAGTTTGTGACCTGCAGAGCTCAATGCAGAAGCTGATGATGGACAGTCAGGCCGTCTTCATGGATGTGTTGAGGAGCGTTGATCTCAGCCGCTCTCAGGCGCTCGAGCTGCTTCAGGCTCACGAGAGATCGTCCTCGAGCCACATACAGGCCCGAACCTACCAGCTACAGCAGGAGATCGTCCATCTGCACCGGAGACAAGACGAGCTGAAGACACTGGACAGCATTCAGGACCCCATCACCTTCCTGAACGTGAGTGTGACATTCACTGGACTATAACAGTGTATGAAAACATGTTTTGTTTTAAACTGCAAAATATCAGATTTTTTATTTATCATTTATTAACAATTACAGAACATTAAATAACTATTATAAAAGCTTTAAATTTAAGTGCACTTAAAACAATATTCACATAATGTCACATTGAGCTGTGTGTGTTCAGTGATGTTTGTGTCTCTGTTTGCACGAGAGCTGTCAGATCATTTTTACCCAGTTGGACGTTTATTTTGCACATTTGTTAAAAAAAAAGTAAGAAAATTACTAATTTAAAGAGTTGGTAACGATATTTTATATAAGGATCGATCCTTTTGATACAACAACAGTATCGCATTGGAAAGTATCCACAAGTGACTCAAAATCTTCTGCAAATCCTGTAGTAAATCCCTAAATATTGTCTTTTCAAAACACTATTTATCGTGAGTGATTGGGTTAATGTCACCTTGCGTATGTTCATTTGCTTATACAAACATATTCATAAAAGCAGAAAAAGGAGACACGTGATCAATAATAAGGAAGGGTTATTATTGTACTGATTTGCAGACATTCATGGCGGTGGACTCCACGGATCCGGCGGGAAGTGTAGCGATGGAGATCCTAACTCCAGAGTCAGTGATATCAGGGGTCAGATCGTCTCTGGACGCTTTCAGAGAGGGGGCGGAAAATCTCACCAAAACCAGCCTGGCCAGTATCTTTAGAGTCGGTGAGTTGTGTAAAGCTTTGCAACGTCTTCCTGCCGAGCGTCAGCATTACCCATTCTTTGTAATGCATGGCCTTTCATAATAAATTGCAATAAATAACTGCATTAATTTATTAATACCTAGAATAAAGTTTATCTTTGTCAAGCAACATAGCAATGTAGTAGATTACGGAATATGCATCACACACACACACACACACATATATATATATATATATATATATATATATTTGCTCTTTATAATAGCAGAATTTACTGTCTAAATTTGTTTTTTGATTCATATTTTACCTTCACTGTTTACTATAATAATCAGTGTAACTGAAGTCAGCGTCTCTTTTGTGCTGCAGTGCTGTTCAGCTGAGAGTAATGCTTTATTTTCACACCACAAATGAATTTGACTTTTACAATGAATGTTGTATCAGTGATATAACGATCAGTCCCATGTGACCCTGCAGTCAATGATGCGGCTGCTCTGGCACAATCATCCAGTCAGTCATGTGACAGAGGCGTCAGCTCCAGCCAATCACAGCCGCCCTCACAGACCCCAGGTGAGCACACATATATTTAGTGTACATTGAACTCATCTGGCCAGAGGGTTATTTGTGAAATCTCTTCTTCAGCTTTTCAGATTACAGAAGTAAAGTCTGACTCCGTGAAACCTGACGTTAAACCCAAAGTCAAAGCGTCGTCTCCTGCAACACAAGAACAGCACAAGAAACAGGACCGTCCCTGTGCCAACCCTGGTACATCATTTCACTTCATACATAAATCATTTCATTTTCTGTCTTGCAAGAAAAAAAAAAAAACTATTATTATTATTATTATTTTAAATATTATTGGGTGAATCTTACAAAACCCGCAAGAACATGTCCAGGTCCTGAAAATAAAATGAAATAAACTCTATAAAATATAAAATACATATAGTATAGCAGAAAATGAAGATTATCAGATCTAGTTAAGCACACAGTCATTTTCACTTAGCACAATAATACAGTAAAGTTATTTTTACTAATAATAATGAGAAATACAAAAATTTGCATTACGGGGACAGGGGATTTAGTAAATAAATGTTACAATGCAAAAAATCTTAATGGTCGTAAAATTAGTGAAGGGTGCTTGCGAAACATGCATTGAAACCTTTGCAAATCATTTCGAACCAGAGTGTGTATCAAACTGCCAACCTCAAGTGATTTCAGCAAACGAGGCTTCGTCACATCATAACGGTTTAGAAACGTATCAGTGTCAATGGTTCACCACTAGGGGGTGATCTCTGTCAACCCATGAAGTAGTGTCTTTAGCTGCTTTTCCACCAAAATTACACGGAACAATTTGTCCCAGGAACTTTTTCCCCCCAGACCTGTCGCTGTCTGCGTTTCCATTACGGTCTAAAGTACCATGAAGATTAGTCCAGTGACGTAGGACTGCGTGCAATTTTCCAGTTCCAGCTGGATTTCATCCTCCGCATATAAGCTTAATAAAGCGTGAACCTCGCCGTCATTCCATTGGTCGTATTTTTTAAACTCCATTGTTGATTTGAACAGTAAACAACTCTTACAGCACGCACTGCAACAGACTTTTAAAAACAGTTGTTGAAATAAAATGGTGCATGGAGTCAACCAGTCAGCATGTTCAGCGCACAAGTCCCACCCCTGAAAGTTCCTGAACTTTGGAAAAATACTACCCCATGAGCAGGGTCTTTCTGAGGGGGAAATTTTACCTGGAACTTCATTTAGACCCTGGTTCCTGCGGTCGAAACACACAGTGTACCACCCCAAAGTCCCTAGTTTCTGGGGAAAGATCCTGCAGTGGAAACGCAGCTTATGTGAGATTTTTACCTGATCTCGGATCAGTTTTATTAATTTGTAGACATTTAATGACACATTTGTATAATAAAAAGGAAGTGTTGTAGTTAAAAGTTTTAATAAAACACATATTATAAAGACACTTCATATTTAATGGTGTGAGATGATTTGTTAATATCATTTAATAGATCACACCTTCTATAAAACATTTGCCGTTGGTTTCCAAAGGTTTTTTTAAGCATATTTGGGATAGTTTTTGTTGCATTTACACTGTTCTGGCCAGCATGTGGTGTTTCGAGCGCTTCGAAACATTTTGCAAAAGCTTTGTTTCTCACATCACTACCTAAAATATGCATATATTATGTACAGTACACACAGTTTTTGGAGGGGTGAAATGTGACATGTCTTCATCTGTATTGTGTCTCTGCAGTGGAGGCATCAGCGTCCTGTTGTCTGTCTAAACCAGCTCCTAAAACCAGAGAGGAAATGCTCAAATGTGAGAGTCTTGTTAGTGATTTTGTAGAAATACGTCCCTCTGTCTTTTTCAGTATTTAATGGTATGTATTTTCTTTCAGTCCGCATCGAGCCTACACTAGATCACAACAGTGCTTTCCGTCAGATCCGTTTATCTGATGGATATCGCAAGGCGACTCTCTGCGCGGAGAACCAGAGTTATCCGGATCATCCGGAGCGCTTCGTGTACTGGAGGCAGGTGATGTGTGTGGAGCCGCTGGCCGGGAGCCCGTACTACTGGGAGGTGGAGTGGACGGGACAGAGGGTAACTCAAACATTTGATTCACAAAAGCCTTACGGTCCAGGTGCATTCAAACTATTGCTTGTATTGGGAAAATTTAAAAAAAGTTTAAATCCCAAAGTGTACTTTTATTTCTTTACTGTATGCGTACAGTGCGCATAGCATTAATGTGTGTTCTTAAAGCTATTTATTATGCTTTTTCAGATATTACCCTTCATGCAGTGTGTTATAGCTGTGTGTGAATATAAAACACTCTTTGAGATATCAGTGTAATTAACATGATTTGAGGATGTGTTCATTACTTTGTTGTAATGAAGCAAAACTTGGTAAGAACCATCGCTGCTACGCTCTGAGAGAGCCTGAGAAGATTGAATACAACGCCATATTGTTGTCAGAAAAATGACATTTTAGTAGTGTACTTAAAACTGGACAGTGGCACAAAAACGTTTGTGAACCCTAAATCTGACCTACATGTAATCATCTTACTAGATAAAGAGAATCCTATAAAACACAAATCTTAATATTGCAGAGTCGTGAGATTTGACTTGCAGTCGAGTCTCTGCGGTTGTGTGAGGTGTGTTTCTTCTGTCGTCAGGTGACTGTTGGCGTGGCGTATAAAGACATGGAGCGCTCTGCAGCTGAGGACAGCTCCAGACTGGGCCACAACACGCGGTCCTGGAGCCTGTACTGGTCCGGCAAGGCTTTCTCTATGTGGCATGCTGGGAAAGAAACCGCACTGGTTGGTCCCAAAGCCAGGCGTATCGGGGTTTACCTGGACCAGCAGGCCGGTGTGCTGGCTTTCTATCGAATCTCGCACAATCAGGCCCAGGAGATCTGTTGTGTTCACACGCATTTCGACGCTCCTCTCTTCGCCAGTTTCCGCTTCTGGTCTGGAGTCGGCTCCTCCATCACGATCTGTGAGCTCAACTGAAAAGAAGTACAGAAGCATATGCCTTTATAGCTTTCTATATCTGTTTCTCATCACAACTTGACTGTCAAAATAAAAACACAATACTAATGCATCATGAGGTTTTGTGATGTATGTGTTTGTCTAACTTTCATCTGAAGAACAGCAGATACATGTGAACATTGAGCACAACTATCTATACTTTACATGTTTACAGTTAAATAGCAACAGTATTCTGAACATATAGAATATATGTGACTTAAAGAGCTGCTCCTTATAAAATATAAAACTTATTTATCCATATACAGGTATTTTTTATGTTTGTAAAAAGCATCAACATGTAGCAATGATGCAGTCGACTGAATCAAACAGAGCTAAAGAAATGAAATGTAATTTGTTTTACATTCAATAGTGGTCCTAATTTAACAGGTTAAAGATGTTCCAGATACTTGTTCACTCTCAAACTCTGTCTGTCACTTTTCTTGTGTGGAGAAAGAGCATAAACCAAACACTGACCTGAAGTCTGTCATAGAGCAAAACATTTAATCTGGATCAGAATGATCTGGATTTCGAAATCCCAGGTTTTGCTATCCAGGATCAGGTAATTCATTTTACTTTTGTGCCGGTTTTTCAAAGCAACATTGGATTGGATCACCCTGACCCAGATACACACTGTTTCAGATGAATAAATCTGGATTAGCAGTGCTCTAAATGGGATCACATGTCACGGTGTAGGCTGTTCGCTATATAAAGAACAACAGGTAGAAGATGTGGGTCAGTTTAAATGTTTTCTATGAAGAGAAGCAAACAAACATCCCCTTCCATTTTCAATTTCCTTTAAACAATCAGACCCCTACAGAGGCACTAAAGGGACATGGTGATGGGAAAAAATCTGAAATGGGAGAAGAAATGTATACTTTAACGCTTTTGAGTTCTCTCGCAAAAGTTTGTGTTCCTCTAAGAAACTGCGTTCATTCGCAAAAAACTCACAAAACATTTGTGAGAGAATGCAAAATCATTAAAATTCATTTGTCCTCCCATCACAATGTCCCTTCAGGGTTTCCGTAGTCCCTCATGTGACCCACAACAACAACAAGCAAGGCTGAATCCCAAATGGCACCCTAAACCCTCACGGTCTTCCCCTGAGTCCGCACTTTCGTGACGTAATGCCACTTTGACTGCCGAGTAAAGTCCCCTGCGTAGCTCCAAGAGTACAGAACCTAAGAGGCGAAACACTGATGCTTTTTTGGTAACAGCCACTAGGTGGCGCTTCGGTAGTGCGGCAGCCATTTTGGGGTGAAAATGCCAACTGGACAATAGAATCCATCACATATACGCACCCAAAATCCCAAATCTCACAGCCAAATCAGAAACACAACAGAACATTTCTCAAATTCAGTCAATTTTATGACACCTACAGTAAATGTTGTATTGTTTCAGCCTATATATGTTTTATGTGATCAGTTGTGGAATCAGCCATTACACATCTGAGGTAATGAGGTTAGCCTACTTTATTGAGTATTTCCATTTTATGCAACTTTACATATTTACTATTAATAATTAATAAAGTTAAGATCATCATGTTTGTAGCGTGATCCAGGGGATTAAAGTGGAGTGAATTACTCCACTAGGTCTGAAATACGTTTTAATCCTCTGGATCACGCTACAAACATGATCTTATTGAACATGATGCATTGCTGTGTCTGCCCATAATTGCCACTTTTGGACACAGTGGCTGTGTTTTTTTGTTTACATAGTCTTTCTTTAACGGACATTAATATAAGACAACAATGCAAAAACAGTTTCTGTCAAGCTGTTATATTCTGTTATATATTTATTGTCCAACATTCCCAATTTTTCTGATGCATGTCCTTAATTTAATTCCATATGTTGGTATTAATTCAGTGTTTATAATGCTAATACTTGAACTTCAAAGAAATTTAACCCAAACTTACTGGGTTTCTAGAGAGCAAAGGTTTTGTGAAAAAAGTGGAATCGACTTAAACACAAAGTCTGTAAAATAAACTGTTAAAAGGATTTGATGATCACTAGTCTAGTGTTTGTACATTATTCTGTGTTTTCATCATTCAGGTTTTCAGCTAATTTCAGCGTTAATGTTTGTTTGTTTGTTTTTTTTAACAAAGCAGCTGATATTGCCATAGAAACTAGTGGACTGCGAGTCGCTTTCACCCCAAAATGGCGGAAGCGCAGGGCTGCTGCTGGGCGCTGGTGTTGCAATGGAACATTCTATTGAGTGTCGCTTTGAATTTCGTTTCGTTGCTGCCACTTTTTTGCCACTCAGTGGGCGTAACCGCAGTCATAACGGTCGATGTTGACGTCACATGCATACCCTCTATAGAAACAGTCAGACGCCCGCCTCCGAAATGAGGCACAAGAGACGCGCATTTATGACTGCACATGCGCATTAGCTTGATCCAGCCTGAAAAATACATTTTTTTGTCATGATTCGAGTGTTTAGAAACAAAATTTATGAGACAGTTGTCAGATTTCAATGGTGATTTCACATATGAAATTTAATCGAAAGCTTGGCAAACAGCTTTGGAGAATTTGATGTTTCCCCATTCAAAGAGATAGAAGCTGCACTTGCATGCCAGAGAGGCGTTTCAAAGATGGCCGCCGAGTGAAATGACTTGTCTTAAAGGGACTTTGCTGTACATACACAGTTCAGTAAAATACGGGAGTGACAACCGCATTTACAGAAATTCTATGCAGTGAGTACGAAACCGAACTGAACAACTAGTTGTTAATGACATTTTTTAACATTCATCGGAGATGTATCTCTCTTCTGTATGTGCGGTGAATCACAGCAAAGAATACTGACAAGAAGTGAAACTCAATAGAATGTTCCATTGCAACACCGGCGCCCAGCAGCAGCCCTGCGTTTCCGCCATTTTGGGGTGAAAACGACTCGCAATCCACTAGTTTCTATGGCAATATCAGCTGCTTTGTTAAAAAAAAAAAAACGTACATTAAAGCTGAAATCCAACCTGAATGATGACAACACAGAATAAAATACTATCACTAGTGATCATCAAATCCTTTTAACAGTTTATTTTACAGACTTTGTGTTTAAGTCGATTCCACTTTTTTCACAAAACCTTTGCTCTCTAGAAACCCAGTAAGTTTGGGTTAAATTTCTTTGAAGTTCAAGTATTAGCATTATAAACACTGAATTAATACCAACATATGGAATTAAATTAAGGACATGCATCAGAAAAATTGGGAATGTTGGACAATAAATATATAACAGAATATAACAGCTTGACAGAAACTGTTTTTGCAGTGTTGTCTTAGTCTTTCTTTAACGGACATTAATATATGTAAACAAAAAAAAAAACAGCCACTGTGTCCAAAAGTGGCAATTATGGGATAACAGACACAGCAATGCATCATGTTCAATAAGATCATAATGTTTGTAGTGTGATCCAGAGGATTAAAACGTATATATTTCAGACCTAGTGGAATTTACTATTAGTAATAGTAATAGTAATAGTAAATTCCACTAGGTCTGAAATATTTTAATCCCCTGGATCACGCTACAAACATTATGATCTTAACTTTGTTAATTATTAATTTACTATTATTTAACTTTGTTAATTATTAATTTACTATTAATAGTAAATATGTAAAGTTGCATAAAACGGAAATACTCAATAAAGTAGGCTAAGTACTTTACCTCAGATAATAACTGATAATAAATAAAACATATATAAGCTAAGACAATACAACATTTACTGTAGGTGTCATAAAATTTGAGAAAGTTTCTGATTTGGCTGGGAGATTCGCCGATTTTGGGTGCGTATATGTGATGAATTCTATTGTCCAGTTGGCATTTTTATAGGGGTATTTTTGTTCCAATATTCCAAATAAATAGATTATGATCCATAAATAAATGTAAAGATATTCACAAAAAATAAAATGAGATTTGCTAATATAAAACATATTCACAAATATGTTTTTATGTCACAAGCACAACTCTGCCTGCATTTATATGTGAATCTCCACCTGTACATTTGTGAATTGCTTTCTGTGCATTTGTGGATTCTGAAACAATTCTAGCGTCACAACTGCAGACAAATCCACAAATAGGTCGACTCCACCCACCGACTACTCAAGCCAATCAGATAACGGCCACGTTGCGCTGACCAATCACAGCACACTTTCGCTACAACCAATCACGTTTTGCTTTACAATCGGGGCGGTCTCGTCCTGCATTGGCTTAGAAAGACAGTAGAGGATTCTTAAACAGTAAAAATAGGTTTAACATTTATATTTTGTTAGACCATTAGACTGTGTCAACTTTTATATTTTATGCGCCATTTAGAAATGCCAGAGAAACAGTGTTCTCTGTTATGTTCTCTGTTATGGGAACAACGGTATATTGGATACAGATGCGTTATGGAAGCGTCACGTTATTCAAGATTGAACAGAAAGCCTCAATAATTAGCTATTAACTTATCTAACTGGATTTAACCTCGTGATAAACATGCGAGTTTGCAAAATAGATGAAACTGTCGTCACATAACAACATTTCCCAGTTTATCAATCAAACATCGACGGATATGAGCAGCAAACCAGCTATTAAACATTAACAGGCCCTTAAATAATATTTTAAACATTAATTAATCGTTTTAACGTTACCATTGTTTGTAGAGAAGATATAGACTTTTTAAATGTGACAGGTTATTGAATTACATAGCCTATAGATTATGCATTTCATTTAAAAGTAAAATGTCCAGCAGTCAAACACTCGATCACGCAAATATTTCAGATGAATCAGACTTAATAGTTTATTGTAAAAGTTATTTACAGCAAACAAAGTAAATACAAAAAAAATGTATTTTTCAGCATGGGAACCTCTTTATTTGCATTATCCAAAACCACAGTACATGCTGCAGTGATGCCGAGGCTCGTACTGAACATCACTGATGCTCATTCAGGCTCATATTTGATATTATACAATATTATATTGTGCAAGTGTGGTATTACAGCTACTGTAGAACAGGACATCCGTTTACTGCCACTGACTCGTCGTTTCTCACCGTGCCGCTTGTAGACAGTATAGCTGCATTTACATGGACACTAATAATGTAATCCGTTTGTTTATAATGATTATAATGCCTTATATTTGCTGCATCGCACCGCTCGCGTCAGGTGTTATAGCTCGGGATCTGTGAATGATCATAATTCGTGCATAGCCTTTATCCCGATTCACTGATCCTGATGGCAATATAAAGAATATACTCCAAAAATCTTTTGTGTAGCGGACCCCGTCCGAATGATGGCCGAAACTTTACTGATGAGTTTCATGAAGTTTTATTGTACATTAGCAACCATGAAATGTCCGTTTTTAACTCCAGATAATCACTGTAAGAGCTTATGCCTTTTCAGGGTTGCTTAACAATCTGGTAAACTTTCTATCTGTAAGAAAACTGAACAGTAATAATGTGTAAGACACGTTCTCTTCTTCATCACTGCAGTGATCATCACACAGACCAAAATACCCGTCAAAATAAGAGCCCCCTATTGCAAGACGGATAATGCAGACCTTATATATAATTACACCCACAAAAATATGTACAAATCAAATTAAAAGATTAATCACAACAAAGTCTGTTACATTTTGTAAACGGGGTGTTTTTATCACACAAACAGCTTCAGATCAATTTGAACGATGCGCCCATCTGTTCCCGCCCCCGATTGTAAAGCAAAACGTGATTGGTTGTAGCGAGAGCGTGCTGCGATTGGTCAGCGCAACGTGGCCGTTATCTGATTGGCTTGAGTAGTCGGTGGGTGGAGTCGACCTATTTGTGGATTTGTCTGCAGTCGTGACGCTAGAATTGTTTCAGAATCCACAAATGCGTGCAGCAATTCACAAATGCACAGAAATCAATTCACAAATGTACAGGTGGTGATTCACAAATAAATGCAGGCAGAGTTGTGCTTGTGACATAACATATTTGTGAATATGTTTTTTATTAGCAAATCTCATTTTATTTATTTGTGAATTTAATAAATTTTTGTGAAACTCCTAACATATATTTGTGGATCTCATTCTATTCGTTTGTGCATGCGATTATTTTTTGTGAGTATCTTTACATTTATTTGTGGATCATAATCTATTTATTTGGAGATAAGCTACAAATCTACCTCCATACATTTTCACACCAAAATGGCTGCCGCGCTACCAAAGCGCCACCTAGTGGCTGTTACCCAAAAAGCATCAGAGTTTCACCTCTTGGGTTCTATACTCTTTGATCACGGGGAAAGCACAATACCTTGACTTTGCTGGAAAAATCAGCGAACAAGAATAAGCCCATAATAAACCAAAATAAATCCAAATGCTTTATGCTGAAAATAAGACCAAAATATCGCGATGCATGTCTGCTCACTTTAATAACTCAATAAACCCGTTCGCTTTATGAGAGGAAACAAGCCCAAAAACACTTATAATGAGTAACCATGGCAACACAGAAAGAGCATACTCTGTGTGAAACAGGCCGTACACGCATAAACAAAACATGACGTCTCCGTCAACTGTGTTAGTGTGTTTAGTTAAATTGCTGAAAATAACAAGTATTTTGTCACTGTAATATTACTTTGGTCACATTAACGGATACCAAACACGAGAGACGCCAGAACATCGCTATGGTTTCCAAGCTGTCAATCATCGCATTTTCAAGAGCGAGTCTTTTTCCGTACACGTAACGATAATTTAGGGGATTCACTCCCGCATGCAGTTGTCACTCCTGAAACTTACAGTGTGTATGTGGCCTTTTTGAACTTTACTGAAAGGCTAGTAGCCTATTATCGACTTATAATTACTTACAGTTAAACTAATCAAGAAAAAAAAAAAAAAAATATTGATAGTGAACTCAACTTGTATTTTTTTTTTAAATGGGTTTATCAACAAGTATACAAAAATGTACAACCATATTAACAAAATCACACAAAAAAAAGTAAAAAAAGAACAAAAAAAAAAATGCAGGGCAAGGGGTAATATAAATTAGAGATGAAATGGTATGAACATTTCTTATCACGATTATAGTGAACAAAAATATCATGGTTATCAATATTATCACGGTATTGTTAAAATGTGCTGTATTACGGTTAAAAAAAAAAAAAAAAAAAAAAAACATTTTCAAATATATTTTTAAATATATTTCAAAATATACAAAAAAATGGCCAAAAATATATTCGTTAAAATATATTTTCAAATATATTTACATAAATATATTTTCTAAAAATATTTTTTTGGTCATTTTTTGTATATTTAAAAAAATAATAAAAATAAAAATAATATAATAAATATATTATATATATATATATATATATATATATATATATATATATATATATATATATATATATATATATATATATATATATATATATACACACTTTCAAAATATATTTTTCAAAAGCATTTAAAAATATTTGCCCTACATTTATTTCAACCCAAGAAAATACAGTCACATGTCACATTTGAAAAACTTTCATTTGTTGTCTATAACACATGAACATTTCAATACAAATCAGCAAGGAACATACTTTACAATGATCAAAAAATTACAATATTACAATATATTCAAACAAATATAACTTTTTTTCTTGCTTTCAAGAAGTCTCAGTTTCGCCAAATCCAAATCTGGAAATCTCTTATTGACTGTGAGACAAATCAGTTGTTTTATTTTATTTTTTTAACTAAATGTTTCTAGTAAATTTTCCTTTCACCAAGTATTGACTTACCGTATATGGCTGCCATGGTTTCCTGGTCAAGGGCACTTCTCACAGTTTTGCTCTTTGCTCCTACAAAAGACAAAACACAGTAACTGAACATCTGTACAGGTACAGAGGACATGCACTTTGTCTTCTGACTAGTTTTGGATTTCCTGACATTTTTGTTTACACTGGAACTAAAACAATTACAGATATATTTGTTACAACACAGAAGGGTCGGAGACGGAATATCACAGGTAAGGTGTTTATTGACAGCAAGCAGAGGGTGAACGTGAACACAGGTGAGTGAAACTGAAGTTGATAAGTTGAATGATGAATAAAGTGGAACTGATACTGTCCTTGTATGTTGCAGAGTGGAGATCCGAGTGGAGATGGTGGAGATCAGACGATGGATGAAGACCACACACACACACACACACACACACACACACACACACACACAGAGAGAGAGAGAGAGAGAGAGAGAGAGAGAGAGAGAACACAGGAGGTAATTCGGGAACGCTGGAGACAGGTAAGTATAACACTGGAAGTCCTTGAGGTAAGCATTAGATAGAGTCCTTAATGTAAACGAGACCAGATGAGGAGTGAGTGTGTGTGTGTGTCTTTTATGGTGCTGGTGATGAACGTGCTGATGAGGTGCAGGTGTGTGCGATCAGTATTCTGGTGAGGGAGTGCGACGTGATTGGAGGATGCTGGAGCCTGGCGTGTCTGTGACAATACTGGATTTTAAATATATTTAATAGGCATATTTTGGACAGCACAGTAAAGAAACTCATGATTGAGGAGAGGTCGGATTAGCCTTTTTTACACTTCTGCATTGCATTTTCACTTTTACAAATGAAGGGATAATGGAATATCACAGAGGCTCATTCATTTAAGCTAACTTAACTAATAGGGATAATCCACCCAAAAACAGAAATGATCTCATTATTTACTTACCCTCATGCTGTTCCAGATGATTATGACATTCTCTTTTTCTGTGGAATACAAACAGAGATTTTAAGAAAAATAATCCATCACGCAAGAAGGTCAAAAACCAAACAGAGTGAACATGATGGTCATCCACATGACCTCAGTTGACGAATCAATGTCTTCTGAAGTGAAACAATAGGTGTGTTTGAGGAAAATACTATTATGTTAAATTTGTTACACTACAAATTTGGGCTCAAAGTCAGCATGTTGTAATTTGTGATGTGTGTTTTAAAGCTTGAGGAGTCATTTGGAAGCACAGACTTTAGGGTCAAACTAGGGTCATATTGACTATGAAGACCTTCCTTCCACACATTGTTCTCACTGATAAACACTCATCACTTATTGACAGGTGAACATTGTATTCACATCGTATTCACACCTTACACTGCTTACAGTTTTTTTTTCAGCTGCTTACACACATTTTCAAACTTTTCAAAACTTTACACACAAATCCAAGAATTGCACACACAAAATGCAAAATGTCTCACATCTCTTGTAAAATGAAGCACTGCATTCAAAATATCACAAACACATCTCAAAAGCAAACATTTGTCTTATGCTGCAAACACCTTTGCCATAACATACTATTTTTGGATGTATCATATACACACAGTTATTCAAAACCTAAAGCTCTTCATTCATGAGCTCATTTCTGTACAAGATTGAAAGTAATTGGGAGAGAGATGTTGAATAATTCACTGTAAACACGAAAGCAAGATTGAAACCAAACTATTTATTTTTTTACTGTAAGCATCTGTGGTTCTGAATACAGTATTACAGTACGAAAGAAAAGAAATACATCAACCATGTGTAGTTGGACAGAAACAATGATTGTGTTTGAAAAATGAAATTAAGTTAGATTTTTGTGTGTTACATAGAGAATTTTAGCTCACATAGACTGATGTTGTGATCACTGTGTGAAGAGTTTTGAAAAAGTGATTTAAGTATTGAGAAATTGGTCCTACGTATTAACAAACTTGAAAAAAAAAAACTACTACTAAACAGTTCAGTTTAGTGAGAACACACATTTCAGAGAAGAGTTAGTGTGTTTGCTGACGTCTGACTGTCACTGACTCTTGAAAAGCAGTTTTACTTCCTTTATTTCACATAAAGTGAACAATTTCAGAGCTGCTGTTCAACACGACAGTTCAGAAGAGAAAAAAGAAAAGTCTTCAAATATTGTTTGAGGTGAGTTCCTTCTTTCTTTAGTTGTTTTCATCTATTTTCAAATATAGAAAACTCCCACTGCAAAAGTTAAGAGTCCATAAATACATAAAATATTTTCACTTTTGTGTGTGTGTGTGTGTGTGTGTGTGTTTTAAAGACAGTGACAGAAAGAGCAGCACATTGACTCTCTGGTTTGAGGCTGTGTAACACCCTTCCAGCTGATAACAGATCTGTTTCCTCCATTGAGATGTGGAAATCTCACTTAAAAATGTACTTATTTTCTATGGCTTTTAATTGTTGGTGTTTTTGGGACTGTATTTTGTTTTATGTTTATGATTTTGATGTATATATTTGATGTTGTATGGTGTTTTTACTGACTGTAGAGTCTTTGGTCTATAGTGTAGTTGTAAAGCGCTCTGTAAATAAACTAAACGCGACACTCGAGGCTTGAGGCAGGACCGGTGACTATATTACCTGCTGAACCTGGTAAAGTTAACCTGGAGCTGTTTCCAGCAGGCCGGAGATCCTCTTCTCCATCAGCTCTGCTGGAATCAAGTGTCTGTTAAAATGAGGAAGATCTTCTGGAGACACAGAGGAAATCTTCAAACAGCTGAAAGTGTCTTTGCTTTCACAATCCAAGTGCTGTTTTCTCTTGCAGCTTCTTCTGTCTCTGTCATCATTGGTGTTCTGATGGCTGGGATGTTGTCTGGACTGATATAGTTTGTCAAAACAGCTTCACAGTGATAAAAACAGGATCAGTCATGGAAACAGCTGTGGAGACAGTTCAGATTCTGCTGTAAAGCTCTAAAAGACAGTAGTGTCAATATTTAGCTCAATCAGTTCAGTGTTGATTCAGATGAACAATGAATCATATTTTATTTATCACAATTTCAAGTTTGTCCTACTCAAACCAATTAAGTATTTTGAGCGTTAGGGTTTAGAGGAGAGGAGGGGAGGAGGGAAGGGAGGGGATGGCCTCTATAATGCCATCTTTTGACAAAAGTGGGGGGGTTAGTTTAAACTACAGTCACCAAACTCGGTACATATATTGTTCTCATTAAGCCGGACAACTTTCTAATTTACAGTCATAAGCTCCGACTAACAGGAAGTCAGATATTTTGGTTTGAATGTGGATTATTCTCTGCAGAGATGATGAGAGTCAGCAATGTCAACATCTTTGCAGCTAACACTGATTCAGAAAACATTAGTTTATTAATAAACAATTAAAATGTCTCCTTGCTGTTTTTATTACATTCATAATCATTACTTTTGCCGGTTCTTTATGGCAAGCTTTACACGTGCGTTTGAGTGCTATAGCATATATTACGTAAACGCTCATTATTATAGTTTATTCTCTCCAGTATTTAAGAAATTAAATTAACATGAATGTGATTAGTCAACTATTGGCTTACATTAACAACTATTAGTGACTAGAAATAACTTATTTCACATATTTTCGATCCAGTATGCCACAAAGGATATTGGTTTGAGCTTGCGCTCTGCTCCCATGTTCTGACACAGACACACACACACACACACACACACACAGAGCATTGTACATTATTATCAGTTTAAAATTGTATATGTGTATGACTAACCTGCACTATTCTTTAGAACAAAAACTTTGCTGGTCTATCATCTCTAGTCACACACCAATCTTCTTCAGCTAGCCTATGTGTCCCACCCAAACACACACCAGAGAAAAAACTTTGCAGGTCCTATGGCTGAGAGAGAGCATACTCGGATTCAGTGAGCTTATAATGCTGCATTTTATTGTCAGTAAGGGTAATAGCATTGTAAAAAAAAAAGGGCATAATTGGAAAAATTAAATCTAATTTTTCATAAAACGTCAATTTAAATATATTATTTCATAGGTTATACAAAAAAGACAAAATAAAAAGGCTGAATAAGCTGATCTAGCATGTTAAATGGTGGCATCCTAGTAAATGAATTGTACACCCCCTTAAGCTCACAGAAATGGTTTGACCCAAGTTTTCAGCAGCCAATGACACTGACCCGTTCAAACAAATTTTCAACACGTATTTCACGCGTGAAATAAACATATTTAACGTGCTGATTTTTCATGCGCAAACAACACGTACTTAACGTGTGAAATACACGTGAAATACACGTATTTAACGTTGTTGACGTGTTAAAATTCACGTGTTCCCTTTCAGTCGGTCACGTTCGACGTACGTCAGTAGTGACCGACGAATCGGGATATCGCTAGAGAGCCCTATCTGCTTCGAGTGTATAAAAATGAGCCAATGGAATTGGCGTGCGATGTTTGCATAATGCGCACCGCCCCCCATTAGGAGGGTATAAATACGGAAGCGGATGCAATCGCACTCTGTCTTTCGCTTCAGAGCCACACTTGTGTTCCTGCTCAAGACTGTAAGACTGTATCGAGCCTTCTGTGAAGAGCGTCTGTCGATTGTGTTGGTGTTACGGCACACTACAGCGAGGCCGCAACTTCCTGAGGAGCCTGAGCTATTGCTCTCAATTGCTGTTTTCACAGCACTGTTTCTGTTGCCCTGCTGGTGTTGTGATTTGGGCCTGTTCCTTGCGCGTGTACTGTCAGGCGATCAGTCGTGTACCTGCAGTCACGTCGCGGCTGTTCCCTGCGTGCCTCAGCACACAGAACAGAGCTGATTTCCCCCTTTCTAAAAGAGCTCCACAGACGAACCCTGCATCTTTATAAAGATGTCATTTCGTCTGTGCGTTACTGGATGTAGTCGTTCCCTGGTCCCAGCTGACGGTCACAATCACTGCGTCACATGCCTGGGCATTCAGCATGCTGAGGCAGCGTTTGTGGATAACTCATGTTCTCATTGCGGGAACATGACTATCGCAGTGTTAAGGTCCAGACTCTCGTTCCTTGGTTCCCAGGGAGCCTCCCCTATGCCCCACACGGCCGTTTTCTCTGGCTCCGCCCAGGGCAGCGGCACGGCGGCGTCTAGGCAGGGTGACCTGAGGATTACGGTGAGGGCTTCCCCGCCGAGCGCCGCTCCGCGGGCCCCTTTCCCCTCCACTTCACTGCAGCCTTTGGTGCTGCTGGAGGAGGAACAGATGTCGATCGCGGCATCGGAAGGTGAGCTTGAGTCCTCTGGAGATGAAGACTCGGCTGTGCTGCCTCCCTCCGGGACCATAGCATTGCCCGAGCCCGATCCCGAGCTGACAGCTATGCTTGCCCGGGCCGCCGAGAAGGTCGGGCTTGTGTGGAATCCTCCTCCACGTCCTGAACCTTCTCGGTTAGATGATTGGTATCTCGGGGCGGCTCGCACTGGTCCTCAGCGCCCCGCCCCGGTACCTTTCTTCCTGGAGGTGCATGAGGAGGTGACCAAGGCTTGGAGAACGCCTTACAGTGTTCGTGCCAGACCCGGTTCCTCCTCCGCCTTCACCACCTTGGACGGCGGAGAAGCCAGAGGGTACGTTGGGATCCCCCCAGTCGAGTCGTCGGTGGCAATGCAGTTGTGTCCCACGGCCGCCGGCTGGCGCGGTGAACCACGCCTCCCTTCCCGGGCCTGTAAGTTCTTGTCAAGTCTGAACGAGAAGGCTTACAGAGCCTGCGGACAGGCTGCCTCCGCCCGGCACTCCATGGCCCTTTTGCAGGTTTATCGGGCAAAAGCGCTGATGGAGATGCCCCAAGGAGGTCTTGACCAACAGGTTCTGGGGGAGCTGCGCGCCGCCACCGACCTCGCCCTTCGTGCAACTAAGGGCGAATGGGTCTCCCTCCACCCTCAAAGTGTATGTTGCCGCTATCACTGCACATCACGATGCAGTTGAAGGTAAGTCGTTGGGGAAGCACGACCTGATCGTCAGGTTCCTGAGGGGGGCGAGGAGACTGAATCCGCCTCGCCCTCCCTCCATACCCTCTTGGGACCTCTCCCTGGTGTTAACATCTCTCCGGGGACATCCCTTCGAGCCTTTGCAATCAGCTGAGTTAAAAGCACTGTCCCTTAAGACCATCCTCCTGGTTGCATTGGCCTCGGTCAAGAGGGTAGGGGACCTGCACGCATTTTCGGTCGACGAATCGTGCCTGGAATTCGGGCCCGGTGACTCTCACGTCATCCTGAGACCCCGGCCTGGATATGTGCCCAAGGTTCCTACCACTCCCTTCAGAGATCAGGTAGTGAACCTGCAATCGCTGCCCTTGGAGGAGGCAGACCCAGCCCTAGCTTTGCTCTGTCCCGTCCGCGCTCTGCGCCTGCACGTGGATAGAACGCGAAGCTTCAGGACCTCAGATCAGCTCTTTGTCTGTTACGGAGGCCAGCAGAAGGGAAAGGCTGTCTCCAAGCAGAGGATGGCCCTCTGGATAGTGGACGCCATCGCCTTGACTTATCAGTCCCAAGGTGTGCCTTGCCTGTTCGGGTTGAGAGCCCACTCCACGAGAGCGGTGGCCTCGTCCTTGGCGCTGGCTCATGGCGCCTCGCTGACAGATATCTGTAGGTGACACCCAACACGTTCGCTAGATTCTATAGCCTTCGTGTAGAACTGGTATCTTCCCGTGTACTCACTTCCACCAGCTGGTAAGCGTGAGGAACCCATTCTAGTGTCGGCTTGCAATGCCATTCCCGCCCCCTGGGCCAGATAAGTGCATCCATTTACTCCAGTTGAGTTCCCCGCTTGGCGAACCCTGTCGAGTTCCTCCGCCTCCCCTTGCGGCTCGGACATTGCGGAGTGTCTGATGCCAGGCCAAATCTCCGTATCTATGTTGAGGTTTGGCTGGGTGCCATATGTTGCCCCTCTACGTGAGCGGTCCCATATGTGTATTTGTCCACGGTCAAACTCCCCACGGTGAGCCTGTGTCTTTCCCTTAGCAGAGCCAGCTCTGCTGTCACCTGTCAGATGAGTCTCCCCCTATCTCTAGGCTGGAGCCATCCCAGGGACTCCATATGCGTACTGCCCACGGCCAGTCCATATGTGTATTCCACGTAAATTCCTCTCCTTCAGGGTAGGTTGTGGTCTCCGCAGCGTCCCCTACGGGTTCGCTTCCCCAGTGTTGTCTAAGTCTTACTGTAGTGGGTCTTGCAGAACGGCAGTAGACTCTCTCAGTGTAAGCTCGCCCCCTTCTCCGCCCCCCTGGTGCACCAGGTGGCTTGAGCTTGCGCTGGGCGCTGGAAGGGATCAGTAACTGTGGCGCTTTATTTGGAATCCCAATTTGTCGGTCACTACTGACGTACGTCGAACGTGACCGACTGAAAGGGAACGTCTCGGTTACGTATGTAACCCTCGTTCCCTGAAGGAGGGAACGGAGACATACGTCCCGTCGCCACAGTTCCTGTGCCTTCGCTGTAGTGCAGACTCAAGTGGTCTCCTCAGCGAAAAACAGAGTGCGATTGCATCCGCTTCCGTATTTATACCCTCCTAACGGGGGCGGTGCGCATTATGCAAACATCGCACGCCAATTCCATTGGCTCGTTTTTATACACTCGAAGCAGATAGGGCTCTCTAGCGATATCCAAAGTCGTCGGTCACTACTGACGTACGTCTCCGTTCCCTCCTTCAGGGAACGAGGGTTACATACAGTGGGTACGGAAAGTATTCAGACCCCCTTAAATTTTTCACTCTTTGTTATATTGCAGCCATTTGCTAAAATCATTTAAGTTCATTTTTTTTCCTCATTAATGTACACACAGCACCCCATATTGACAGAAAAACACTGAATTGTTGACATTTTTGCAGATTTATTAAAAAAGAAAAACTGAAATATCACATGGTCCTAAGTATTCAGACCCTTTGCTGTGACACTCATATATTTAACTCAGGTGCTGTCCATTTCTTCTGATCATCCTTGAGATGGTTCTACACCTTCATTTGAGTCCAGCTGTGTTTGATTATACTGACTGGACTTGATTAGGAAAGCCACACACCTGTCTATATAAGACCTTACAGCTCGCAGTGCATGTCAGAGCAAATGAGAATCATGAGGTCAAAGGAACTGCCTGAAGAGCTCAGAGACAGAATTGTGGCAAGGCAGAGATCTGGCCAAGGTTACAAAAAAATTTCTGCTGCACTTAAGGTTCCTAAGAGCACAGTGGCCTCCATAATCCTTAAATGGAAGACGTTTGGGACAACCAGAACCCTTCCTAGAGCTGGCCGTCCGGCCAAACTGAGCTATCGGGGGAGAAGAGCCTTGGTGAGAGAGGTAAAGAAGAACCCAAAGATCACTGTGGCTGAGCTCCAGAGATGCAGTCGGGAGATGGGAGAAAGTTGTAGAAAGTCAACCATCACTGCAGCCCTCCACCAGTCGGGGCTTTATGGCAGAGTGGCCCGACGGAAGCCTCTCCTCAGTGCAAGACACATGAAAGCCCGCATGGAGTTTGCTAAAGATGGTGAGAAATAAGATTCTCTGGTCTGATGAGACCAAGATAGAACTTTTTGGCCTTAATTCTAAGCGGTATGTGTGGAGAAAACCAGGCACTGCTCCTCACCTGTCCAATACAGTCCCAACAGTGAAGCATGGTGGTGGCAGCATCATGCTGTGGGGGTGTTTTTCAGCTGCAGGGACAGGACGACTGGTTGCAATCGAGGGAAAGCTGAATGCGGCCAAGTACAGGGATATCCTGGATGAAAACCTTCTCCAGAATGCTCAGGACCTCAGACTGGGCCGAAGGTTTACCTTCCAACAAGACAATGACCCTAAGCACACAGCTAAAATAACGAAGGAGTGGCTTCACAACAACTCCGTGACTGTTCTTGAATGGCCCAGCCAGAACCCTGACTTAAACCCAATTGAGCATCTCTGGAGAGACCAAAAAATGGCTGTCCACCAACGTTTACCATCCAACCTGACAGAACTGGAGAGGATCTGCAAGGAGGAACGGCAGAGGATCCCCAAATCCAGGTGTGAAAAACTTGTTGCATCTTTCCCAAAAAGACTCATGGCTGTATTAGATCAAAAGGGTGAACTTCAGTTTGACATGTTTAAGTGGATTTTACTCAATTAAATCAGGACAGAATGTCAGTAATTGTGTGGTTTTAACTCATTTTAATGAAGTTCATTTAACAAGCAGCAGAAATCATGTTTACAGTGTAGATTGAAAGATGGACAGATTGATAATTCCTGATTGTGATGTGTTTTATCTCCATCAGATTCCCTTCGGCTCACTCCGGATCTGAACACAGTGAATAAAGACCTCCGTCTGTCTGAGAGGAACACAGTGATTAAATTCTCTGTCACAGAGCATCAGTCGTACCCTGATCATCCAGACAGATTTGATGTGTATCAGGTGTTGTGTAGAGAGAGTGTGTGTGATCAACGCTGTTACTGGGAGATTGAGTGGAGTGGGAGATTTGTGTATATATCAGTGTCATATAAGAGCATCAGCAGGAAGGGATGGGGTCGTGAGTGTAAGTTTGGATATAATGATCAGTCCTGGAGTTTGATCTGCTTTCACTCCATATACTCATTCAGACACAATAACATAGAGACTCGTCTCCCTGTAGAGTCCATCAGCAGGAGAACAGGAGTGTATGATGATTCTGATGATGATGATGATGTAAAGTCCATCATCAGGAGAATAGGAGTGTATGTGGATCACAGTGCAGGAACTCTGTCCTTCTACAGCGTCTCTGGAGACACAATGATCCTCATCCACACAGTCCAGACCACATTCACTCAACCGCTCTATCCTGGGTTTATGGTTTATGGATCAGTGAAACTGTGTTGATGAATCAGAACAGAGAGATTCTACCCATAATGCTTTGAGCTCATGATGAATCAGTGACAGTGAGATGTTATAGAGTCTCTTCATTACATTATCATCACACCAGTAGTCTATAGGTTACAAACATATAATGTCCACAGACACATTTAAACACATTTATCAGCTGTTACATCCGAAGGTACAAAGGAAGAGCTCGAGCTGAAGGTTGCTCTGCTGTTACACGAAGAGCCTGTCATTCAGTGACAGACGACTGAACAAAACTAATGAGAACATTATAAACTGTTATCTAGAAGTAAACAACTGTAGTTTAGGCACAAGTCAGCCGCGACGCTGAGAGTATAATTACCTTTATGGAATAATCCACTAATGTGCTGAGATACAATGTGAACTAATATTCTCAGCTGCAGTCATGCATGTCTGGGAAACTCATGAATATTCATGTAAGCTCCGCCTTCAGAAACCGAAAATCTCATAACAGTGGTCGTGTTGACCCCAGGGGGTTAAAATTCATTTGTCCTTCCATCACAATGTCCCTTCAGGGTTTCCGTAGCCCCTCATGTGACCCACAACAAAAACAAACAAATATACATCAATAAGGGATGCAGTTGTTAAACTACATAAACTACAGTTAAACTACTTTTCACTGGTTCATCTCTGATGATTGTGCCAATGTAGTTTATATATACAGTGAATAAAAACCCTTGAAATTAAATATATTAATTTTGTTTGATATTGAGCTGTTAGGGGGATTATTTTATGGTGGCAAAATCCCTTTTTGCACTTTGCTGTACTGAAAGGCTAGTAGCCTATTATCGACTTTAGTTTAATTATTAAAGTAAGAAATTATATCAAGAGCAAAATAAAAAAAAAACATAAATGTGTGTATATTACATGATACAAATTACAAAAAAAAAAAAAATGATACAAATGTTGTATTTTTTTTTTTTTTTTTTTTTTTACCAGTTTTAAAGTTTTTAAATTTTTTTGTTCCTGAAATCCACCCTTCTGCTGGGATCAAGATAATCCTGATTTTTTTTTTTTTTTAAGATTTTGTTTCCCAATCTTACTGAAAACTTTTGAAAAACACAAACTGACGATTTGACCCCATAGCCGAAATCCGACCAGATTGCTTTTGAAGAACTGTCTTGGGATGAATCTCTCCAATCCTCTTGATGAAGAGCAAGAACTGCTGAACTGATTCAATAGATGGATTTCTGCCGCCATCTAGTGGACAGAGGGAAAAACGGCCAAGATCCACAACATCAAAGTCTTTCATCAAGATTTTTATCTTTACTTGATGTTTACTCAGTTACTAAGGATGCACATTTTTCGTCATTTAAAATGGCAATTTCAAAATACACTGTTCATTTATCTATTTTAACTATCATGCTCAGTTCGCTGCTGTCATGTGATACATGTTACTTTTCTCAGCGTTTCTAATCATTTGACAGACATTTTTATTTATTTCGGTTGTTAAGTCTGACGTCACGCGGCAGCGCTTCCGAGTCCAAACTCTCTTATCTCACACCACAAGAAAACAACAAACAGTGCTAATATACACACACGATGTGGTGTAATACTACCAAAAAAATATAATCATAACCTTTATCTCCATACCAAAGTCCCAGGTGGCCAGACAGTGATTCATCTTATAAATCGTTAATATATTAATGTCTGTGACGCTGTGAGCACGGAGACTGTTGTGTAGACTGTGAGTATTTTAAATGTTTAACTTTTTAAAATGTTAAATGTTTAATCTGAATGAATAGCGCTCATAAACGGCCGTCGAGATGCCATTCTCAGTGAAACGAGCCGGGGCTTGGACCCGGAAACGGCGTTCCTTACGTCACGACTTAACAAGCGGATAGATATTGAATATTCATAATATAATAGATATTATAGATATTGATGGAGCAGATTTATATTTGAATTTCAGATTAAACGATTCAATCATCCAGAAGGAAAACCATCAAGAGACACAGTGACAGTGGCCCAATATTGTATTCAAGTCAAATCATTTTGATATATGTATATATTGTTCTAAAGAAAAGATGAATAATAATTTTATTTTTTCTTGTACTTTTTATTATGTCGGGGAAGTTCAGCATACACCAGAAGAAATGGTCAGGGTCCAGGCCGAGTTTCCTTCACTTTCTCTAGGAGATCAAGGACTACAGCACTCGTTTGGAAAGAAAAAAAGACGTAATAGTTTTCATGGCTATACAGTTTTTGATTAATGAATTAATGTTTTGTACACTCTGGCATTTTTTTTCTGTACAGATATGTATATTGTTGTATATTCTGTTCTGTTAATTAATAATAATAAAACAACAACAACAACAATAATAATAATAAACAGTGAGAGTGGCGCACACCGGATATGTCGTAACAGATGACGAATGCGGATGTTTGGCGCAGCAGGTTGAGTTATGTCGCTGATTGAGTTGATAGAAAATGACTCTAAACATCTCGAAAATAAAACACACAAACGATAGCGAAATAAATCAGACTTACTGAAAGGTAAGAAGAGCGTCTCGACGTTTCATCTTTATTTATTTCTGTTCTGCCAGTTTTGTGTTTCCCTTTCTGAGCGCAGATGTATTTAATTAGGCTATTTTATTATGTTTCCTTATTGCGTGTTAATGGGATTAATTAGTCATGACATTAGAAAACGAGCTGATGTATTATATTATTATTAATAAACAGAGCCGCATGTTTTGAATTCTTCCGGTTTCTCTCTCTCTCTCTCTCTCTCTCTCTGTCTCACTGCATACACAGAAAACATTGGAAATAGAAATACTATTACAAAGCACTGTAACAATACATGTATGAATTAAATTTTACAAACTTTGTTGCACTATTTTATACTCGGATATTTTTCTATTCTTGACGAAACATGTTGTAAAAGTGAGACTGACAGTGTGAATGGATTGTGGGTGTCTGTTTTTGGTATAGAATTTTCATGAAATCAACACAGCTGACATAAGGCTGGCTTTGATTTTATAGCAATTTTAGAGTCTGAATTATTTTGTAAAATATATATTTTGTATAAAATAAATAAAATGTGAATTTTTTTACACATTCTTATTTTTGAAGTGCTTCTGTAAGCGTTCATGAGTTACAACTATTTAAGTTTGGATAGTGCACTTTCAAGTCTGCTCAAAAGAGGCGAGACATTAACAGGTTTTGCTGCTGTATCTGTTGTAATTTAAAGAAGGTCTGACTGTACAGGATTTAACAGGCTTACATTTGATTAGTGATATTGAAGTCGTTTAAAATCTTAATATTCCCTGCTTTAACCCTTTCTTTCATGCATGAATTAATAAATCACAAAGTATTTATTTATTCTTTATTTTTTAATGTTTGTTTTTACATTTAAACAAGTGAAAAATCATGCCAATAACTTTTTTTTTTCTTTTTTTTTTCTTCAATATTTTATTTTGAGGGAGTTTGATATCTGTTCACTCAACAGAACTGGAGGAAAAAGAAAAAAACATGTTTTTAAAACATTTACTTAGACCAAATGTATGAATACACATAAGAACATTAAAATATTAATAATGGTAATAATTATTAAACTATTAATAAAATGTCTTATTCATTAAAAAATGTACACTTTTATATGTTCTAATAAATATAGACTGAGCATTGAAATAAATGATACAATCTGAAGACTTAATTATTTATTATTTAATATTGCTGTTTAATACAACTATTCAAGTGTAAATTATAGCATAATTTTAACTAAACCATACAAAATAAGGCAGAATCTAAATATAGGCATAATATACGCTTTGGCGCATGACGTCCACTGGAGTGGACAGATGTATATTCTGTCACAGAAAAAAAAAAAATATTAAAAATATTTAAAATCTGGATAACAGTATTTCTAACATCTTATTCAGCTGAAAACAACAACAACAACAACAAAAAAACATGCAGTTTTTCATTTATGTATTTAATTGTTCATTGAAATGATCTGATGGCATGATTGTCAGTGATGTGTTTGTGTCTGGTCTGTTTCCCCGAAGCAAATCTCATGTGGAGCGTGTGTTGTGCTGACTCCAGCTGGCTGACATGGCATCATCTGCCCAGATGTGTATGGGCCTCTATCCTCTGCTGCTCCTCACGGTTTCACCACTGCACTGCCTCTCCTCCTCCTTTCCCTCTCGAGCGCCCTCTTCCTGTGGACCTGGCCGATCCTGGGCGGTGCGGCTCAACACGGGCTCTGTGAAAGCGGGACATTCCTTTGACAGGCTGGCCCAGAATGTGGCCGAGGATGTAGGCCTGGAGAATCATGGGCAGATCGGGCAGCTGGAGGGACACTACCTGCTTTGCCAAGGGCTGGAAGACACAGCGAATGTGGACCCTCATTTAACAAAGTCTGCTCTGGAGGAGAACCCTCATGTGGTCTGGCACTCGCAGGAACACATCCTCAGACGCTCCAAGAGAAGCGTGACCTTCAATGATCCTAAATATCCAAGTCAGTGGCACTTGGTGAGTGATACGTTTTATTTAAGCCAGTTAAAATCCATCACGATTGGCTCGAAGTGCTTGGATTTCAACCATCTGACTTCTCCACTTTTGCTTTTACAGCACAACGATGTGAAGCAGGGAATGGACATCAACGTGACTGGCGTCTGGGAGCGTAACATCACCGGCGTCGGGGTCACAGTGGTTGTAGTGGATGATGGCGTTCAGCACAACTTGGCAGATATTCAGCCCAATTATGTGAGTGAATCACCATCTGATTACAGGTTCAAAATGTGTAAAGCTGTATAAGCAATATTTGTACAAATAGAATTTAGATTTGTTCCTCTTACTATATATATATATATATATATATATATAATATTAGGGGTGTAACAGTATATGTATTCATCCCAAACTGTACAGTACAGACATCACGGTTTGGTTCATGCAGTTACACAATGATACAGTCAGTCAAGAGATGCCGTGAAACACACGCCTGCCTCCAACAGTCAGACCACAGAGTTTTTGATTGCTGTTTAACACTGGCACATGATGAAGGATGTGCTTACACATGCAGACCTTCTTTCCAAGCGTTTTTTAAAGAGAAGACCTGGGCTTTTCCACACTCCAACCAATGACCCAGGTTACCAAGGAGGCTCTGAGAAGATTAAAAGCCCACCCTGGTCCTGCAAGAATTCTTCAGCTGTCTTGAGGGAAACACATTTAAAGGAGACAAACTTTTTGAATGCCATACTCAAAAACCAGCTTTTCATAGCATGAAGTGCAGATATGTTGAAGAAGGCTGAACCACCTTCAGAGGATTTCTGTCTCTGTGGTGTAGACAAACTAGCCAATCTGCTGAGTCACTTCTCATCTAATGTGAAAGTGCAGGAAGCTCAACAGGAGTCTCCTGGGATTCATATGCTTCACTGTCCTTTCAGCAGTGTGCAGAGACTGTGTTCAGTGAACATAGGCATGTCTTCACTGAAATGGGGAAGGTCCTTCAGTTAACCTCAGATGTTGTGTGAATGTGGATTCACAAAACAGGATCGAAACTAACTTTAGAAATTCACTGAATAATACTGGTTTCACAAATCTTAGCTTGTACCCTCCCATAAGTAGTCTGACTTTAACAAATGAAAGAGGTAAAGACGTAGAATAAGTCACAGTGGGGGAAAAAATCACAAGAAATAGAACAAAATGTGACTGAAATTTAACTGAGCTGAAAGAAAAACATTAATATATAGTTTAATCATTCTTAAAGGGATAGTTCACCCAAAAATGAAAATTCTCCCCTGATTTACTCACCCTCAAGCCATCCTAGGTGTATATGACTATCTTCTTTCAGACGAACACAATTGGAGTTGTATTAATAAATATCCTGACGCATCCAAGCTTTATAATGGCAGTGAAAGGGGGCGAGATTGTGAAGCCCAAAAAAATGAATCCATCCATAATAAAAGTAATCCATATGACTCCAGAAGTTTAATAAAGACCTTCTGAAGTGAAGCGATGCGTTTTTGTAAGAAAAATATCCATATTTAAAGGAGAAGCAGGATATTTTTAAATATATCGCAGATTGTGTTCTTCAGAAAGAAGATAGTCATATACACTTAGGATGGCTTGAGGGTGAGTGAATCCTAACCCTTTAATGCCAGTTTGGAGGTGAGCATGACACATTTTGTATTAAGTTTTGACAAAAGCAAAGAACTGAAAATACACAGGTCACACACAAACATCCTGTAGAAGATGATCATGATGATTGCTGTTGAAATATTGTCGACAGAACTCAAGACATATTGAACCTGAGTTTTTCCTATAACCAGTACAGATTTATTGCATTTTGTCCTGTTTTCCTAGAGTCCTGAGGGTAGTTATGATTTAAACTCCAACGACCCGGACCCCATGCCCCATCCTGACGGACACAACGACAATCATCACGGCACTCGCTGTGCTGGAGAGATCGCTGCCGTGTCCAATAACAGCTTCTGTGCTGTCGGAGTGGCATACGGTGGCAAAGTGGCAGGTTGGTAAATTAAATCATTCACCATTTACCACTTTTATAGCTAAAATTATAAAATAATAGATATATTGATATCTGGCTGATTTTCAATACGTATTATAGATAATACATAAACTCTGTCATTTCAGTAAAACATCCAGTTTAGCCATGTAAATTCAAAATGTTAAATGCAAGAAGTAAAATTATGTAATATATGTAATGTATTGTAATAATGCATGTTTTCCAAACAAGGAAGAATATATAATCATGTTTATTAATATTTACCATGTTTCATTTATATAACAATACAATGCATTTTATACCAATAAACAGTTTACCTACATGTGTTTTTACTAAAGCATTTAAATATATTCATTTTTTTTCTATAGTGTAATTATGCAAATGAATTGTTGAATCAGAGTTTTAAACGGCTTGAGCTGATTCCCCAAAACACCCTTAAATCACTATTAAAACATCTACATGTGTTGTGATTGTGAGTTTAGTGTAATGACACAATCTTTAGGAAACTTAATGGCCATGTTAAAAGTGATTGCAATGTTGGTTTATTTTAATACTCTGTCAGTAATACTCTCTTCATTGTTCGGCCCTGCTGTCTTGCTTCACGGAGATTAATTGATTGTAAATGTGTATGTTTGTACTCGTACTCTCAGGCATCCGGGTTTTGGACGGACCCCTCACAGACAGCATGGAGGCCGTGGCTTTTAATAAGCACTACCAAGTGAATGACGTCTACAGCTGCAGGTACTTCTTCAGTAGTGAGCTCATTCAAGAATCTAGAGTTATTTATTTGCTTTAGTTGATAGCACTTGATGTTTAATACTGTCAGTCCTATACTGGCATTTGTAATGTTCGTTCTACAACCCGAATTCCGGAAATGTTGGGACGGTTTTTAAATTTGTATAAAATGAAAACTAAAAGACTTTCAAATCACATGAGCCAATATTTTAGTCAAAATAGAACACAGATAACATAACAAATGTTTAAAGGGAGAAATTTTACACTTTGATCCACTAAATGAGCTCATTTCAAATTTGATGCCTGCTACAGGTCTCAAAAAAGTTGGCACGGGGGCAACAAATGGCTGAAAAAGCAAGAAATTTTGAAAAGATTCAGATGGGAGAACATCTAGCAACTAATTAAGTTAATTGATATCAGGTCTGTAACATGATTAGCTATAAAAGGGATGTCTTAGAGAGGCAGAGTCTCTCACTAGTAAAGATGGGCAGAGCTGTGAAAGAGTGCGTAAAAAGATTGTGGAATACTTCAAAAACAATGTTCCTCAACATCAAATTGCAACGGCTTTGCAAATCTCATCATCTACAGTGCATAACATCATCAAAAGATTCAGAGAAACTGGAGAAATCTCTGTGCGTAAGGAACAAGGCTGAAGACCTTTATTGGATGCCCGTGGTCTTCGGGCCCTCAGACGACACCGCATCACTCATCGGCATGATTGTGTCAATGACATTACTAAATGGGCCCAGGAATACTTCCAGAAATCACTGTCGGTAAACACAATCTGCCGTGCCATCTGCAGATGCCAACTAAAGCTCTATCATGCAAAAAGGAAGCCATATGTGAACATGGTCCAGAAGCGCCGTCGTGTCCTGTGGGCCAAGGCTCATTTAAAATGGACTGTTTCAAAGTGGAAAAGTGTTCTATGGTCAGGCGAGTCCAAATTTGACATTCTTGTTGGAAATCACGGACGCCGTGTCCTCCGGACAGAAGAGGAGGGAGACCTTCCAGCGTGTCATCAGCGTTCAGTTCAAAAGCCAGCATCTCTGATGGTATGGAGGTGCATAAGTGCATACGGTATGGGCAGCTTGCATGTTTTGGAAGGCACTATGAATGCTGAAAGGCATATAAAGGTTTTAGAGCAACATATGCTCCTCTCCAGACGACGTCTATTTCAGGGAAGACCTTGTGTATTTCAGCAGGACAATACAAAACCACATACTGCAGCTATTACAACAGCATGGCTTCGTCGTAGAAGAGTCCGGGTGCTGAATTGGCCTGCCTGCAGTCCAGATCTAGAGAAAAATACATCAAAGACGACCACAAACTCTTCAGCAGATAGAAACCTATATCAGGCAAGAATGGGACCAAATTCCAACACCAAAACTCCAGAAACTGATAACCTCGATGCCCAGACTTCTTCACACTGTTTTGAAAAGAAGAGGAGATGCTACACCATGGTAAACATGCCCCCGTCCCAACTATTTTGAGTCCTGTAGCAGTCATCAAATTTGAAATGAGCTCATTTTGTGCATAAAATTGTAAAATTTCTCTGTTTAAACATTTATGTTATCTATGTTCTATTGTGAATAAAATATTGGCTCATGTGATTTGAAAGTCTTAATTTTATTCAAATTTAAAAAAGTCCCAACATTTCCGGAATTCGAATTGTAGTAGGCAGATAAAAAATAAATGAGGGTAATGTTTTAGAACAGGGTTACATTCGTAAGTGAACTACATTAGTTAACATTAACTAACAATGAACAATATTTCTACAGGATTTATTAATCTTAATGTTATTTCCAACATGTGCTATGTTCATGTTAGCATGAATGAACGGAGAACAACTGTACTTTTATTAACAATTATCAAAAATTAATTATTTCTGAAACTTATGCACACTTATAGTGTTTATTAGTGTGTCCTTTGGGATATTGTCCACCTGATACTGTGACTTAACTGACATCAGCTCTTTAGCAAACTAATGTTGTGCATAAGTCTTCTGTTTTACATCTTTATTCTGTTTTGTAATATCACAAAATGACATGATGATGATCATCATTTTGTGCTGTTGGTCCATTGTGGTCATATTGAACATGTCATTTTATAGTTTATAATTTTGTTCAGGTAACTTTATTTTTCCCCTATAAACAGCATTTTTCTGTCACACATTCATATCATCAACAAATATTCAGAGTTTTTGCTGTGAAATAATTGGTAAAAAGAAGGTTAAAAGTGTCTTTTTTATCTTAAAAGTAAACAATGAAATGTGATTTTTTTTTTTAAATTAATTTATTATTTTATTTTATTAGAATTGTGTGTGTGTTTGTTCTCTTGATTCACACAAAAGTATTCCTAAGTTTATTTTTATTATTATTATTATTATTGTTATATAACCAATATAAACAAATATATTTGTGACACAAAAGATTAGGCAGTTATGAATGTGTTCATAATTGGGTGGACATTTTGTGTTAGTAATTTCCTTTACATTTTTATTTATTTATTTACTTTTTATAAATGACAGTTTAATTCATGAACAAGTCGTAAACTGCTTTCATGATATATCATTTTTATAGTATGTTTCACTTTTAGTTCCATGACGCAAACATTAACATTAGTTTAAAACATTAGGTATCAACTGATAACTAACAATATTTATAAATAACATTCATTTTTGTTCACAATATTTATTAATCTTGGTTAATACCGATTTATGAATATGCTATTGTTCATTGTTCATTCATAATGCAACTTTCATGTTAAAAATGTATTGAAAATGGTTAACCTGACATTTCTACTTTGTCTTGTAGTTGGGGACCAGATGATGATGGGCGTACAGTTGATGGACCTCATCCCTTAGGCAAGGTTAGTCATCAATGTACTGTAGTTTATGAGATTCTCCAGATGATTGGCTGCACCTCAGCAATGTTGGTTCTCTTTACTTTTACCAAGACAAAGTGCTGGTGCTTCGCCAAAGCTTGAACATGTCAGTAAAACACTTACATGTGTGATATTCAATAGCTTCAAACAGGTACATTTAAAACAAGGTGCATTTTCTGTCATCACACATTTGAGTTTAACCAATAGAATTCAAATCAACACTCAGTAGTCTGAGTGTTTTAGTCTGATTTTGAAATGATATCTCTGGTCTCCCACAGGCGGCGCTACAGCATGGCGTCATTGCAGGCAGGAAGGGTTTTGGTAGCATCTTTGTTGTGGCCAGTGGCAATGGAGGACAGTATGACGACAACTGCAACTACGATGGCTACGCTAACTCCATCTACACCGTGACCATTGGTACTAACCCTTCTCTCAGCTCAGTTATGAGTGCCAGACTTCGTCTGATGAAAGCTGTCCAGAACATGCCTGATTCAGATATCACCCCAAAATCAAAAGAAAGAAAACTGCGTTTCTTAATTCTGTGTTTCGTAACATTTGTACCGATGTCAGTAATGAGAATGAGGTCATGTGAGCGTGATGATGTGTAATTGCAGGAGCGGTTGATGAGAATGGCAGAAAGCCGTTTTATGCAGAAGAGTGTGCGTCCATGCTGGCTGTGACGTTCAGCAGCGGAAGCAGACAACTGCGCAGCATCGTAAGCATCAGGAGCCTGTTAAAGTATTATGTATTGTGTGAAAGAAAATATCTAGTCAAAGAAGTCCTTTTTCCCTCCATCTGTTTGATGTGAAGATTTTATTGTTAATTTAAGCTAGAATACAGCTTACATAGGTTAGAGCGCAGTCTAACATTATCATGGATTGTCAAATAGACAGCACTGGTCAAGAAGGAAAAGTAGTGGACGTTTTCACCAGAGGATCCAGTTTTGATATTTTGATTCAATATTATAAGGTCAAAAAAAGCAATTTGATTCAATATTATAAGGTTGAATAAATAAATAAAAGAAACATATACATTAGAGCTGCACAATTAATCACTAAAAGATTCAAAAGATTCTCGCCAGTATTTGGCCAGTATATTAAACACGATAAATAATGGATTATTTTCTTCAGCTGAGACACTGTTCGCCATGATGGTTTTGAATTGCTTGAAATATGATTGAAATCACTTCAAAAAGAAAAATACAGTAAGAGCAACGCACAGCTCAAGTCTGTCATATAAACTACATAAAATTATAATGAGAACATTAATTGTGTGATTGGGACATGGCTTTTAATGGTGAAACTTTTGTTTTTGTAATCAGGCTCTCCAAAATTATATAAAAATTTGGATTTAGATTTATCGGCCAATATATCGGTTATTGGCTTTCAAATATAAAGAATTATCGCATATCAGTATCAACAAAAATTTTCATATCGGTGCCCTACAATCCCTACAATCTTTTTTTTTTTAAATAGACTGCAGCAATTAACATTTTGTCAGAACCTCTAATAAATTGCATGTTATTTTGTTCAGTTGTTTATTCAGAATCATGAGAGAATCGTGATCTCTCTTTGAAACCAAAAAATCCTCAATTTATCCAGAATCGTGCAGCTCTGATATACATGGATGAATCATATCTTTAACATGCATTCAGAAAATAGCACTGAATTTTAGTTTCACGTCGGCTTTAACAAAACTTTATACACTATTAAAACGGAAAACTTAAATCCACTAAAATATCAATTTAAGTCACTGTTAATTCAGGTACAGTAAATTCACACTCATCTCATTTTTAGTCAGACATGAGTTTTCATTCTTTTTCTCCTGTTTTCATAAACAATAAAGAAAAGCTAGATAGAAATAGCAGTTCTCATATGTTTGTTCTCAGGTGACATCAGACTGGTCTCTGCAGAGCGGCACCGGCTGCACTGATGGACACACGGGCACGTCTGCGGCGGCACCGCTGGCAGCAGGGATGGTGGCGCTCATGCTGCAGGTGCGGCCCTGTCTGAGCTGGCGTGACGTTCAGCACATCATTACTTACACAGCAACACAGGTATCACTTTACTCATCCTTTAATGTACGCAATCCACTGTTAATAAACCGTGCCGTGTCCATATGGGATAACTTGGAATAACCATATACATTTTAAAGCAACATCACGGTGCTGTTCTGAATATCAGCTGCTTCAACCGTGTTGACATTCAGCACTACAGCAAGATTGTTTGTTTATTCGTTTTCTTTCTTTACCTAAACATGGTCTAGATTTTACATGTCCAAAGTCTTTTTAGACTGTCGGTGCATGTCCGATTGGAATCCGATCATGTTCAGCAAGTGTGAACGGCAAAAAATCGCATGAAATCCAACTTTTACAAATCTACATTCATATGTGGTTTGAAATGGAAATCCAGATTTAGTGTACACCTACCTGTCACTTTCTCATGTCATGTACAACGTATATAATGGAGACATCGGTGATGAGGCATCTTCACTTCTTTCACTGTGCGGCAGGAATGAAGCCGCTCATGCCAGCCTCTGTTTCTGCCGCTGCTTCATTAGTAGTCCAGCCCTGCCGCAGCTACACATCCTCATATTCTAAGACAACATCGCAAACCCCTCCATGTTGTTTTTGACAACTTTATTGGAAAACGAAAGAGAGCCATGGGACACACAAATCAGATCCGAACAGTTGCGTTACACAGTGTGGACAGTTCATTCACATCATTTAGATCAGATTCCAGTCGGATACACAAATAATCAGATTTGGACTGACAGTGTGAACGTAGTCCAAATGTCATATACAACGACACTCTCAAATTTCAATTTTAAATTTTATATATATATTAGGGCTGTCGATCAATTAAAAAAAGTTATTAATTGCACATTTTTCTGTGCTTGATCACAGTTAATCACATCTAATGTTAAATTGTGTCATCATAAATTATATTTTCACATTCATATTTTCACAATATCCAAATGAATGTACAAGAAACATACAGTATTTTAAATTTTTGTACTATAAATTAAGGCCAGTATCACCAATACTGACATTGACATTTTGATAGCGGTTTACCGGCTTGGACCTGGAGACGGAAGGCTGCATCAGTGTTGCCAACTTAGCGACTTTTTTCCAAGAAAGCACATTGTGACAAATATAGCGACTTGTTGAAACCCCCGGTACTGCCTCACGAGTGCGAGATCTTGCTTTCCCGCCACAGGCGCGCCTTTCTCTGCTCTGTTCTGTTCAGTGAGTGACTGAGAGGAGCAGCGCATTCAGTTGAGGCTGTGCGCTCTGTCAGAGAACAAATAAAATAGATACTGTTGTTTCTAACCTGAGTGATCGTTTCACAGCAACTGCCTTTATCTTATGTGTATGGTGATTTTGTCTCGATTACAAATCAGGATTATAACATGTCAGGGCTCGACACTAACGCTTGTCCATTAGTCCGGGATAAGTGGATTTTTTGAAGGGGCAAGTGAAAGAGAATTTTACTTGCCCGGTCGGACAAGGAGCCTGATTAAATCGTCAATAAAAAAAAAAAAAAACCTTGGGAATCACCAAAACACAAGAATGACAGATTTGATTAGTGTAAGTGGCGATCGATAGTGGATAATAATAGGCTGTATAATGGACTGACGGTTGAAGGTTGCTTGCGCAGTCTTGTTTTCATTAGCCTACTGAATGAATCAGCGTTTTGAACGAATCGGTTGAATCAAAGATTCAATCCCTGCATCCCAATGTGCATACTATCCACTCCTATCCGCCTAAATAGTGTTGAATATTACTAATGTCACATACTATTTAGGATGGATTGAATGCACATTGAGACGCAGGCAATGACTCATTCATAAACAACTGCCTCATTCTTGAATGAATCAGCCATTGGAATGAATCGTTTGAATGAATGACTCAATGACTCACTTATTAAGACGGTTACTTGCCGCCACCTACTGGTGGTTTAGTTTCATTTTTAAAAGTATCACTTTCCCCCCAACATTTCTTATTTGAATTTTCAAATTTTTTTTAAAACAATCCCATAACATTATTTAATGCAGTTGTATTTTTTTTTTTTTTATTGTAAATTATTTAATTTGATTGGTAACAGATTGAACAAATTTAAGAATTTAAAAATAAAAGATGAATCATACATTTTACGTGAATTATACAGGATTGGGTGGGGGGAAATTGCCCCTTGTAAAGGTAAAAAAAAAATGCCCTCAGTGTAAATATCACAAATATGCAGATTTATATATGTCAAAGCTGGAATATTCTGAAAGGATATTGCTTCAGAATAAATTTATATTTACACCAAAAAAAAAAAAAAAAAATCCTATTTTTTCCAGAAAAGCAACTGTTTTACTCAGACTAGTGAATGCCTTGTATGTAGTCTTAATGGGCCGCATTTCATTCACCATTTCATATTGTCTGACAACAAAACAGAAAAATATATAGATGAAACAATTTTATTGGGAATTTGGCTGTATTAAAATACATTATGTGAGCACAAAGAGGTAGCAGCAGAGAAGCAAACAAATGTAAAGGGCTGACACTTGGCAGAATGCGAATGCAACTTAATGACATAATGAATATTTTAATTGCCATATGACGTCATCTATTGACATTTAGCGACGTGTGTGTATATATATATACACACAGTGGGTACGGAAAGTATTCAGACCCCCTTAAATTTTTCACTCTGTTATATTGCAGCCATTTGCTAAAATCATTTAAGTTCATTTTTTTCCCTCATTAATGTACACACAGCACCCCATATTGACAGAAAAACACTGAATTGTTGACATTTTTGCAGATTTGTTAAAAAAGAAAAACTGAAATATCACATGGTCCTAAGTATTCAGACCCTTTGCTCAGTATTTAGTAGAAGCACCCTTTTGATCTAATACAGCCATGAGTCTTTTTGGGAAAGATGCAACAAGTTTTTCACACCTGGATTTGGGGATCCTCTGCCATTCCTCCTTGCAGATCCTCTCCAGTTCTGTCAGGTTGGATGGTAAACGTTGGTGGACAGCCATTTTTTGGTCTCTCCAGAGATGCTCAGTTGGGTTTAAGTCAGGGCTCTGGCTGGGCCATTCAAGAACAGTCACGGAGTTGTTGTGAAGCCACTCCTTCGTTATTTTAGCTGTGTGCTTAGGGTCATTGTCTTGTTGGAAGGTAAACCTTCAGCCCAGTCTGAGGTCCTGAGCACTCTGGAGAAGGTTTTCATCCAGGATATCCCTGTACTTGGCCGCATTCATCTTTCCCTCGATTGCAACCAGTCGTCCTGTCCCTGCAGCTGAAAAACACCCCCACAGCATGATGCTGCCACCACCATGCTTCACTGTTGGGACTGTATCGGACAGGTGATGGGCAGTGCCTGGTTTTCTCCACACATACCGCTTAGAATTAAGGCCAAAAAGTTCTATCTTGGTCTCATCAGACCAGAGAATCTTATTTTTCACCATCTTTAGCAAACTCCATGCGGGCTTTCATGTGTCTTGCACTGAGGAGAGGCTTCCGTCACTCTGCCATAAAGCCCCGACTGGTGGAGGGCTGCAGTGATGGTTGACTTTCTACAGCTTTCTCCCATCTCCCGACTGCATCTCTGAAGCTCAGCCACAGTGATCTTTGGATTCTTCTTTACCTCTCTCACCAAGGCTCTTCTCCCCCGATAGCTCAGTTTGGCCGGACGGCCAGCTCTAGGAAGGGTTCTGGTCGTCCCAAACGTCTTCCATTTAAGGATTATGGAGGCCACTGTGCTCTTAGGAACCTTAAGTGCAGCAGAAATTTTTTTGTAACCTTGGCCAGATCTCTGCCTTGCCACAATTCTGTCTCTGAGCTCTTCAGGCAGTTCTTTTGACCTCATGATTCTCATTTGCTCTGACATGCACTGTGAGCTGTAAGGTCTTATATAGACAGGTGTGTGGCTTTCCTAATCAAGTCCAATCAGTATAATCAAACACAGCTGGACTCAAATGAAGGTGTAGAACCATCTCAAGGATGATCAGAAGAAATGGACAGCACCTGAGTTAAATATATGAGTGTCACAGCAAAGGGTCTGAATACTTAGGACCATGTGATATTTCAGTTTTTCTTTTAATAAATCTGCAAAAATGTCAACAATTCAGTGTTTTTCTGTCAATATGGGGTGCTGTGTGTACATTAATGAGGAAAAAATGAACTTAAATGATTTTAGCAAATGGCTGCAATATAACAAAGAGTGAAAAAAATACATATATATATATATATATATATATATATATATATATATATATATATATATAATGTGTATATATGTGTGTATAGATATAATATATATATATATGGCATTAAAAAGTTTAAAATTGGCATTAAAAGCATTAAAGTAGATTTGATGTAACCTGTAGAAACCCTGTCAAACCTTTCAGCTGTGCTGTGATTCTGGATTAAAGAAGAACAGGATGCAGGAGAAGGAAGTTCAACACTCTTATTTCTAAATCTAATCTACAGTAATTTTTGCTTATTAGTATGGTTGAATTGGATCATTGATGGTCAGCAGCAAAGATGTTGGTTAATAAAGTGAGATTAAATACATAAAGTATATTTGTGTAATTTAATATAGTTAATTATTACAGGTTTGCATAAAATTCTGAGTTTTTATCATTTTGAGGGATACTGAATGTTTTCGTTCAAGTGAGATGAGTAAATGCATGTTCACATTTAATCTAGAACTACAATAGCCATCATGTTCACACAGTGACACAACACCTCTGACCTTTATTTCTCTCAAAACAATATTGATATCGCTGCAAATGTTATTTTTTTATTATTATTATTTATACTATTAGTCTTAATTTGAGTGTTAATGGTTTAATGATGAGGTTTTAGTGTTTTATCCTCATGTTTCTGCTGTGTCTCCAGCATGACACACAGGCTGACTGGAGAACGAACGGAGCAGGTTTCCATCACAGCCACATGTACGGCTTCGGGCTGCTCAACGCCTGGAGGCTCGTCAACGCTGCCAAGGTAGAGTCTGCGCTCATCACAGCAGTGCTGCTTTCACAGACATACAGTTTACATGAAGAAGCTGAGAGTCTGTGTCTATATGTCTGGCAGGTTTGGGAGTCCGTCCCCTACTTGGTGTCCTATCAGAGCCCAGTTTTAAAGGCCAATGAGATCATCCCAGCCTCTCCCAAAACTCTCTCTCACACTTGGAATGGTAAGAGATTTATATTTAGGATAAACAGAACACAGCATGAAATGTGGGAAGAGCTCTTAAAAACATGTAACATTCCACCCTGAAATCAGATTGAACAATAAAGATGTTGCATACATAAAAACATTGAATGGAAATAATACATTTTCATTATTTCAGTATTTAAATGTTTAACTTAACCAAAAAGTAATTATTTACAGCGTTTGGATCAGTAATTCAGAGCAGGCCATAAAAAGGGCTATTATGACAGCAGCGTGATGAGCGAGGCTCTGTTGAGTGGATCTGTGCCACAGATGGTAGTTGTCTGCCCTTACTTGGAAATGTTTGTGAGCGTTCATGTGTTGAAGTATACAGTGAAAGTGAAATGTTGCTTCACTTCTCATTTTCGCTCACATCTTTCTCGCTGTTTTCCTTTTGTCTCTCTCTGTCTTTAGTCAGTTGGCTGAGAACCGGTGCATTTCTTGCTCTTGCTCTTTGACAGTTGTTCTCTCTCTGAAAAACTGTTTGTCTTTTGAGCTGAATCTTCTGACACAGTTTAAGCAGCAGTCGGTCATGTGTCCACTAATACATATTTAGAAGTGACTTTTGCAACTGAGCATCACAAGACAGTATAGCTTATATTTTAGACTGGGGAATTATACTGTAGTGAATTTTAAACAGTGGAGAGTGTCATTCTTGTATTGTAAAGACAGTTTAGGTTATTAATTTAATTTATTTATTTTATACAATCACTAGAACCTATTTTTCAGTACTTTTTCAAAACTTCACACAGTGATCACAGCATCAGTCTATGTGGCTAAACTGTGGATCGTTTATCATTGCTTTGGCACACAACACATTCAGTGACTACGTATTTCAGATTACATCAACTCTTTTCTCACTCAGACACAAACACCACCAAAACTCTGAACCTACAGGCCAGTTTGCACAATACAAAAACTGAATAAGACAGCAATTTGCAACATTTCTAAGTAATAATGAATTGAAATAGTGTTTCATTCTTTAGATCTGGAATAATTAGATGTATCTGAACTCCTACACAGATGTTAGTCTGTCAGTTTCATTACCATCTATACAAAAGAGGAAACTTCATTTTGTACTGTGATGTAAACATGGACCGTGTAACATAAACTGCAGTGAATTCTGAACGGGAGAGTGTCATACTGTCATACTTGTTTTGTAAAGAAATTGTACAGAAGAAAACATTGTATAATTGTATAACACGTTGTTAGTGTTTTTAATTCATTGTTTTATGAGTGACAAAGTGTGATTATTGTATGGAAGATGTGAGATGTGTATGGTAGTTTTAGTGCAAACATACACAGCTCTGTTATAGCGTTGACCATCTCGAGCATCAAAACAAGTCACATGCTCTGGAGGAGGTGAAATGCACCAGTCACAGCAGTCTGTTTCTGAAAGAGGTTAGGCACACCCTGAAATGAAGCATCTGAATAGAGTGAAAATGAGGATGGAAAATGATCATTTTTACAACTTTTGAAATGTTTCATGCTAACTTCATAAGCTAACCTCCAGAAGCATGATATAAAGATCTGACCCCTTCATGACCCCTTTAAAATTTCTGGACTCAAATGTATTGACATTTAAAAAAAAAAAATAGATTTTTTTAATCAATTGACAGCACTAATTTTTATTATTATTATTATTGTTATTTCTATGACAGTAATAGCCATATATTCTAAAACAAGTGCACTGTAAAAACAAGTGAAAATGAATATTTAATAAGTATATTATTTTACTTTATGCTAAAGTTAGGAAATTACAATTTGTTTGTCCTAATTTCTACACTTGAAAGAGGTAAACCCTTGAGCTTTTATTGTGACGGAAACTGCGGTTAAGCTTTTATTTTGGTGGAAAACTACCTTTTCTGTGAAAACAGATTTACAAATGAGTCTCATTACAAATCTAATGAAACGTTGTAGTCATCTTCCCACAAAAATGTTGGAAATTATGCGAATGTGCAAATAAAGTGTAACTGTTGCCCGCTACGTTCCCAAAACACCGGATCAAGAGAAGATCGCGTGAGGAAAGTGCGCACTTCACTTTGAAACACCCAGCTCAAACAGGCTATATACTTCTTTAATTAAATCGCAGTCTTTTGTAATTTGGTAAGGGCAAAAAGCCGTATTTCCCTTGCGATTTTAATTCATCTGACAGATACTTTTCCAAAGCAATGGCAGAAAACAACGATACCTTTTATGTTATTATGAGAAGTTTGAATATATTTTTGGTTCATTATGAAACTGTGGCGGCACAGATTAGACTATGGTGGGCCGCTGGAGTCTAGGTAATTAATGGAAATCACTGCATTGAAAAAATAATTGTCCATTGATCAGAGGTGTAAAGAGTACCTGGAAACCTTAATTTCTTCTTAAGTAAAAGTAGAGATACCTTACTGTGAAAATTACATGCTACAAGTTACCTGATTTTAACAGTAATTAAGTATTTTACTCACACTGAATGTAGGCTCAAAGATGCACTAGTCCTCAACTCCTAAGGGACGGATGTGCTGGTTTCAGCCACATCCTCATCTCATATATGAAACACCTGTGATTCAGAAATTTCCTACTAATGCACTTGCATTCACCTAAAGTAGCCTTGTTGACAAGTGACTAAGAAATAAACTGCTGCAGAAAAAGTTAGGTGCCATGCAGGCTGTCATGAGTAATGGCATTATTCATCACAAATGTATTGGAGTAAAGAGTACATATTCTAATTCACAAATGTAGTCAGGTAGAGTAAAAGCTGCTAAAATCTGTAATACTCTGTCAAAGTACAAAGTAGACAAAAACGATACTTAAGTACAATAACTAATTACGTTTACTTTACACCACTGCCATTGATTGATTTCATGGTGACTTTAAAAGGCTGCGCACAGTGTTCGCATATCATAATGAACCTTTAGAGTTTTATTTTTGTTTATGCCTTTCTCTAATTGTTTACCATGATGAACTCTCTTTCTCTCTCTCACCCTGAGAAAAACATTTCCCTATATGGTTAGAGAGTATTGAGCTTGAGTTAGCAAACACTCTCTGAGGAAATGGAGTTAGTGTAGCCTAATGTAAGAATTCAGAAGGACTGGTAGACCGCACCGTTTCCTTTCAGCAGTCCTTAAGTTAACTTATTGATGACGTTGTGTTATTTTTAAGCGGCATCTGCAGCATGTGAGTGTAGCAGCATTGTAACTGCAACGGCAGGAACATTTCAAGCTCAAACATTGACATTGTTGACTCTGTATAGTGAATTCTGGGTTCCTAAACTTTTAATAACTGCTGTAAAGTATAAAATGGTTAGCAGTAAAAGGCCATTGAGAATTATTACAAACTTGAACATTGTGAAATCTAATTTACATGAGAAGCAACACTGCAAGAAACATTTTGGTGCTAAACCTTTTTTTTTTTTTTTTAGCAGAAAATAAGATGAAATGCACTGTAACCTAAACTACTATATCAACAAAACCTTTTGCAATATAGGGTACATTTCCACGACAACGATGTAAAAAAACAAAACAAAAAAAACAAAACGTTTTTTTCTTTGTATAGATGACAAAACGCTATCTAAACGGATCACAGATCCACAAAAACGAGTAAAAGCGCTGTATTATGCATGCCAGATAAGTAGTTGGCAATGTCACTTTGTAGAAAAGAAAGACCACACATATACACAGTCTTTTACAGATTACTCATGCCAAACACGCATGCCTAGAGACTGAACATGTAATACGCATGTGCATGTCATCACCGTTTTCACAGATCCGTGTTTTTGTTGTTTACAAGGAGATGATAATGGTATCATTTTCAAAAACTTGCACTTTGAAACCTGTTTTCAAAAGTTTGTGTTTTCAGGCCCCCAAAACGCCGTTGTCATGTAAATGAACGGCTGAAACGCATCAAAAGTTTTCCATTTTTAGGTGAAAATGGTGTCATGTAAACAGCCCCATAGAGTGTAGAGTGCTGCAGGTCTGATGTCAAACCCCGGAAGACTAATTCGCCAGTGGTTCCCTCAAGATTTTCTGAGATTTTCCTAGCTTAAAATAAGGCCTGTGGTAAGCATAACTTGATGATACTTAGACATTTAGATCTACAGAGTAAATTACATACTCGTATCGAAAACTCGAATTTTGAAGCCATGTTTATTTAAAGAAAAAAAGTATGTTTCTAATAAGTTGCTAGATAAGAACGTTAGGGGTATGGGTAATTTACGTTGTAGTGCAAAACGTCCAAGGATTGTAAAGTTATGTTTACCAGAGACCTTATGTTAGTTATAAATGGAAAAAACCCATTATAAAACCATAGGAAAATCTTGTGGGAACCAGTGGCGGATTAGTCTTCCGGGTTTTGACGTCACACGCCTGCAGCACAAAAAGCAACACAAAATAATTGAACTGAATTGCTCACCAGTGGTTTGATGACATTCACCTGGCCCGATCCGAGGGACAGACACACAAACACAAAGTATGTCTGACTAAAACCTGATTATTTAAGCACTTTAATGCTTTAAGTTTGCCTGTAGATCAAATCCTCCTTGTACGTAAACCATGCTGTTTACTCGCACTGTGTGAATGCTGTAATCTGCACCAGTGCTGTTTATGTGCAGCAGACATGAGATGTTAAAGCAGATGTTGTGTATGCATCAAGGATTTTTTTTCTCCTTGTAATTGCTTCATATCGATTTTTTCATATCGATATCAAAACAATAAAGCTAAAAGATGCGAAGTGCTAGAAAAATATTAACCTTTCTCTTTCATTTAAACCCTTTCATTCATAGTCACGGTATCTGACTTGAGGCAGTCAGGCATGCAAACACTGGAGCACGTGTCTGTCACTGTGACGATTGTCCATCCTCGGCGTGGGAACGTTGAGATCGTGCTCGTGTGTCCCAGTGGAATGACCTCACTGATCGGAGCCAAGAGAGTGCTGGATGTGTGAGCGTCCAAACACTTCTGATTCACTACACACATATGCGTTCTGTATGCTGCCAGTGTGGGTCTGTGATGTGAACCAGTTTTGTTGTTTGAATAGAGACATGACTGGATTAACGGACTGGACGTTTTCCACGGTTCGATGTTGGGGAGAAAGAGCAGATGGACAATACACTCTACAGATCACTGACTACAGTAAGACAATACAACCTACACATCACCACTCGCCTTATTTTGAAATACAGAAGTGTGTAATAAGTTATTTTTGGAAAACTTCATCTGGTTAGCTGCTAGCCTTTGCTTGCTAATGATGTCATGGGAGCATCTTGAAAATACAATAAAGGCTGCTTGGAACATACACAATGGCTATTCAACTCTCCTTGCAAAAAAAAAAAAAAACAACAATATTTAGTCAGAATATATAGCTACTTTTGATCAATTGTGATTTAAAACAAAATGCTTTTTGGCATGTACCAGCAGGGGCTAACTAAAAATAGCTAACCTGCCAAACTCTGACCCTTTAGTAAAGTGTTTCATGAGCGGTGTCCACTGAATAAGCTAGCTAGCATGTATTGAATCAAATTAAACTTGCAATGGCAAAGAAACAGTTTTCCTTCTCTGCAAACGATACCAAAGAGTGGCTAAAAAATATTTAAGGCCCCAATATATTCATGGCAAACTTAGGGGTGAAAAGAAGTTTGGGTAACACTTCAAAGGACAGATGGTTTGTGAGGTTTAGTACGTCCTCCTGCAGCTACGGGTCTTGTGGCGTTGTTTGCAGATTGGTGCCGTTAAGTCTGAGGGTTCACCGTTTTTGTTTTGTCCATATTTGCTTCTATAGCATCAAGCAGTGATGCATCAGCCCTGTTTCTGTGTTTCAGAAGAGTCGACTCTGTCATCGGGCGTTCTGAAGTACTGGAAACTCACTCTGTACGGCTCATCTCTGTCTCATCAGCAGGTGAAAGAGAGACAAAGGTGAGCTGAGAGAACTAATACTCTAAATTAATTCATTGAATTTCCATGTAAATATTTTAAATGTTGAGGAAATGAACGCCAAACATTTAAACGCTCTGGTATGATAAACAGATTGTGCTGCTTGTATTTTTGCAGTATAATCATTTGGTTTATTTTTAGACTGAATATGATGAACCTCAAATTTTACCGTTTACCATTTTAGTATTAAACCATTTGTATGTAAGCAAAGTATTTGTATGAAACTTTGTTTCAATTGCCAGAGTTGTTGAAGACGCCATGGGTGGCCAGTATCTAAACAGCAGTTTTGCTCTCCCCTGCCCGCCTGGTATAGATGTTCCTCCTGAAATTGTGAGCCCGTTCACCTCGAACAGCCTGAAGGTGTGTCATGCTGTTAATGTGCAAAGAGGGAAAATCACATATACAGCTGTGCTCAAAAGTTTACATGCCCCTTGCAGAATCTGTGAAAATGGGAATAATTGTAACAAAATAAGAGAGATCATACAAAATGCATGTTATTTTTATTTAGTACTGTCCTGAATAAGATATTTTACATAAATTGACCAATGTTCCTGCAAATTATTTGATATTCCAAGCATCTTCTGCATATTTGAACCCTTTCCAGCAGTGACTATGATTTTGAGATCCATCTTTTCACACTGAGGACAACTGAGGGACTCAAACAAGTATTCACTGATGCTCCAAAAGGAAATGAAGATGTCCAAATTTTTCTTTTGTTTAAATATCATTTTTTTTTAATTTAGTACTCCCCTTCTTAAGCAACAGAAGATACTTACATGTTTTCCGGAAGACAAATTAAGTACAATTTACCTTGATATTCCATAAGTTTTCACTCCCCGGCTATTAATGCATCGTGTTTTCTTTCTGGAGCATCAGTGAATGTTTGAACCTTTTTTAATAGTTATGTTTGAGTCCCTTAGTTGTCCTCTGTATGATTTTGAGATCCATCTTTTCTCACTGTCACTGCTGGAAAGGGTTCAAATATGCAAAAGATGCTGGAAAATCAAAGAATTTTTTGGGACCTGGAAGATTTTTCTGAAGAATATGTGGCAGTTTAACTGTTCGGGACAAACAAGGGACTCAAGAAAAAACATTACAAAGCAAAAAACAAAAACAAAAAAATCATCCAGGTAACAACACACAGTATTAAAGAGGACCTATAATGCCCCTTTCACAAGATGTAATATCAGTCTCTGGTGTCTCCAGAATGTGTCTGTGAAGTTTCAGCTCAAAATACCCCACAGATCATTTATTATAGCTTGTCAAATTTGCCCCTATTTGGGTGTGAGCAAAACACGCCGTTTTTGTGTGTGTCCCTTTAAATGCAAATGAGCTGCTGCTCCCGGCCCCCTTTCCAGAAGAGGGCGGAGCTTTAACAGCTCAACAACAACAAAGCTGGAGAATCTCACGCAGCCAAAATGAGGATTGTCAGTAACGGTGTTCAGCCTTACATTGTTCAAACCGGAGTCGACACTGATGGAGAGACTCAGGAAGAAGTTACAACTTTTAGAATGAAACTGGACGTTTCTGAATGGTTAGTGGATAAATTTATGTAGTTGCTGTGGAGTTGATTCAACTCATCCACTAGCATGTGCCGTCATGTTAATCTTTTGTGCAAAACCCGTATGGACGCCCACTATACATAGCGTACCTGTTTGCCAAACAGAGTCATACACACCAGGCTATCGTTTATGATTGCTATCAAATGCTGTGAATGGACTAATGTTTTTTCCAAATCGCTCGGACAGAAACGCTCCTTTTTTAGCAATCGATCTCGCCAGGGTCAACTTCAGGCTATCCAATCTAACGAGACTCTAAATAGTGTTCAGTGCTCGTCTGAGCAGCCAACCACAGAACAGTCAGCATGCTTTGATCCAACTTTTGCCATGGTGTTAGAACTGGTACACCGTTTTCGCTTGTGAAAACAAAATGGCGGCGCTGTGGGTGGAAACGTGCAGATATAGGGGTGGTAATATTATAATAAGATCCCCTCCTATGTCACAAGGTGAGTGAAATCTGAGCGTCTCCTTTTTCACATGCTTGCAGAGAAAGGCTTATCAAAACAAAGCTACTGGGTTCTCCTTTTTCATGTTTTCTGGGTTGGTAGATGCACCAGAGACCCGATTATAACACTTAAACACGGAAAAGGTCTGATTTTCATGATATTTCCCCTTTAAGAATCAAGGGTATGTAAACTTTTGAGTGGGGTCATTTTTATAAATTCAGCTATTTTTTGTCTTGTGGACTATATGTAAACATCTTTTATGTAAAATATCTTACTCAGGACAGTACTAAATAAAAAATAACATGTATTTTATAAGATTCCACTTATTTTGTTAAAATTATTCACATTTTCACAGATTCTGCGAGGGGTATGTAAACTTTTGTGCAACACTGTATAACTACAGTATAGCTTACACTGAACAGTTTTTACATGTTCAAAATACTGTGTTAAATTACTATATAATAATCAGTACCATGAAAATGACCAGTAAACTGTTGTTTTGTGATTTGCAGTCTCTTCTGCTGCTGGGCTGTTTTGCCCTCTTCTGGTCGCTGTATTACACTCTTGAAGTGACCCTGACTCATTGGGACTGGCGTGGATGTAGTGTGGCCGTCAGGGGAAGAGACAGAGGATTGCAGGCTGGATCATCAGGCCTAGAGGACAGTCAAGTGGTTGAAATCCAGCCCGAGATGGACAGTGAGTCCAAAGTCCCCCTCATTGCTGCTGATATGAACACGTAGCACTCAGGAAATACTGGAAACTAGACCCTCTTCTCCTCGCTTTATTTGTTTCTTTGTCTCCATTTCTTTTGTTTGGAATTTCAGGTTGCACTTTGCTTTTGTTTGAGCATGTGAGCAAACGCTCTATATTGAGTTGCCTTATTTTGTTTTCTTTGATTTATTTGCTGATATGTTCATGACAATGTTACCTTATAAGAGTGCCTGATAAAATGAGTGAGTCTTTGCAGTATTTGAAACATTTATTGCATATAGGAGTGGACGATTGCACGATGGAAAGAGTGTGTGTTTGGTGACTGCTGTGTGAATGATGTTATAGAGTATAATATAATTCTTTTACATACTTGTTTTTTTCTTGGTCGTGATGCATTGAATGTGACACGATTGAATAATTTCCAGAGTATAAATACCTCAACACTTGAATTTTGACGTAAGAAAAGAGATTGTTTAAAGCCGAGGTCTGCTTAACTGCAGACGTTTTACTGATTTTAGCCAGTTTTTTTTTTTTACTGAAGTGTGGTATTCTTGTGAACAAGAACTCAGATGTGGTTTAAATAAAAACAAAAAGGGAAACTGTTTTAGCATCTCTTTTATCAACGGTTACAATATTATGTTCTCTCAGACATGCCCTAAAAATCAACAAAAAAATTATAAAAATAATAATTTCTTTAATGAGACTAGTGAAGTCTACTTGATTTTGTCTGTGAGGAATTGATTGGTCTTTTTTTTATAAAAAATAAGATTGATGACATTTGCTAAAGGAAAGAGACATTTCATAAGTAGAGCAAGTTGTTAAATTTAGATGAAAGACGTTTTTCTTTTTCCCCTTTTGAATAACATGCACCAGTGAATCATTCACAATAAGACCAGGAGCGTATTTTAAGAAAGCAAATGGGGTTCATTTTGATTTCATGTCAACTTGCATATACAGTATTGCAAATGAAATGTTAGACACAATCGGCCATTTTGCGCTCCGCTGAAACACAAAATTCTACTATGTTCAACAAAAGAACAGTACAATTCTAACAAATACGTGTTACACAAAAGTAGGGATTGAATACCGACATGGAAACTTATTTTCGAACTTATTTTATTATAACCAAGTGGTGTTATTTTTTTATTTCTATTTATTACACTGTCATTCTGGTCATATTCTGAAAGGAACATTTGGAGTCAAATGATTAGGATGCGGTGATGGTCAGGGAACCGAGGGAAGAAAGTTTGGCTCATGGGTTCATGATCTGCCGAGGTCGACCATAGCCTGTCATGCCACTCTGGGACGCCCCTTTATTGGATCCCATCTGCAGGCCGATGACATTTTTCCCTTCTTTCATCTGGTCGTCAGAGAAATCTCTCCGGTTCTCCTGAGCTTTCCTGCAAGATATTAAATTAATCAACATCAATAAATTAAAACCATACCGTTTGATTTATAACCCCAGGCTAAACAGTCCATGTAAGCTCTGAAGTGTGATCCGCAGTAACTCACTTGAAGAACCAGTTGGGATCTCCACGGAAGGCGCCGTCATCTTTTGTGACTGCGATGCTACCCAGAGCCATGAGTGTCCTCTGCACTGCGGCCAAGTCCTTTCCTGACGGCATAGTGGCAGGATGATTAAAACAAAATATATAATAATTCAGATATACCTTAACTGTTCTGGACTTTTCTTTTTGGGGATCTAGCAGGGAGACGTCCACTGTAATTCCTGCTTTGTGTGTTCTAATTGAATTGAATAGATGATGTTGAATGCTTTTTTTAGTTTTCAACAGTAGCCTCACCACTGTAAATATTCCAGAGATACTTGTTTGGTACATGGAATTATGGGTATTAGTCAAGGATCCATGAAAGATTGCTTTTAATTCACTTTTAATTCACAGATGAAGAAAAAAATTTAGACACTCCAGACACTTTCATTACACTAATTTCAAGGTTAATTGTCAGCAATGGGTGCATAAATATTACTTTAAGGTAAATAGGTATAGAAATTATAATTTCACAGCATTATTTAGTCAGTAATATGGTGCAACAGAAAGGATCACTGTGATTAAATTTGGTTGAATTGTTTGTTTGTTTTAATTCTGTACAAACCATGGTGATAAATGGGGGCATTTAAATTTGCAATTAATGTAATTGATTTTTTTTTTTTTTACATTAAATGTAATATTTTAAATATTAAACATAAATTGATTTTGTATTATAGCACAAACTAATCAGTAAAAGAATATGACTGCATTTAGTATCCTGTTAATTAATCAGACATGCTTACTACATATATGGAAACTACTGTAAGTCAGTTTAGTTTTGCTCTTTGTCTCGTGATTATTCAACCATATTTATTTAACAACTTTATTTAATGTAAACAAAGCTATAAACAATATTTTACTGGATTGTGATATGGGATCTGAATGTCTATGAAGAATAAATGTTTGTTCGAGAAAGGTCCGTGATATGTTGGCAAACTCACCCTCCCACAGATCTACCGTCTGAAACATGTCGGTTTTGATGACGCCGTATCGCTCCGCAGCATTGAGGAACTGTGACACCTGCTCCATCTGTTTGAAAGCCATACTGGAGCTCTGGATCTTCTTTACGGGCTTGTCCTTACACAGACTATTAATGAGCTCACACAAAACCTGAGAGCGGGTAAAGAAACAAGATTTCATTCTACATGTCAGTGTTTTCCATAAATGTAATCATAATTATGAATGACATTATAAAAACGCTGAGTGACCAGGTTACTCATGCAGATAACTTGTCTGGTTTGATGATTTGTGTCACTCAACATGAATGTTATGAAATTTGATTTTGGTTGGTCCCAGCATTCATTGTGCTAATGTTGGGGTGTCTGTTTCAATCCCTATTCATTTTACCTTCTGAATAACCTAGATTGTTCCCTTTGCGAAGTGAAACTCAACACTGCGTCTTGTATTGACGCTATAGAGAACGCCATCAGGGCGACCGGTGTCTGAAGCATGTATAAACACACTCCAAATTCACCGACTGCCGACAGCCTGTGACGTCATAAGCGAAGCTCCCCGAAGTATAAGAGGGTGCCATAATACACATCATCAACTTTTTTTGTCTTCAGGAGACACTTGTTTGTATGCGTGTCTAAAACAAACGCTACTGGTGAAGCACATTCGGCTCTTTGAGGAAGCTGTGTGTGCACATTATTAAGCATTCACAAGACTACTGAAAGAGACTGGTAAGAAGCTTTGTTCTTCCTTGATTCTCAGCATTTGCACAAGCATGTTTGGCTCTCAGGGGAGTTGAAGACAGTCATAGTGATGCATTCATGGTGGCACACCCTGTTCTCTCCTGATTCTCGATAGGGTGATAAGAATCTAGCATTGAATGGAACGTGTTTGGCTCTCGGGGGAGTTGAATGCATGCTTTGTGATGCAGTCTTGGTGAGAAGCTCCACCTATGTTTGACTCTCTTGAGGGATGAGAGTTGAGCGCCTACACCCCATTGTTCGGATCTCGTGGCCACCATAGTGGACCGATCACAGGATTGTAGGCGGAGCATGGGAGGAGTCTGACGGGAAGCCCTTTCCCTTCCGGGACCCCTCTTTCTAGCTCTAATACTTTCATGTTAATGTCTAATCTCAAAAAACGAATAATTAATGTGGAATGTCTAATTCTTCCGCTATGCTCCTCTGAAGCCTAGGTCTAGGGCCAGATTGATAGGTTGTAGAGATCCTTGATGTTCAGACCCTACATTGTCATCATGGATTAGAGCAGGTTTTTTAGCAAAACAGGAATCTGAAACTGTTCTTTCTGTCGCCTGTTTCATATGTGCACTGAGCAGTGCTTGACAGTGATTTATGTGTGCTGCCGCATTTTCGGCAAAGATACTTCAGTTTAGGCAGGAGGATGGGCACATGTCTGAGGACATCCTCCCCCTTCACATGCCCCCCAAAGTGAGAGTGGTATGGGTCAGTGACTGTGGTCTGACTGTGGCAATTACTTCCCTCTCCTTCATTTACCTCCCTCTCCAACCACTCTTGAAGTAGGGATATATGCTCCCCTTTGGTGTATTTTTAGGTGTATAGGCCTCGCTAGTTTGACCCGCTTGCTACAATGGAGCAGTGCCTTTATCTGAGACAGAGCTGCTCTCCCCCCATGTAGATTGGGGAGTGATTGGGGATTAGGTGCCTTGCTCAAGTAATGAGAGTGGAAGAGAGCGCTTGTTCATTTCCCACCTACATTTCCTGCCAGTACTGAGACTCGAGCCATGACCTTCCGGTTACAAGTCTGACTCTCTAACCATTAGGCCACAGCTGCCCCTAAAAACTAGGCACTGGATATAGCAGGTCCTAGAGGAATGTTCGTCCTATAAGGGTAAGTTATCCCTTGCTCCCCTTTTAAAAGCAGGGTCCAAGCCGCTGTTCAGTGGTCTTGAGGCTAGGCTAGGCTCCCCTGTGGCTCCCTTGGGGTTGAGCCTCTCTTGTGGCTCCATCAAAGATGGTAGCCGCTGAGGGTTTTTTAACAACATCACTGGCTCCCTTTGGTAAGCTGTCCTTTGAGCCAAAGGGTTGAGTGAGGTGTTTTATTTCCTTTGATTTTCTAAAAGGGAAGCATCATTTATATCATTTATAATTTTGTTGCAACATTTTGGACTCATCCTACAACTTTCATTGGATCTTCATGAAATGTGGTTCAGATGATCCGGATCAATGGTGGTAAAAATATATTAACCTTTTTGTTCTATTTTAAACTGAGCATATACTTTATAACACATGAGGATGAATTTAAACCTTAAAAAAAGTGGGATAGCATCTTCACAACACTTTTGACCAAATTTAGCTATTATGAAGTCAAACTTGCCCAAAGTCATATATGTTTCATTATTTATTTATTTTTTTATTTTTTAGGGCATGTAGTAACTTTATAATTGTTTTATGTACTACAAACACTTTAAGCATTGTCAACATGGATTTATACAATGTAAAAAATGTAATTTTATCACAGAATAAGGCAGAAAATAGGCTATTTTTATAGTTTTTATACTGTAATAAAGGCTGACAATTAGCACTGCATTATTTATATACTTTACTGTTATGGAAATACCTTAAAAAACAAACATAAACCATATGTTGTTGAAATTGTGTGTTTATTGTCTTCGCGTTTCATCAGTTTCTCCTTTTTATTCAGCTACAGCGATAGCTGGATGCCTTTGTCCATCTAAGGGATTTCCTGTCATAATAAGATATTACTACACCCATGCTTGGCAGCCCTTTCTTAAAAGTGTACAAATTTTTGCTTGCATGATTGCCAAGATGACCTGACAATAACAGACATGCATTACTTACACATCCATCTTTGAGCCAGGTCTGGAAACCCAGTTTTCCTGCCTCTGGCTTTCCCACCGCCGGCCCACACTGAGCCACAATCCACTCCACCAAACGCGCCTCCAGTTCAGTGTCATACTTCTGCTCAATTTTATCCTGCACTTGGCGGCTCAGCCCATAAGAGGGACCCTTGTTTGCCATAGTTCCCTGCTTAGATGAGAAGAGAGGAGACTGTCGATAGTGTAGGATCTGACGTATCATTGTTCAGTGTGTACTAATCTTTGGAGTAACTAACAAATCAAACAACATTTAATGCTTTTTAATATGTGCAATTCTATGTGAATTTTATTATAATTTTGTATTGATTTTTGCTCCATTGTAGTGTTTTAGTTCGCTGAAAATTCCTTTGTCAAATGTTAGTAGACATTTTCAACTTAAGGCTTGTTAGTTTGTTTTCATGGATAAAAAATAAAACAGGAACACAAGTTTGGAAAGTTTGTGCCATTTACCTTTCCTGAAAATGCTCTCCTCTTAAAACCTTTAATATATTTCAATTTAAAATTAATTTAAGATAAAACATCATCAGAATAAAGTGGAAAAGGCCAATGATGCAGTTAGAAGCAGCCACAAAGCCATAAAATCAACTTACAAGTCATGCATATAGATTTTGTGCAGTGAAAACTGCCCAACATGTTTCCAACAGCAAACAGTTCAGCTCAATTATTTAAAAAACAAAAGTGTGTCAATCTGTAAACTGTTATACAAAAAGCAACCATAAAGGCAGGTTCAAAGATTCACATGTTCATGTAGTCCTTGAGTGGATGGAAGAATTGTCACTGGAGTCAGATAAGCAGCCATAATGTTTATGACAGGATTAGATGAACATGTTCCTCAGGAGCATTTGTCTAAAAACACCATCAATTACATTAAGACATTTCAGCAGTCACACACACACACACACACACAGCAGCACTGTCACCTGTGCTGCCATTCTGCGGTTTAGGACACCACCTCCGAAGTTCCAACCTTAAGGAGTGAGTTTATATGAGCATTACAGCAAAAATGTGCACTTTCTTAAATGTTTTTTCTTCTTTTTTTTTTTTTATAGAAAAAGGACAAAGCCACCATTTAAATGTAAAGATGTAATATTTGTTTGCTATTTGTTATACTGTCTGCTTAATATCTGCTAACACTTTATTTTGATGGTCCTCAACAGACATTCTACTGATTATAAGTAACTTTGTAACTACATGTCAACTTATTCTACTAACCCAAACCTAACAGTCTACTATAATCTACTAATACACTAATGAGAGTTAATTTACATGTAGTTGTAAAGTTACTTATAGTTAGTAGAATGTCTGAAGTGGAACTTTGACCTAATGACCAAATTACTTTCTAGATAATTCATTTAAAAAACTCTAGCAGCACTTGCTTCAAATATAAGTGTCACATAAGTGTCTATATACTTTTAGGAGCCATATTTTATGGTATTTCATGTTATTTTTAAACTGTACGCTCACTGTGGGCATTATTGATTAATTATTTTTGTAATTATAATGATTCTATTTAGGTCACCTTAATTTTATACCTTCTTTTCTCACCCCAGTCTGAGTGACCTACATTGGTCTGGATAAAAGATAATGTTATCATAGGACATTTTAAATAGGCTAGGTCTGCATTAGCTGTTCGTGAAGAAAAATATGTGGTTGATTATCGTTACACACTTTAAAATTTATAAGGTCCCAACAAAGAAGCTCATGCAACATAACAATTTCAAATAATACTGCAACACTGAAATGAACTAAGTAATAAGCCTTTTTTAACTGTAGTACATAGATTGTGCATGAGATGGATTGATGTTTACTTTGTGTCATTCACAAGGTAAAATAACTGACTGAAAGGTCTTTGGAATTGATAGCACATGAAAAACATACTTACTCTAGTAAAAATGAAGATGACCTTGTCCTTCGTGCAGTCCCCAGTCACCCTGGAGCGATGGATTTTGTGTGAGTGGGTCTAGATTCAAGAGTTCAGCAGTGTCGTCCCTGCTGCTGTTTCAGGAGTAGATGTCTTTACCATTAGAGAAATAAAAAAACAAGGCATTCAGTGAGGGGGCAGAGAAAAGGAAATTGACACCTTAAAAGGACATGGTGTTTTTCTCAAGCCCACCCTCCTCTCCACTCTGCACTTAAGGTTTGTAGTTCAGCCCTTTGTTAAAGCAAAGCCTTATTTGGGAAGAGGCCTGGATGAGGACAGGATCCAAGCCAAGAGTCTTTAGTTTGGTCAGAAACCAGAATTCTCCAAATACCACATCAGTGCATCAGCAGTGAGAAAAAGAACGGCTGTACTGATGCCTGCTGGAAGGTAGGGGTGGAGTGAGGGAAATAAGTCGAGGGCTTCAAGTTCAGACAGGGACATAAATGGAATAGTTTGACAGATGTACTGTATAGTTTTTACACGTCAGAGAAATCTGTCAGCAGTTCGGTATAAATGTTTCGGGATGTAGATGCACTGTAGAAGCACTGGCAGTTAGGAAATGAGACAGAGAAAGTGCTTAAGCTGACATTAAGCAAAATGATTTACTGACACTTCAGAAGCAACCATTAACAAGGCCTTCTATGTACAAAACACTCCCTAGTGTGCATTCAATATTACGTTATCTAATGAGTATGTTATATAGCTAATGTTGAAAACATGCAATGCTACACTGATATATTTTACTGAAAAGGAATTAATTTCATCTACCCTTACTTCTTAAATGTCAACTATATCTTGTCATCTCAAATTTACCACAAATATGTGTGATTTTTCAAAATAAAAACAAAACCTCAGCTTCACTTCTAGGTTATTTTTTGATTTGTGACGACAGAATGACAAAACTGGTATCTTCTGAATAAGCAGATTCTCTTTATCCCCGTTTACTTCTGCTGGAGCCACAAACACTGCAGAAAATGGGACAGTGTATTAGCTGATATTTTACATGACTGTGAAATGTTGGATTTTCATGTTTTATGGGGACATTCCATAGACATAATATTTTTTTCACTGTACACACTGTATATTCTATCCCCTAACCCTAACAGAAAACTTTCTGTACTTTTACATTTCCAAAAAACACCTCAGTGTGATTTATAAGCCTTTTTCCTCAAGGGAATAAAAAAAAATTTTCCCCACAAAGTCAAAGATTTTTGGTATTACTATCCTTGTGGGGACATTTGGTCCCCACAAAGAAAGGTTTACCACGACCACACACACACACACACACACACACACAGTAAAAAGTCTACACATCCCTGTTAAAACAGCTGTTTTTGTGATGTAAAAATTAAAGATTAGTCATATCACAACTTTTGCACCTTTAATGTAAAAATTACATAAAAATAAAAACCTGAAATAACTGCATAAGTGTGCACACCCTTTTTTAATTAGGCATGTGGCTGTAAATTAATAAAGTAATCATCAAGTTCATGTGAAATAGTACACAGCTGTCTTCACCTGATGTGACTCTGATTATCTCCAAATAAATCTGTTCTTGAAAGACTTTTCTGACATCTTCTTGGTTGCTGCTACTACAAGAGTCATGGGCCACAAAGAGCTTACAAAGCATCAACTGGATCTCATTGCTGAAATGCACATAAACTTTTGTTAAACATAATGCAACAAAAACATTTCCAAGGCATTAGATATTCCGTGAAACACAGTGAAGACAGTCATCAACAAGTGGAAAAAGTGGCACAAAAATGAAAATAAAATAAAGAGAGACTTCCGCTTCCACCCCCATGGAGTGAGCAGCAGAGAAGGAGCTCCTCGAATAAGTAAGTGATTATTGCTCTATAGACTTGTCAGCCTTTTAAAACTTTTAACTGTGAGATCACAGAGATGGGAAAAAACATTGGGAAAGTGACATTATGGAATAGTTGCTCATTTTCATTACTATTTGGGTCAATATCACCATAGAGTGCCTTTCAGCCCTCACAATACTCAAAAATTTTGGTTGCAATTCCCATTCGCTTTATGTCTTATGTCATATATGGCTGAGCTCTCACAAATTCTTTTAGATAATTATGGGCCATTATTCGGAGCATAAACCATAAAATATGTCCACCCTGTTGTGGACATATAAATTACTGTTAAATACATTTTAATTGCAATATTAAGATGCAAATTATATTTTCTGAAAGGTATGATGTCCCTTTCCTAAACAATGTTATTTGTTTGCTTTCAAATTATAAATGCCTAAAAGATTTTATGCAAATTATGTTTTTAAAGAAACTCATTCAATTGGCATGTTTCTTATTTTGAGAAAACTGTGATATTTGGATGCAGTTTTTTGTTTGCATGTTATTGCCCCCACACCTAGCTATTGAACACACTGGATTATATAGGTATGATTGAATTATTATTTAAAATATTATTTTAAAATATCAAGATGACAGGGTGGATCAGCAGAACACACAAAGCATGACAAAATATGACAATGAAACATTTATTCAACTTCTGTTCCCTCATACACCTCAAAACATTAGATTCTTCCACGCTGAGGAGCCGTGCCGATGCACAACCCATGTAAAGATGATAATTCCGCAAATAACTGCAATTTCAGGGTTCAAACAGAGATGGTGACAAAGAGGGAAAACTTACGGACTGCAGCTTTTACTAAAAACCTCATGTATACACCACATGATGAACAGAGAGAAACACACTTCTGAAAAGAAATCTAGATATACATTCACAAACAATAACAAAAACACAAACAATAAATCATTTATAAGTTACAAAAATATTATCTACAGCAGATGGTTCTATAAATTATAATATTACATTTCTATAAATTGCAATATTATCTACAAATGAATGCTATGTCCACCCTGTCATGTGTATGTCCACCCTATCGAGTCTTAAGTGGCCGACAGGGTGGACATTTTGAGCTTCAGCTAGCATATTAGCTTACAACAAACTGTGACTAGCTAAATAGCTAGTCTGGTATTCGAAGAGAATTTGGTATATTTAAACTTACATATTTTGAAAATATTGTATTCTAATTACTTACGACATATTTTATGCAGACAGGGTGGACATGTTAAGCTTTGGCAAAACAAGCAAGCAAACTCAAAGAAAATTTGTCAATTGGAAAGTCACCAACTTACTCACTTCAGCCACTGAAATTCCCGCCACTGAAAAAAATCTGTTGTCCTGATGTCACTAAAGGGGATGGCCTTTTCTTAAAAGGAAGATTCCCCAATACAACAGGGTGGGCATCCATTCAAGGGACATGAAAAAACTCTTCTTTTTTATTAAATAAAAATAGTGTTTTTATTACCAAATGATCAGTACACTCAAACTGAGTAATCTTTTATTTAAAAAAAATATTAATAGGAAAACAAAAAATTTTAAATTTATGATTTGACTATATTTTACTCTCATTCCAATTTAATGAGCAGTGCATGGGACATAGCAAAATAACACACATCCTCTTATACAAAACTAAAAAAAATCTAGAAAATATATCTAAAGAGCCAAGTAACGCTTTTGTTATGAATATAAAAACTTAGCCTTATATCACACACCCTTTGATAGTCATTTTTATGTTAATTTATCATGGCAAATTAGTTATTTATGTACAGGACACCAAAAGGCAACCTACAGTGATACTGACCCATTTGACAAAGAAAAAACCCTGAAGCTATCCAGAAATAAAGGCAGTCTCTACTACAAAGGACCCCCTGTGCACATCTTCCTCGATGTGAGTCCAGAGGTTGGCAAACTTTGCACGGCATTCAACCCAGTGAAGGCCAAGCTACGAGCTGTCGGGATTAACTACAGTATCTTCTATCCAGCCAAACTAGAAATCACCATAGATGAAATCAGGTACACGTTCGAACACGTTCAAAAAATTTATTGAGAAGAAAACTCAAACCTAGATGGCCGAACTATATAGTCTAAGCCTAGAATACCTGATAAGCTGAGACGAGATGTGTGTTTTCATTTTCAGCATTTATGCACAGATTCTTATAAATTAAATGCACCTATTTCTGGACTCTTATTATTTAGTAACAAAGTATATATTAGTTTAAAGTTACACAAAAGAAATACAAGATTGTAGGTCTATAGAGTCATTTTTTTGTTTTGTTTTGTTTCTAGAAAGGAGCTAAGTGGTAAGTAAAGTTGTTGACTCACCTTTTTGTTCATATGATGGGCAAAAAAAGTGTTTTCTCAACCTGCTTTGTTCTCTTTTTGTGTAATTTTCAATCAGAGAAAGGTAGATGGAGCTGTTGTTCAAGTTGTTTGAGGTTGTTAAGATAAGCCCTCCTTCACCTATCTCCAAGAGCTGTTCTGCACTGTAATTTCTCATGTCTCTGACCAACAGGAAAGTAAATGCTGTTAAGAAAAATTCAGTTTAGTTTGTCTCATGGAGCTGTAAAGGGCTTAATGGGGCTATAAAGCAGGGGCTATATTAGCTCATCTTGGGAGACTAGGTGCAGATTATGGTGGTGCATTACTTCTAAATACAATTTTTTGGTAACACTTTACATTAAGGTTCCCTTTGTAAAAGGTTTTTAAAGGTGTTTGTTAATGAGTAGTAAATCATTTACAAATGCATTATAAATCATTAATAATGTTATAACTGCATGAATAAAAAGGGCGACTTGCCAATGCAATACTTGCCAAATAGTGAACTCACATGTTATAAATGAGTAATAAATGTATTTATTAACACTTATTTAACTCAAAAGTTAAATAAGTTAATAAACTCCTGGTTTATTTCATGATGCAGCAAAAATTGACTATCATAATTAGACTGAAGGGTGTTGTATTTGTGGTTTTCTTATTAATATCTCATGACCGCCACTTTTCTTACTATGTTGCTTACCAGAAGTTTCTATCTTACCCATGATACTCTCCAAAAAGATCATGATGCCTATCCACAGCAGTGTATAAAAACTGATTTCTTGTTTTTTAAGATGAAATTCCAACTTTATTTTGAAAATAAAACATAAGAAAACCATAACTTGATGAGATATTAATAAAAATTAATTTTCTCGTGAAAAGTGGCAAGGCTTTATTGGATGCTCACTAGCGTCAACTCCTGTCACACGCCAGAACACGCATAATGATGTGAACCTGTTTTCTATATAAAGTATATAGCCTACTACTGCTACTTATAATAATAATAATAATAATAAAAAGAATACATTGGATATTATACATTATTGTCACATTTGGTTGTAAAGAGCAGTGAGGAAGCAGGATTTAGATGCAGCAGTACTATTTTTTATTATGAAGATAACTGAACTCAAAATGTAGGAGAACTATAGTAAGCTAGTTATAGAAAACTAGACGTGACAATAATGTATTAGGCTATACTTTATATACTCTTCCAGGTCACATCACTCTTTCAGGGATGCATCACTAAGCATGCGTGTTCTGGCGTGTGACAGGAGTTGGCGCTAGTGAGCATCCAATAAAGCCTTGCTACTTTCATCAGAAGAAGTCACGCAGTTACCAGTACTGTTCCAACATGCCCCGACAAGCCAACATACTGATATTCTACTTAAACATCTTATTATTTTTCTTCTGTTCCTAAATTTCTGACTGCTACTCCTCCTAGAGCTTTAATTCTACAAGCACCCAACTCGCCACAGACCTTGGCCCTAGTGTCTAGTTAGTTGCTATATCTTTTTAGACAGATCAGATGTACAGTTTTTTTAATATTAAATTTTTAAAAGTTTTTCCATAGACTTACATAGACAGAGCAAAAATGCGCCCTCTAGAGGAGCAGTACCGTCCACTGGAAGAAGCTGGTTAAGAAATCGTCTCAGGTTACAAATGTAACCATGGTTCCCTGAGAACACTGCGTTCAAAACACATATGGGGAACGCCATCACGTAAACCGGTGTCTAAAAGCAATTGTCAAATCCTACCAATCCTATTGGCTGGCGACAGCCTATGTCGTCATCATAGTGTGACCCGGAAGTATATAAGGAGCGCCTAGAGAACCAGTCAGTACCTTATTGTCTGAAGGGACTGTTCAGCAGGCAGCCCCGATGCATGGCTAGGAAACGCAGGGTCTCATTCCCTGTTCTCAGGGAACCATGGTTACATACGTAACCTGAGACGTTCCCTTTCGAAAGGGAACTCTACACTGCGTTCAAAACGCATATGGGGAATGATATACCCACGCCGCCATGCTTGAGGTGAGTGCATGCCAAAATGGCTAGACAAACGTCAGAACTAGCAGCTTCAACTGAAGTGCCAGAACCACTCCCCCTATGGGTCACACATTGACTGTCAGTGACAGCACTCCCTATGGCCAACAGCCCAAGCTATAAGCCTCAAAGAGGCCTTCCGCAGAAGGCCTACCAAGGCCACTCAAAGGCTTCTGGAACCAGCTTCTTTTCAGGGAAAGAGGGTACCTTTAAGGGAATGTGGCCAGGGGGCCCGAGGGAACCCTAGCCAGTCACTTGTCAGGGGAACGTACTTGACCCTGATTGCTACCAGGGAGGCCTGACCTGGTCTACTTTACAGAAACCTAGTCTTGGCCAACAACCTGTCTAATCACAGAGTCTCCAATCACATTTCTTCAGAGAATATATCCAGTAAGAGTGACTGCAAAAGAGGCAGTAACTAACTCAGACCAGAGCGTAGAGACGGGCATCCCGGAGAGCAAGACTCAGCTTAGCGCTTTTTTACCCTTACTAATATGAGGGGAGTAATACTCTGCTCAATCCTAGGATCTACTCAGCGAGTGATTATTTGCACTGAGGAGGCTGTGCACTCCAAAGGAACCCAACAAGGGGAGGACATTTAACAGCCTGGGGGCTGATCCTCAATAGGGAGGCCTCAGAGAGGCCTTCAACCACTGACCAGCTTAGGGAGCTAAGTACTATGCAGAACAACCCTCAAACGAGGGGAGTACAGAGCTTGACCTAACAGATAAACCGTACTGTAGGCACAAAATCATGGAGGCCCAAGAGGGGGCCTGCCACATGACACAAATTCTACACGTGTAGAAATACATTACAGCAGCCTTGCTAAAGGCCAGCATGCGCTCAATCTGCTTAAAGCAAGAGGAGTACAAACCTACGCCATCATGCTCTGAAGGAGGCCCAAACACGACACGTGGCGCCAGCTACTAGTGGCAATTACTAAGCTCTCAGGGAGCCACATATAGAACCAAACTATTCAGTGAGGTTAAAAACTCACACATGGCGTCAGCTAGTGGCATCTGTCTAAGCTCTAAGGGAGCCTAATCTGAGAACCAAACAGTAAAGTGAGGTTACCTAGTTTAACTCAACCTGAGCTTAAATCTATACATTCCAACAGGCAATGTACTCAGTAACAACACTCTAAACCCTGAAGTAGGGGAGTACAAAGGAATATGTTATCGTGCTCTGAAGGAGGCCCAACAACGGCCTACCACCTCAAACAGACACTGACATAAACCTGTGGCAGTGTCTAAGTTCTAAGTGAGCGAAACTCTGACAAAAAACATCCACCAACAAGAGCTTGTGACACAACAAGCTACAGTGCTTAGAAGGAGGCTTATCTGACGAAAAACCTTCAACTCCAACAATGCAAAACAATTCTTGTGGCAGTGTTTAAACTCTAAGGGAGCTAAAAAAGAACCAAACTGAATAGTGAGGTTCCCAAAGCGAACTCAACCTGAGCTATGCATTCCAACAGGCCATGTACTCAGTAAACACCTTTACTCTTAATGCAAGGGGAGTACAAATTAATCGCCATGCTCTGAAGGAGGCCATAACCAAGCCTACTACTACAGAAACAGGTGCTAACCTGTGGCAGCAATAGAGTACAGCTCACATTGTGTAGGGCAAAAACTAGAACTTAAAGCATAAAAGTGATGCTTTATTTTTTCATTCACACCATCTTGAACACAAGGATGGATGCCTTACACCAACCAGAAGTTTACACATCTGTACTGAACCCTAGGGAACGGGAGCTAGATAAAGCTGACACCGTTACACTCGAACTTGAATGTTAATTCAAGGGGTTCAAGGGAAAGGCAAACACAGTATGAATGAAAAATTCTAGACAAGTGGGGCCTACGCAACACTAGCATACTCTTATCCACCTAAAGATAAGGGGCCTACCACCTGAGACAACGGCACCAGGGAGGCAAATGATAGCCTACTACCTTAGCTGCTATCTGTCTTGCACCTACACTAAAGGGGTAAAGGGCTTTTTGGCCTGACAACTCAAAAAGAGGAGGCCAGAACTAGGAAACTATACAACCTGACAAAGGAAAAAATGATACAAGAGGAATGCAAAGCAAACACCTAACCCTAGTTCTTAGCCTAGGCCAGTTCTAAGCTGTGGGCCAATAGGGCCACACATAAGCATAGATCTGCCTGGGGGCTAAAACTCAGCCTAAAATCTCATGAGAGAAGAGGCTACTCTAAAAACTCTAAAAAAAGAGCTCAAAGGAGCAAAGCTCAACCCAAGCCAACAATGTCAGGTGGCCCAGGAGGCCGACGCTAAACATAGATCTAGCTGAAGTAAAGAGTGCTAATCTCAAAACAACTCTAGCTATGACCAGAGGAGAAGCTACTCTACCAATGGTGGCTGTAAAGCCAGCCATTTTGTTTGCCAAACCAAAATAAATTGTTCAAGCCAACCTAATGGATTTTAAACTTCAGAGCCCTTTAAAACCCCTTACTATTTTTCCCTCTACACGCCCAGGAAAAACCATACAGGAAACTTAAGGTCAGATATACTATAATGTAAATATAGACCCAGCTTACCTTCCTGCAGCTCGAAAACCGAAGACTCCCACCTTCCCACCACCGCCTCGACGGAGGTACCAAAAAGTTCAGAGGGCAAAACCGGTGCATTGAGGAGAAAGCCTGTTTCTTTCTCCCTGATGTCAGCCAGGTTCAACCACAGGTGTCTCTCCGTGGCCACTATTGCTGCCATCGATCTTCCAATCGAAGCAGCGGTTTGCTTAGTGGCCCGGAGAGCCAGATCCATGGTGTGGCGCAGCTCCTTACAAAATGACCTCCAGCAGGCCACTGGTGTGAATGTCTCTGACAAAACTATCAGAAACAGACTTCATGAGGGTGGCCTGAGGGCCCAACGTCCTCTAGTGGGCCCTGTGCTCATTGCCTGGCACTGTGGAGCTCGATTGGCATTTGCCATTGAACACCAGAATTGGCAGGTCCCCCACTGGCGCCCTGTGCTTTTCACAGATGAGAGCAGGTTCACCCTGAGCACATGTGACAGACGTGAAAGGGTCTGAAGAAGCCATGGAGATCGTTATGCTGCCTGTAACATCGTTCAGGATGACCGGTTTGGTGTTGGGTCAGTGATGGTCTGGGGAGGCATATCCATGGAAGGATGCACAGACCTCTACAAGCTAGACAATGGCACCCTGACTGCCATTAGGTATCGGGATGAAATCCTTGGACCCATTGTCAGACCCTACGCTGTTGCAGTGGGTCCTGGGTTCCTCCTGTTGCACGACAATGCCCGGCGTCATGTGGCGAGAGTATGCAGTCAGTTCCTGGAGGATGAAGGATTTGATACCATTGAATGGCCCCCACGCTCGCCTGACCTAAATCCAATAGAAGACCTCTGGGACATTATGTTTCGGTCCATCTGACGCCGCCAGGTTGCACCTCAGACTGTCCAGAAGCTCAGTGATGCCCTGGTCCAGATCTGGGAGGAAACACCTAAGACACCATCCGTCGTCTCATTAGGAAGATGCACTGACGGTGTCAGGCATGCATACAAGCACATACTAATACAAACTACTGAGTACCATTTTGAGTTTCTGCAATGAAATTTCAGCAAAATGGACTAGCCTGCTGTATCATTTTTTCACTTTGATTTTCGGGGTGTCTTTGAATTCAGTCCTCTGTATGATGATAATTTTCATTTCTATCAAACGATGTGGCATCCTTTCATTCCTAACACATTACCCAGTCCATATCAGTATAGATATCCAGCATGATATTTTTCCCCATTGAGATCTGATGTGTTTTTAAAGTGTTCCTTTAATTTTTTTGAGCAGTGTATATAGTTAACGACATGTTGTTAAAACAATCTATTTTCCCATAATAACGAGATGTTATGTCGTTAACTATATATTTGTCACAATTAGGTTTGTTTTGAGTTGGTTTTCATTGTTTTGATATCAGTTTCTCTGTTCATGTTTGAGTTCCTCTAGTCTGTTAATTACCTCTGTTCTCTCCCAGTGTGTTTCTACGGTTACATATAATAATACATAATTTGTGGCCTGTTGCACAAAGCCGGTTTCAGTTTCTACCCAGGTAAGTTCAAGATTAGTTTAAGCAAACTCTGGTTTTTCGGGCTTATGAAGGTGGATTGGTTTTTGAGCTGGTTTCATTGCTATGGTAACTTACTCTACACGGCTAACCTGCTCCGGCAGGTAAGTGTTAAACAGGTTGTTTATTGAAAACAGAGACACGGAACTGGTAGAGGAGAAGACAGGTAAGCAATATACTGAAAGCACATTGAGGTATGACTTAGCTGAGGTGGTAACCCAATGTCTCTATTGCAGGAGTGGAGAGTGGAAGGAAGGCTGGCAGACGATGGTGGATGACAGAAGACAGAACACAGAAGACGGATGATTCAGGTAGGTAACAGGTAAGTAGTCTTTGTGGTAAGTAGAGACATCATGGCATCCATAGATGAGACCAGACACAGAGCAGTGGTGAAGTGTGCCTTTATACTACTGTGGTGATGAGTAGATGGCTTGCAGGTGCAGGTGATTGGTGAGTGAGTGCAGGTGAAGAACAGGAGGGATGCTGGGAAATGGAGCGCAAGTGCTGGTGGCTGTGACAGTACTCGCATCCTCGCGCCATGGATAGATAGCCGGGGAGGGGGGGAGGGAGGGAGGGAGGGAGGGAGGGAGGGAGGGAGGGAGGGCGTCCTCGAGTCGTGACGGGTGATCCGGGTGATACAGGGTAGGTTGTGTCCAGGACGGTACTGGCTGATCGGGCCGTCATGGCGGTGCTGGCCATTTGGGAGGCCATGGCGGTGCAGGCCATGCTCCGTGGCGGGTCCGGCCCTTCAGGCTCCGTGGCCTTGGCCCATTAAACTGCCATAACTTTAAAAGACAATATCTCCGTTTGCATTGAACTTTCAGTGCTATAACTTTTCAGATACTGTTTATGCTCAAGCAGCAACATCACACACTAACTAAAGTTAAATAAGTGAAATCGCAATGAACCACCCTTCAATCTTCAGAAGAAAAGTGAATTGCACTGCTCTCTTGCGAGAAGTGAATCAAACAGACGCTCTGCATGTTCTGTGTAATTGGCTGTTTGCCGCAAGTGTCACACTTTCAGGTGCACGCGCTTCGTTAATTGCAAAGTTAATTGCAAACTCTGGATTAAACCTGAGTTGACAGAAAAAGTTTATACCGAGCGTTGTGCAACATCCGATCCTGATCTTAACCAGTTTGTATTCATCTGGATTTGTCAACTCTAAACCTACTCTGAAACTCAGAGTTTGTTCAACTAGCTTCATGCAACAGGCCACTGTTCAGGTGTGTCTCATCTGTTACCTTGTAAGCTCTCTTGTTTGATCTGTGTATTTAATGCCGCGTTCCAGGCAACCCGTAACCCGTGTTTTTCAAACCCTCTACCCGTGAAAGTGCACTGGAACGGCACTCAAACCCGTGACTTCCCACCTGTGAACTCGTACTAGATCGATGTACTCCCAGTTCCGCGCTCTGACATCACATAGCCCGCGAAACAGCAATGGCAGCCCCTACGGATGCGGTGTTTATGCAAGTGGTACACGGTGAGAAATAGACTTTAGGACAATATAACGTTGCAATCAAATTAATAATAATATAATAATGATAAATAATACACACACGATTATGTATTACAATGTTATGTGTCTGAAACGATAAGTATGTCGTGAAAGTATATCACCACAATTCCTTGCGCTCAGGCAGTCTGGCATGACTTGTCGTGAGTCGTGGTTTGAAGTCGTGACTTACGGGCTCAAAAACCTGCCTGGAACACAGCATAAGCCCTGTGTTTCTGTCAGTTCAGTTTTCTGTTATTTGTTGCGTATACTTCATTATTCTGTTCTGTTGTTTTTGGTATCCTGAGTTTGGTTATTAAATCCTGTAAACTTCTGCAACTAGATCCTGTTTCTACTTATTAGCAACTACGTTGTGACAATATTTTCTCATAATAACGAGATGTTATGTTGTTAAAACAATATATTTTATAAAATAACATCAACATGGATTTTTGGATTTTTCTTTGAAATCGTGGGTTTTCAAAGGAAAATAAGATGCTGGACAAGGCAAGTTTCTGGATTGTAGCCTACATGTTAATGCAAACTGCAGACAGGTTTGGGGGTTTGTAAAAAAAGATGTGGGATTAAAGGCTAATACAACACCAATTATTATTATTATTGTTAGAAAACTATCCCTTTAATGGGTTTTAAATGGGTATTAATGGGTTGATTTGAAGCAGCAGGGAACTTCACATTGCTCCAGTGATCTGTTGAAAATCTGCGAGAAGATGGGGCCAGTTGGTCAGCGCAGACTTTTAAACATGCAGGTGAAAAACTCTCTGGGCCTAAAGCTTTCCTAGTCTTCTGTTTTTTGAAGACCTGGCACACGTCCTTCACACAGACACTAAGCCCAGGTTAAATGGCAGGAGAGGGGAGGAAGGTGGTTGCAGGAGATGTTGGTGAATGTGTGAAGTGCAGGTCAGAGCAAGTGTGGTGTGTGAGTCTGAGCTTATCAAACCTGCAGTAAAACACATTCAGATCATCAGTCAGTTCTTGATTCTCCACAGATTATTGGGGTGGTGTCTTGTACTTGGTGATGTTCCTCAGACCTGTCCAGACTGATGCAAGGTTGTTGGCTAAAAACTGTTTGCTCGGGACAACATTGTCCGGAATTGCTTTACTCAGCCAAGTTTCAGTGAAGCACAATGCAACCGAGTTTAAAAAGTCTTTATTTGTGCAGGTGAGTAGAAGCAGTTTATCTGTTTTGTTAGGAAGGCATCGAAGATTCGCTAGATGAATACTAGGGAGTGTGGTTCATGTCAGGGTCATGATGCATGTCAGGGGTAAAAAAAATAAATAAATACATGAGTAAATGAAGGGGAAAAAAGAATTGAAAAAGAAATGCATATTTACAAAAACAAAAAAAAACAAACAAAAAAACATGTTTCTAAACCAAATTCTAAACTATATACTATACAAATTATAAACTATATATACAAATTATGTACATTAACACAAAGCATACAGTCTCACACTTTTCAAAACAGTTTTGAATTATGTGCTGGTAAAGCAAATACTCCAATTTCATTCATGCCATGTATGTACATTCAAGTTCACTCAACTACATACTCATGACGTCATATGATGTATCATCACACTATCAGTGCATCGGTACGAAATAAACTCATAACACAGAAATATTAAATAAAGGATAACATGAAACACATACAATAACACTATACTGTCTGTGGTTCGGCTGCCGGCGGGAGACATGATGGTCCCGGATCCATCAGATATGCAGCTCTGTGATGCAGAACTGTGTACCATAAGTCTTGTTTTTACTTACCAAATCAGTCGTGATGAGAAACCTGGATGACTTGTTGCTAAATGGCATATAATTCATTTTAAAATATAATATATGATGGAGAAAATGCTGTGTTACTGTGTTAGCTACTTGACAGAATAGCATTGTCTCTGAGGCATTGTACAAACATGTTATACTCAAGCTAAATCAAGAAAACACAAGATTCAAACAATAAGACTAACCGTGTTGACCTATATAACAATGATTAGTTTTCTGTTGATAAAGGTATCCAAACAGTTGCTCACCTGTTTAATAAAACACATATATTAAAGCGTCTTTGGTGTTTCCATGGTTTCTACAGAAGTACAACCAGAAATCGAGGGTAACGCAGGTATGATGTCATTGATAGGCGACGCACCTGGTTAAAATAGCTGATTTCTCTGGATTTAAACATTGTTGGAAACATTTGGGATAATGTAAGTACACAAGTCAACAAAATATATAACATTGTTCTAGTGGTTTTTGGATATTTTAATCCAAAAATCTTACATATTGTGCCTTTAAGATAAAGTTTTGAGCTGCAAATGATATCTTCAAATTTTTTAATTGTCCTGTATCATCCTATGACATTCGATTAATCTGAATTTAAATGCTGAATATGAGTCCACACATTTTTATTTGTTTATTTATTCTACTTTTAATCTAACAGTAAGATGAAGTGATCCACTTTCAGTGGAGATTCAAGATGGACTTTGCTGTAAAAACCACATCATATGTTTAAATTGTATCACTTTGAGCAATGGGCTGTATTAATACTGTTTTTGTAGCCTAATGTCCAAACAAATCTCAAAACCTTTAAATGCAATTTTATGTACCTGTCTTGGGACTTGAAATTTTTTTCTACCTTCATTATATGGCTTTGAATTGAATTATCAAAACTCAGTAAATCTGAAACATCACTCATGATCAGTGCATGTAACATTAATGAGAGGGACACTGGAGCACTACTGCGGCATTACTAAAAAAGTTGACTTTTTGTAAATAAAGTTTTTTTTTTTTAGGATTAACTTATAAAATGTATACTTTGAATTCAATGTGAGTTGCTCTGGAAAAGAATAATAATTATGTAAGAGAGTATTGAAATAATAATGTCTTGTTTTAAATGAGCGTAGACAACTACAGCTGAATGCCTTAGTTTCACACCAGTGAGGTGCCAGGCTGTTTACCAGCGTGGTTGCTTTATATTTCCTTCCCATTCTGCTAGCTATGCAATTGCTCTTGTCAACAGCACTGCGGACAGATTGCGTTATCTGACACGATCAGACTCCAGTAATATAATATTGGTACACTACAGATGTTTTAGGTTGCCACTGCATAAGCATGCTGTAGAAAACTATAACATAATAATAACATCGCCTGCCATCCTAGTTAGAGTTGTCTCAACACCACTAACAAAACCATTGGTTACTAGACCAATGTTTCACTAAACAGCTTCTTTTTCATTAAACTGAAACCTGATTTTAAATGACAGTAACAAAATTATGATTCCAGACATTCTAAACATACCAGGGGCCTCATTTATAAAGCGTGCGTACGCACAGATTTGACCTTAGAATGTGCGTACACTTAAATATTTATAAAAACGGTCTTTGACATGGGAAAGTGCTTAGCGCCACGTCAGGGTCTGAGCAGACGTATGCACTTTTCCTGGTCAGATTACTGCAGGTTTTTGGAAATGTAAGATATTCTTGCAGCTCGCTAAGAATTTGGACGATGACTGGTGATCTTTTATATGTAAATTACATTAATTAGGTGTCGTTTACAATGCAGAGAACTGAAACCATTCAGCTGCATGCAAGTTCAAGATCATTTGCGATGTATAGATTTCACATCTGAAAGAGAGACGTACACTCGTTTTCTGTGTGTACATTCATTCTATGAATCACACGTACACACATCTGAGAAATGATTGTCAGATCAAATTTAGGACGGTTTCTGTGCAACATTTTATAAATGAGGCCCCTGGTCCCCAACTGAATGATAAAAATGCACTTACCCCAAAATCAAGTGTAAAATCAACAATAAAACTTCATTGTATGTCTTTGTTTTTATTTATTTTAGGTTAAAGCAAAAAAAGACACAAGAGACACAAAAACATCTTTGCATCAACAAACAATTTATTGAATGTACTTTCAATTCTTAATTCTCAAAAAAACAAAAACAAAAAAAAAAAACATCTGAATCTTCAGATGCAACAATATGAGATATCGTTTCCTCTTAACCTTTGGCTGGTAGGATCTCCTCATTGTGTCTCAGTATCCCTGAGAAGTAAAAGACATGATATGTTAGTACACAAGACACTCAGACTCATTATCAGTTTTTTTTACTAACAAGGTTCACACACCATAAAAATATTTTTATAGGCTATACTGTGATGAGTAACCAAGTGTTAAGCCCACTGTAATCCACTTCAACAGTCTAGTAGTAGGAAAAAGGCTGTAGTTTACAATGAAGCATGTTGTGATTGACTTATAGTTCCTATATTGTTTACATACCGTGATTTTTTTTTTTTTTTTTTTAATTAGTAGTAAATGAGTTATTTTCAATGTAGCATGACTATTTCAACAATACAAGACTAAAGATCAAAAAATAAAAATTGAACATGTTATTGTAGTAGATTGTCCTAGTTCTAGACAAGTGAGGTTAAAGGCAGTTTACAATTACATTTTCTTTCCATTATTGTAGCTTTACTTTTGGTTGTGGCTTGTTTAACCCGAATTTAAAATAAATAAATAAATATGAGTAAATAAATAAATTAATAAACAAACAAACAAACTATCAGTGGTTGGGATAAAACTGACTGCCACCCTGGTTATAGCTAGTAATTACGTCCTTTCCACAAAATCATTTACCTGGTTTAGTGCCACATTGACCGCTGTAGAGTCTCTTCTGAAGGTGGCTTTGCAGGCAAATCCTGAGATACAGATGGAGATGAAGAACTGAGCAATGTTGAACACCAGCATAATTCCACTGATCCCCAGATCATATTTCTAAAAAATATTTAACATGATGATACAAAAATAGATAACAAATAATATCCCATCAATTATATTGAGTGAGGTTCTAAAAGTTCATAAAGAGGCATCATATGGCTTTCGAACACTTAAAACATAGCACACAAGTCACATGGACTACTTTGTAATTTTTGTGATACTTTTATGAGGCCTTTTGTGTCATTTTGAAGCATGAAATTTCCAGTCACTAGTCATTATAACTTGTTGGATAAGATTTAAAAGCACAGTCTTTATTAGGAAAAAATTAGTTTATTAGTAAAAATTAGTTTAAAAATTAGTAAATGATGATATAATTGCAATTTTTGGGTTAACTATTCAAGTAAACAGCAATTAAAGACAAAAATACATTTAAACAGGTCACATTAATATAGTGTTGCACGCTGTAATTTAGTACCTTCAAATGCAAACCGATGTCAGTACATTCAGTGCGATAGGACCACCATCGATTGGAAATGAGTCCTATCTCTATGGCCATCATAAAAATGGCTATCCCTGCAGTTATGGCACTGATCACATTCATTATAAGAGAGGCTTTCACCTACAGGGAAAAAAGCAAACATGTGAAAGGTGACAGTGATAGTAAGGGTGTACACTTCTAAAATGTCCTGAGCGCTACTTTTCTATTAGTGTAAATTGATAATGAGTCAGATTTCCTTTTAGTCCATATTCTTTTAGTGGTAAAGGATGAATGTGTCATTGTTCTATAAGAAAGCTGAGATTAATGTGCAAGCTTCAGACTGAGAGTTTTCAATAAAAAATCATGTAAAAATACAGGATACACACTGTAAAAAAAAAAAAAAAAAATCCCCATAAGAATTTACAGTAAAAACCGACTGTGGTTGCAAGAACTTTATCGTTAGAAAATACGGTAGCAACATTTTAGGTTTTACGGGACAGCACTTAGTTTACGGTCTGTGTTCACAGTTCAAAATCATGTAATTTAAAGGTTTATATTGTGATAATTACGGTTCATAACTATTTATTTTACATACTATAAAAACAATTCCATTAAATTTATGGTAATTAAAAACCCAGCAGCTGTGGTTGCCATAAATGTACCGTAAAAAATACGGTAGAAGCATTTTAGGTTTTCCAGACCGAACAGATTTACACTTATTTCATTAATTGATATAATGTCAATTTACCAACGTATTGAAGTACTAATATCTGTTTTGTACCTTTGAACTCACAACCACCAATAACAAATGGTGGTGAGAGTCACATGATGAATCAAAGCTCATCACAAGCAGCTTTCCAAAAGCTGAGAAGGACAATACTAATATGTGACCGGGGACCACAAAACCAGTCATAAGGATCAGTTTTTTGAACTTGAAAGCTGATTACTTAAGCTTTATGTTAGGATAGGACAATATATGATCGAGATTCAGCTAGTTGAAAATCTGGAATCTGAGCAAATAATCGGTGCAAAAAAATCAAAATATTGAGAAAATCACCTTTAAAGTTGTCCAAATGAAGTCCTTAGTGACGCATATCCACTCACAAAAATACATTTTTGAAATATTTATCCTAATGATTTTTGGCATAAAAGAAAAATTGATAATTTTGACCCATACAATGTATTGTTGGCTATTGCTACAAATATACCTGTGCGACTTATGACTGGTTGTGTGGTCCAGGGTCACATATAGAAGGTGCACACAGTGTCATTCACACAAACACTAAACACCATCATGGTAACACATGAAATTTAAAAATGCAATAAACATTAATTTAACAACAGTAGATGTAACATAAAACCCTAATATACGTAACTGATTAGAAAAAAAATAAGAAAAACTAGTTCTAACTAGAAAAACTCTAAGAAAGAGTTATTTCAATGAAAATACATCAAATGTGAAGTGTCACGCAGGGAATTGTGGGAATGTTTTCACTGTAAATTATACAATGACTTGTTATTTTTCACTTCCAAAATGGCCAATTTATCAGTATTTTACCGGTATAATACATTAAATGTACCGTTAGATCTATTACAGTTATTTACTGATATAGTACGGAAACTTTCTGTAAACCAATTAAAGAACCCTTATGTGCTGTTCGTTTAGTGTACACTCAGGATGTTTGGGGATTTTTACTTTTTTATCTCAATTTATAATTATTTATATATAATGATTACAAATTGAATGATATATATATATATATATATATATATACACACACACACTTTTAGACAGAATAGCATCATTTTATGTAAAAATCACTGATCGCTCAATGGCGGGGGGCTGGGGATGAGCACATGCGTTCCACATTGTGGATGTTTTATAGTGTTGCCACTTCTCGGTGTATCTGTGATCTGAAAAAAGTATCCACCCACCCCCTAATCATTTCCTATGTGGCGTCTGCAGATTCCCGAACATCCTGTGACACTATTTTTTTTTTTTTTTTTTTCACACTATCATACAATCAGAAACCATTAAAAAAAAAAGTGTAGACATAGTAAGAGTGGGGGAAAAAAGTCATTGAGTTTCATGCCATTTAGATGAATAGATATTTTTTTATTTTTATTTTTATAAATATTAGCAAATGTTATTGGAGCCCACAAGGCCAACAGAGCATAAGGGTTAAATGCTTTGCTGCTAACGGATGATGTTATCTAGACTGCTGCTATATGTTTGATAGCTTGTAATGATTTAAAAATTGCACAACAGTTACTTGAGTAATAATACCGTATGGACACATTAGAAACAATGTGGCAAAAGAAGAGTTATCCACAGATTTCAGCACATTATATACATACCACACACACATGAAGTTTGTTCTGCACAGCAACAGACAGAGAGCCAGCAATGATGTACTGAGAGAGAAAAACAAAGTTCATTCTGGAAATTAAAAGAGAGAGGCTGTAAAGTAAAACCAATAAATGAAACTTACAACAAGGGATCCCCAGTAGGTTGTGCCACTAATGACAGAAATAATTTCGAGAGGGTAATGGAAGGCATCGGTGGAGCGTAAGATACCAAACAACAAAAACACCACTCCAGTCACTATTTGGACAGTCTAGACAGGACAGATATGAGTCAAGTAGTGCTTTTCATAATGGCATACAGTTGCAAGAAAAAGTATGTGAACCACTTGCAGAATCTGTGAAAATGTTAATAATTTTAACAAAATAAGGGAGATAATACAAAATTTTATTTAGTACTGTCCTGAGTAAGATAATTTACATAAAAGATGTTTACATATAATCCACAAGACAAAAAAAAAAAAAAAAAAAAAAGCTGAATTTATTAAAATAACCCCATTCATAAGTATGTGAACCATTGATTCTTAATACTGTGTGTCATTACCTGGATGATCTACGACTGTTTTTCTGTTGTGTGATGGTTGTTCATGAGTCCCTTGTTTGTTCTGAGCAGTTAAACTGAGCTCTGTTCTTCAGAAAAAATCTCCAGGTCCCAAAAATTCTTCAGTTTTCCAGAATTTTTTGCATATTTGAACCCTTTACAGCAGTGACTGAATGATTTTGAGATCCGTCTTTTCACACTGAGGACAACTGAGGGACTCAAACACAACTATTAAAAAAGGTTCAAACATTCACTGATGCTCCAGAAAAAAACATGATGCATTAATAGATGGGGGGTGAAAACATTTGGAATTTGAAGATCAAGGTAAATTGTATTTAATTTGTCTTCCGGGAAACATGCAAGTATCTTCTGTTGCTTCCGAAGGGCAGTACTAAATGAAAAAAAAAAAAATGATATTCAAGCAAAATAAGAAAAATTTGGACCTCTTCATCCTGTTCAAAAGTTTTCACCCCCCGACTCTTAATGCGTTGTGTTTCCTTCTGAAGCATCAGTGAATGTTTGAACCTTTTTTAATAGTTGTGTTTGAGTCCCTCTGTTGTCCTCAGTGTGAAAAGACGGATCTCAGAATCATTCAGTCACTGCTGTAAAGGGTTCAAATATGCAAAAGATGGTGGAAAACTGAAGAATTTTTGGGACCTGGAGATTTTTTCTGAAGAACAGAGCTCAGTTTAACTGCTCAGGACAAACAAGGGACTCATGAACAACCATCACAAAACAAAAAAACAGTCGTAGATCATCCAGGTAATGACAGTATTAAGAATCAATGGTTCACAAACTTTTGAACTGGGTCATTTTAATAAATTCAGCTTTTTTTTGTCTTATACATTATATGTAAACATCTTTTATGTAAAATATCTTACTCAGGACAGTACTAAATAAAAAAATAACATGCATTTTGTATAATCTCTCTTATTTTGTTAAAATTTTGCACATTTTCACAGATTCTGCAAGTGGTTCACATACTTATTCTTGCAACTGTACCATTCATTTTGGAATACACAAAAAAATGAAGCTATATTAATGTTTTAATATTAATACACACTATACAGTCTAAAGGCAATCAGACAGGAGCACATCTATTAACTTGAGGTCATATGATAACAGATTTTTATTTTCTGTTCAATTTTTTTTTTTTTTTTTTTTTTTTTCACAGAAGAAAATGATTAAAATCATACATAATTATAATTCATCATTAAATGCCTTACCCCCAATGCCTTTGGTTGTGCTTTGAAAAATTCTGTAAGAGCCGTATTGTCACATGTTCCTCTGGTCTCCTGTCCATCATCACACATAATATTTTGTGTCACCTGTGGATTTACTTGGATGACAACTGTAGCTTTGTCAGTTGAGATGACCTTGCTGGTTTCCATTTTAGGAAAGTTTTCACCTGTAATTAAGAATTCAAATTCTGCAGTTCACAACTAACATGAGGTGGTTTTATTTTCTGTGTCTCATGTACAGTAACGTATTTATAATTAAAGCATTAGCTGATGTCCTCGTCCAGAGTGACATAAATCGTGATACTGCCTGTGTTTCTCAAACAAAGAAATTACTAAGGCATGCATTAGCTTACCTTTGGACTTCTTCCTCTCGGACAAAAGTTTAGAGGATTAAAATTTACACTGTTCACAAATATTTTGCATGATTCTATATTTTGTAGCGTAATGCCCAAACAAATCACAAAACTATTAAATAGAATTTTATGTGCCAAAGTATAACAATAAATGAACAACAGTTTACACTAAGACTCGCTGGTGTCAAAAGATGATGGCTATTTTTAATTGATGTATATGAATGTGTGAAAATAAATATAGGAATAATAATAATAATAATAATAAAAACTATAGCTGTTAACTGATGCATAAAATATTTTACCTGAAATGAGTTGTTGATGTGGGTGTCTGATGGCTTTTATGGTGTATCTGTGTGTGTGGACTGTGAAGAACTGCTGAGGAGGAGCTTGCTTCATACTTTTATACTTTATACTTTTAAAGATTATCTTGATGCCCTTCCTTCTAAAATTCAAAGTACTTTACATAAAGAAAAAACAAACAAACAAACAAACAAACAAACAAAAAAACTACAAGGTAGCGCAAATTATGGCCATTGATTGAGGACAAAAATATCTGTTCTTAAAAGCACTAACAGACATGTCTGTTCAAAACACACATAATCCTGTAGTTGGGCACTGTTTTATGAATAAATAATGGAAAACCATTGTGGTGACGATTGAGTTGTATAGATAATCCAGCAGATGATGCGTGATAGAAAGAACCATCAGGAATAACCTTAATAAACACAGAAGATAACACAACTATTCTAATTAGAAACCAAGACAACTAATAATGAACTAGAATTTAGGCAAATGGTGACATATGGCCAAGTTTCTTTCCAGTTTTTACACTGTTTTTTATCGACAAAGTGAAAATGCAGCTGTGGTTGCCATAAATGTACCGTAAAAAATACTGTAGAAGCATTTTAGGTTTTCCAGATTGAACAGATTTACATTAAAAAAAAAAAACAAAAAACAAAAAAACATATTTCATTAATTGATATAATGTCAATTTACCAATCTATTGAAGTACTAATATATGTTTTGTACCTTTAAACTCACAACTGGTGATGAGAGTCACATGATGATTTAAAGCTCATCACAAGCAGCTTTCCAAAAGTGCAAAAATGCAAGAAAAAAAGTTTGTGAAATTTGCTGTCTACAGCCTGTTTCCATCCAATTGGCCTTTTTACTGAAAAAATGGGGTGCATAATGACATCATCCCTAAAAAACAACATTGTCGCATAAGTTTTGTTGTATTGCTAAAAATAAAAAAAAACTGCCCTTGAGCTGTTTCCATACATAATTTCACGTATATTTTTTTCTGTTTTAACCATGGTAAGCAAAAGAAAAAAAGGAACAGTTGTTGTATATTTAAATCCTGTGTTGAATACCAAAATTTAAATGAAATGCACAAATTTCATGCACGTAAAATAAAAAAATCTAAAAAGAAGTCAATATTGTATTACATTTCGCATCTTTATAAATCAAATTAAAAAATGGACAGATTAAAATCGAAAAAAAGTTTCCTATTGTAAAATTATTGGTTTTCATTCACTAAGCATGCGTACGCACAAATTTGTGCGTAAAATGTGTGTAACGATTTTAAGAACAAATCACGATTCACCAAAAAGTTCGCAGTAAAAATCATTCTAGATTTACGACAAAATATAGGAACAACTGAAAGCACTCATACGCAAAAAAAGCACGTACTCTGTACGGCCTTTTAATCAAGTTATATAAATATGAAATTTCATCCTAACACGACTATAAATATATTAAAGTATGTAATTGTATTACATAATCCATATATAAAATTATATAATAATATTGAATTTAATCTTAAATACATTTAATCATATACAGTGATTATGTTCAGCTTATGTACCAAGTTTCTTAAAACAGTGGTATTTCTGACGTTAGCCTGTTAGGGCTTTCCGCGCATGCTTTCCTTATATGGACATGGTTTGGGCATGTTTTATGCAAATGACTAGCCTCATGCACGCGGCCGCTCATTTAGAATACTCCAAATTCACTAAAATAAGACCGAGGTTAAGAACAAATTCATGTGCATAGGAACGTGTTGTGAATTAGGCGGAGATTTTTCGTGAGAAAAATTTCAAACAGCAACACAAAACATTAATAACTACGATTGTGGCTGTCATATTAATAACATTATAATTGTATACACTATTGTAATAAAATGTTGTGAATTCTTTAGGCTTTGTTGCTGTGTTTCGGAGTGTTGTTACAGGAAGAACGACTCCACAACAGGAGCTACATTCACGTTTCTTAGTTCAAGTTCATGCGTGCACGATTTTGTGCAAATTTAAGTTGTAATATTATGTTTATCTTGTATAAATATATCTGAATTATCCTATATAGAATGTGTTCTGTTGAGTTAATTAACCTTCTATAGCAAAGCGCTTCAGTTTATGGGTGTTCATCTCTTCAGCTTCAGCGCGAGCAGCTCAAACAGCAATGATGTCATCTAAATGAGACTATTTGGGAAAAATATCGATATTTGGAGAAAAACATATGTTATTGTTTGTGATTGTTATTTAATTACCTCCAACTGTGTTTTGCCCCTTAAAAACATCTCAACAGTAGTGCCCACGAGAATAAGGTGGATATCTTGTACATATTCATCGCCATAAACCGGAGAAAGTGTTACCAGAAAAATCTATTACCTAACAAAAATATAAATAAAATAACATAAAATACCTAAATGCAAACAAGTCATTTGACAACATTATTAAAGAAACAAAATGCATGTGTCAAACCATATGTTGATGAAAATAATATGAGAACAATACAAGTGCTAGTTATTAAAAATAATGCATTAATGTTTTTGAAAATATATGAAACATTTTTAATGTTACAGTAATAGTAAACATCTTTAATGACTGTTTGAAATATCATCATTGCTGTTTGAACTGCGCACGCTGAAGCTGAAGAGAATGAATACCCATAAACGGAAGCTAGAAGGTTAATTAACTCAACGGAACACATCCTATATAAGATAATTAAGATATTTATACAAAATAAAAATAATATTACAACTATTTGCACAAAATCACGCACAGATGAACTTGAACTAAGTAGTCAGATAATGTAGCTGTTGTGGATACGTCTTCCCGTAACAACACAGCAACTAAGCCCAAAGAATTCACGTTTTATTACAATAGTGTGTACAATTAAAATGTTATGAATAAGACAGCCCCAATCATAGTTATTAATGTTTTGTGTTGCTGTTTGAGAGCAAGATGATCATCAGTACAATAGGCTAAAGCTCTGCAGGTTATTTACCTCAACGAAACACATCCTATATGAGATTCAGATAAAAAACAGCTAACAGCACCACATATCCCAGGCATATTGTAACCTTGTTGTAAGCTTTCTAGGAGTGTTTCGTTGATCTTCCTCTGTAGTTGTGGCTGCTGTGACCATAGACTGAAACAGGTCGCGCAGCTGTGACCGGACACAAAAATGGCGGTGATAAAACACAGTGACGTCACATGAAACCCATGGATTGAATAGAGGGCAGGGTTTTACTTTAGCGCTCCTCCTCTCCGTCTCTCGCTCATAGCAGACTAACGGTTGGAGGGGAGTGGTTTAAGCGTTTTCAACCCAAGCCGTCAAACTGACGTCATCTGAGAAGGAACGCCATTCCAGACCGGAAGTAAGATTACCACGACAAACATTTTTTTTCTGTGTATTATCTTAAACTGATTAATTGTTCAACACAAGACTAGTAATATGCACTAACAAAGTAAATAGGGTCAATTTTGATTTCATGACGACTTTAAAGTGATTACCATGAAAGATGCTTAATGTGGCTTAATGTGCTGTACTAAGAAAGTGATATTTGAGGACCAAATTCAGCACACCTTATTAATAAAGCATGTACAGACAAGCATATTCCGACATATTGCATGTACGGAAACCCCCCGTGCCCTCACTTCTTCAGGAATGCATTTTGAGCATCGGGAGAAGAGATACTTTTATTTTTCCACTTCAAGCACTTTATAAAGGAAACGCTTTCTTAATCGCCAATCTGGCGATACAGATTGGTCTTTTAATATCACTGTCTTTATGCATTAAGCACTTTCTTTATAATGGTATTTTATTTTCTAGGAAAACGCTTAACGTGTAATTAATTGTGTTATTGTAGGCTCATATGCTTGTCAAGACAGTAATATTAAAATACCAAGCTCACTAGGCTACACACAATAATAAAGCATTAAGGATCAGATGAGCCCGGAATTTGAATGCAACGAGCAAGTTTCACATTAACTTTTAATCATATAGCAGACACTTTTTTCCAAAGTGACTTCCAAATGGGAACAATGGAAGCAATCAAACCAACAAGAGGGCAACAGTATGTAAGTGTTGTGTCAAGTTCCAGTTAGCAGGGCTGCTGCTGGCCAAATGGGTGCCCTAAACAGAACTGTATTGTTGTGCCTCCCAACCCCCTCCACAAACTCATTACCATTTTTGTTGTTGTTGTTTTGTGGTTATAAAAATAGACCTAAGTGAACAACAGTCTTTAAAATGATTTAAAATACATAGGCTATATAATAACTGTCACAGACACGCCAGGCTCCACCGTCACACAGACACAGCGCACGTCATCACCAGAGTTTTAATCACTCATACCTGTAGCCCATCAGCACCCTCATCAGCACAAAAGGCACACGCACTCACACAGTCACTGTCCGGTCTCGTTTGCACATGGTCTTACCTGTATGCTTACCTCAAGGACTCCCCAGAAGAATACTTACCCGTCTCCAGTGTGTTCCCAGTCTCCTCTGTGTTTCCTCGTCTCGTGTGAGTTCCTCTGTGTCTGCTCCAAGCTCCTGTCTATCATCCGTCCACGATTCCTGCAAGACAAAGAGAAGTATCAATCCAGTATCCTTAGCTGCCATTGCTTAAACTGCCATTACTCACCTGCACTCTGCCAACGCTCTCTGGTTGTTCAATAAACTCTATTACCTGCATTCCTGTGTCTCAGTCCCCTTCTGTATTGTAACAGAAGACTGGACCAACACCGCATGAACACCAGCATGAGCACCCCGGATCCGTTTGAAGAGCTCATAGCCATTCTACGCCGAGCACTCAACGCCACTCCACCTGCATCTTCACCAGCGAGCACTTCCGCATCCACCACCGCTTCTTCCTCACCACCTGCCATCGCCAGTCCCATGGCCAAACCGGCGCCCTTCTCTGGTTCGGCGGAGGATTGCAACGGATTCCTCCTGCAATGTTCGCTGGTCCTGGAGATGCAACCGCACCTGTATCCCGATGACCGCGCTAAGGTAGCTTTTATAATCTCTCAGCTAAATGGCAAGGTGCTTCGCTGGGCTGAACCGCTCTGGTCCCAGAAAAATCCCATAACTCAGTCTCTCTCCAGTTTCATCGCTCACTTCAAAGAAGTCTTCGGGAGACCCGCTTGGGATTCTTCAATCGGTGAGCAATTATACCAGTTAAAACAAGGATCAATGACTATTAACGAATATGCTCTCCAATTCAGAACCCTTGCTGCCTCTAGCGGATGGAACAAGCAGTGCCTCATCACCACCTATCAACAAGGACTGGATCCACGCGTGCGGTTGCTTTATTCAACTCTCCATTCACTTCGCCACTCGTATGCAATCGTGTCTCGAAGATCACCAGGGCCAGCCATTATTTCCATCTCCACTCCGCCGACCAGAATCCGTCAGCTCCCCAGAACCAGCCAACGAGCCCATGCAAGTGGAAAATACACGTCTGTCTATGACTGAGCGGCAGAGGCGGCTGACCCAGAACTTATGTTTATATTGTGGATTGCCTGGGCATTACATTTCTGAATGCCCCACACGCCCAGCTCGTCCCATGGTGAGTGTGATTATTCCCTCTATTAATAAGATGAAACCACTCACCACTGTTGTAAACCTTACTGCTGCCGGTTTGTCTCTTCCAGTCAGTGCCCTCCTTGATTTTGGGTCAGCCGGCAACTTCATCTCCAGCGCCCTCTGCCGCCAGCTCAAGCTCAAGAAGACAACCACGCCGTCGACTTACCAGACCCACTCAGTAACTGCAAGGCCCCTCAGCCGAAAAAGAGTGCGCTTCAACGCCGGCCTGATCCAGATCCAAGTCAGCGTCCTCCATGTGGAACATCTCCATCTGCTGGTTCTGGAGGACTCCATCACTGACGTGATTTTAGGGCACCCGTGGTTGGAGCAGCATAACCCAGTCATTTCATGGAAGACTGGGGAAATCCTGAAGTGGGGCGACAACTGTTTCCATGACTGTTTCCCTGAACTTCCCATTCCCGCCTCTCCTTGTTCTGAGGAATTACCAGTCTGTGCCACGTCCATAGAAAGTCCCCTTGAGAACCGTTCAGTGAACCCAAGTGTTACGCCCACTTCAGCGATGTCTTCTGCCCCAAGAAAACCTCCACGCTGCCTCCACACCGGCCATGGGACTGCGCAATTGATCTGCTTCCGGGTGAGCCAGTGCCCAAAGGGAAAATCTACTCCCTATCCATCCCGGAGGAGAAGGCCATGGAGGAATACATACAAGAGGCTCTGTCACAGGGATACATCCGCCCGTCTACTTCCCCTGCTGCTTCCAGCTTTTTCTTTGTGGCCAAGAAGGACGGAGGCTTGCAGCCCTGCATTGATTACAGAGCATTAAACAAGATCACCGTTAAGTCCCGCTACCCGCTTCCTCTCGTCCCATCTGCCCTGGAACATCTCCGTGGTGCCACTGTTTTCACCAAGTTGGACCTCCGCAGCACGTATACCCTCATCCGGATACGTGAGGGGGACAAGTGGAAGACCACCTTTGTGACCCCTACTGGCCATTATGAATACTTGGTCATGCCGTATGGACTTGTCAACGCCCCCTCCGTATTCCAGGATTTCATCCATGAGGTGCTCCGGGATTTCCTACACAAATCAGTCCTGGTCTACATCAACGATATCCTGATTTACTCCCGGAGCGTGGCCGACCATCGGCACCACATTGCAGAGGTCCTGCAATGCCTGAGGGAGTTCCACCTGTTCCTAAAAGCAGAGAAGTGTACCTTCCACCAGCCCTCAGTGCAGTTCCTTGGATATTACATCGACAGCAGTGGCATCCGGATGGACGAGAGGAAGGTATCTGCTATCAAGGACTGGCCCATTCCCACAACCATAAAAGAACTCCAAAGATTCCTAGGATTCGCTAACTTCTATCGACGCTTCATTCAAGGTTACAGTATCATCTCCACTCCACTCACCAACCTCCTGCACAGTAAGCCCAAGTCTCTGTCCTGGGACCCAGCTGCCACCCAAGCCTTCGAGACCCTCAAAGAAGCCTTCACCACCGCTCCCCTCCTGGTGCATTCTGACCCAGAAAAACCCTTCTTCGTGGAGGTTGACGCCTTGATCACCGGAGTGGGAGCGGTCCTGTCACAGCAGCAGGGGAATCCAAGTAGACTTCACCCATGCGCCTTCTTCTCCCGCAAACTCAACCCAGCGGAGATCAACTATGACATCGAGAACAGGGAGCTTCTGGCCATCAAGCTAGCCCTCGAAGAGTGGAGGCATTGGCTCGAAGGAGCTAAACATCCGTTCGTCGTTCTAATTGACCACAAGAACCTGGAATATCTCCATGATGCAAAACGCCTAAACCCACGCCAAGCACGATGGGCTCTGTTTTTCACTCGTTTCAATTTCACCATTTCTTATCGCCCAGGATCCAAGAATGTAAAAGTCGATGCCCTCTCACGCATCCACGGTCCTGAAGAAAGCTCCGAAGCTCCAGAACCCGTCCTTCCCGAGCAGCTCTTTGTGAACCCCATTGCCTGGTCCGAGGAGACATTGCCCGAGTCCAATGCCTCCACCAACGCTCCGCCGGGTTGCCATCCAGGTTTGCTCTATGTCACCCGGACACGGCGTACTCCCCTCATTCGCGCATCTCACACATCACTGGGCACTGGCCACCCTGGGGTCAATGAAACCCTCTCGTTGCTTAAAGACCGCTTCTGGTGGCCGAACATGGCATTGGATGTCAGGAGGTACGTGCAAGGATGTAAGGAATGCACCATCTCTAAAAGCCTAGGAGTTGACTTTATCACCGACCTTCTTGCCTCAGATAATTGTACCTGCATACTGGTGGTTGTTGACAGATTTTCTAAGTCATGTCGTTTGATTCCCTTAAAAGGCCTGCCCACAGCCATGGAGACTGCTGAACTAATGTTCAATCATATTTTCAGATATTTTGAATTCCTGAGGACATTGTATTGGATAGAGGACCACAGTTTATCTCCAGGGTGTGGAAGGCCTTCTTTAGACTCCTAGGTGTGACCTTCAGCCTCTCCTCAGGATACCACCCACAGACGAATGGGCAGACGGAGCGGAAGATCCCAGAGATAGGGCGCTTCCTTCGTACCTTCTGCCACGGCCACCAGGACTCTTGGAACCAGTTCCTGGGTTGGGCCGAGTATGCCCAAAACTCTCTGCGGCAGCCTACCACCGGACTCACCCCGTTCCAGTGCGTACTCAGCTTCCAACTCCCACTGTTCCCCTGGTCAGGGGAACCCTCAGACGTACCAGCGGTCGACTACTGGTTCCGAGAGAGCGAGAGGGTCTGGGACTCCGCGCACCACCAGCTCCAACGAGCCCTACGCAGGCACAGGATGACAGCCAACCTTCGACGCTCCAACGCTCCGAACTACCAGCCGGGACAGAAGGTTTGGCTGTCCACTAGGGACATCAGGATACACCTGCCCTGTAGGAAACTGAGTCCCAGATTCATTGGCCCCTTCACCATCGTCCGGCAGATCAACCCCATCACCTACCAGCTCCAGCTTCCACCCGAGTACAAAATTCACCCCACTTTCCACGTGTCACTGTTAAAACCTCACCATCCATCTGTTTCTGTTCCCACAGAGCCTGGCGCAGCCGAGGAACCCCCCCTTCCTCTCATCGTGGATGATGGTGCAGCCTACTTAGTACATGACATCTTGGACTCCCAGCGCCGTGGTGGTCACCTAGAGTACCTCGTGGATTGGGAGGGCTACGGTACCGAGGAACGCTCATGGGTCCCCAGGAATGACATGCTCGACCCCAGCCTGCTTGACACCTTCCATGCCACTTACCCAGAGAGACCAGCACCCCGTGGCAGAGGCCGACCACCACGACGCCGGGAATCAAAGATGTCACGTACTAAGTAGGCTGCACCAGCATCCTCGATGAGAGGAAAGGGGGGTTCGCCGGGGGGGTAATGTCACAGACACGCCAGGCTCCACCGTCACACAGACACAGTGCACGTCATCACCAGAGTTTTAATCACTCACACCTGCAGCCCATCAGCACCCTCATCAGCAGCAGCACAAAAGGCACACGCACTGTCCGGTCTCATTTGCACATGGTCTTACCTGTATGCTTACCTCAAGGACTCCCCAGAAGAATACTTACCCGTCTCCAGTGTGTTCCCAGTCTCCTCTGTGTTTCCTTGTCTCGTGTGAGTTCCTCTGTGTCTGCTCCAAGCTCCTGTCTATCATCCGTCCACGATTCCTGCAAGACAAAGACAAGTATCAATCCAGTATCCATATCTGCCATTGCTTAAACTGCCATTACTCACCTGCACTCTGCCAACGCTCTCTGGTTGTTCAATAAACTCTATTACCTGCATTCCTGTGTCTCAGTCCCCTTCTGTATTGTAACAATAACAATGAGGCAGTAATAAATGTTTCAAAGAAAGTAACAAAAGCAAGGTTTTTTTAATGTTTTTTTTAACAACACTGTCAAAATACATAATGTACATAAGTTGATTGTTTACATTATGTATTAAATTATGTATTATATCAAATGCCTAGATCAAAACAACATATCGTAACTGATGTATTTTAAATATATAAATTATACACAATTTAAAATTCTACCTGTAAAATAATGTTCTGTTTCTAGAGCAATAATATTTTTGAAACAGCAAATTCAGTACATAAACTCAATAATATGCCAATAGAAACAACTCTAAAATGTCATTTTAAATCAAGTTGAACTAACGTTACAGGAGATCGATTGCTGTAGACAGTGCTCTATTAATTAGAGTAGGCTATTATTAGTTTTGTCCTGCTAACTGCCAGATAATGATCATCTGCTTTTTCCTGTCATGGCTAACATTAGAATATAACACAGAAATCGAAAATTAATAGTTAGTTATATTTCTTCAATCTCCCCTCGAAGCTCCGACAGTCCTCAGAGAAGCTGTCCATCACAACTGTCAATCATCACGACACGCCCCGTTTCTATAGCATCAAATTGCTAGCTAAAATCAAACTTATCTCAAAAATGAACAATTGAACATACCTTAAATGACCAAAACCATCTTTTGGAAAATTTTATTGGAAGTGTAATTTATTTTTTTATTTTGACTCGAGTGCCATTTGTTTACATGGAGAGAGCAGGGTTTATGACCTGTACTGCATCCAGCCACCAGAGGGTGATCAAAGAGCCCGCAGCTTCACTTTTCAGGACGTATGAGGCACACCCGAGTCATAGCGAGGGTTATACTTTTATTTTGAAACTGCGATGAACATTTAGAAACAAGTATTCTCCTGTGTTAGCATAGGCAGAGCCGGCCCTCCCTATAAGTGAACTAAGCAGCTGCTTAGGGCCCTGCTGCCACCAGGGGGGCCCCAAGAGCAAATTAAATGACAGCTTGATTTTTACAGCGCTTATTCTATCAGTTGCAGTTCTGGCACCTCTGTCCCAATACTGTACAACTCGACGTACATTTGCATCACGTTAACACAGCAGTAGACTCTGGGACTCATGGGACTCTGCACTTATTCGCAATCACAAAAGTTCATTATTTGTATGTGCTTCAAAGCCTTGCCGGTTAAACACTTCATTCAATTCATTCTGACATGCGCTTTTTCTGAGCACGCGCACACTAAAAGCCTGTCAAACAACGCCCAAATAGTGGACTTTATCTTTCGCGTCTGATTGCACTAATACTGTCAAAACACACAAAGTTTACATAAACACAGGTGGATATGTCTAAAGTGAAAGTAATCAGTTGAGAGAAAATCGGATGCGTGTCTGTAATTTAGATGTGTGCAGGTCTTAAAGTAACAGCCGCTTAATAGTAAACATGTTGCCCTTGTCCTTAAAGGGATAGTTCACCCAAAAATGAAAATTGTCATTATTTACTCACTCTCATATTGTTCCAAACCTGTGTTAATTTCTTTCTTCTGCTGAACACAAAATAAGAAATTTTGAAGAATGTGGGTAACCAAAGAGTTGGTGACCAGCAACCCACGTTCTTCAAAATATCTTATTTTGTGTTCAGCAGAAGAAAGAAATTCATTCAGGAATTTTTATTTTTGGGTGAACCTTTCCTTTAATGTTAATACATTTATAATTGTTATCTTCCACAGGTCTATCTGAACTGGTAATTTTATGTCATTATTTAAGTATTTAATTTAATATTGTCCATTTTGTACATTTACATTTATTTTTTATATAAGAAGATACTGTTTATGTTAAGTTATTTTAACCGAGGGGCCCCCAAATAAAATTCTGCTCAGGGCCCCATAAAAGCTTGGGCCGGCCCTGAGCGTAGGTTATATATGATAGCGCTATGTTATGCTATATTATCATCTTTTAAATATATAAATATATCATGAAGCCTTAGAAAATGGTCTAATTATGATTTTACTTTTTTATTTAATATTTTGGCAAAATCGAGCACTCAAAATTAATTGAGGAATCTTGAAATCTGGCTACAAATATCTTTAACATGGTTCAAAATCCAATGCATAGCACATTAAAATATTGAAATTATAGCTATGAAAAAATTGCATTAGTATCAAATCCATAGACTGTAAAAGATCAAATCAGGCAGATGCGTTGGTGGTGGTCATATCCTTAACGTTGTTAAACACGTTCAATTAATCTCACCCATTAACTACAATAGTCAAAAATATAAAGTTCCACATGTTTGTGAACATACCTGAAAATGATGCAGGTGATTAATCTTGTTTTCTTTTCTTTTTCGCTGTTGTCAGTGTGAGGTGGGGGCGGGGCGAAGCGGGAATGGCGTGTTGCATGTGCTTAAGTTACTGTGTTCTCAATAATTCTTTTTAATATCTATGTTTCTGTTTACATTTGTTTTTAAGTTAATATTACTATACAATAGTAATATTACTATATTACCTACAGAATATTAGTTTATTTAGACTTTTTTTTTTTTTTCTTTTTTTTTCAGCAAAGGTGGTGCCCCCCTGGGAGTAGGTGCCCTACGCAAACTGTGTACTCTGTGTATAGGGAGTGTATATTCTAACGTTAGCCATGACGGAAAAAGCAGGTGATCGTTATCTGGCAGTTACTAATTATTTTTATGGGTATAAAATAATAATTAGCAGGACAAAACTAATAATAGCCTACTCTAATTAATAGGTGAGCAAACAGGATATATCGCCCTCCGAAGGGCACTTCGGAGTGAAAACAATCATGGCTGCCATATGGAAACCGAAGTGCTCAAAACTGGTTAACCAGCGTAAACACTTTGAAGGGATTAGGGCATATGAGCCCTTCAGAATGGAACGCAGTGTATGTTCTGACTCTGCATGTTTCGATAACATGTTCTTGTTGAAATTAAAGTGACTGCAGCATTTATATCATAAAGATGTGGACAAATATTAAAGATTATGTGGATATTTGAATTAAATGTTGTTTGGCCAATATTAAAAAAGGATTTGATCTGCTGTAACAACAACAGCAAGAAGTGTAACAACAACAATCACCTAGCCACTGGCGCCCTCTACAGGCATTTGATATAATACATAATGTTCGTAAGTTGATTGTTTACATTATGTATTACATTATGTATTTTGACAGTTTTGACAAATAAAAAACTTGCTTTTGTTGAAACATTTATTACTGCCTCATTGTTATTATATAGCTTATTTTATTTTAAGTCATTTTTAAAGACTGTTGTTCACTTACGTCTATTTTTATAACCACAAAACAACAACAAAAAAAAAGAAAAAAAAAAGTAATGAGTTTGTGGAGGGGGTTGGGGGGCTCAACAATACAGTTCTGCTTAGGGCAACCATTTGGCCAGCAGCGGCCCTGAATGCAAGTCTGCAGCCAGACTCTATTAGAGGTCACACTAATGGTTTGTCAGAGCTGCGTGCTTTCATTGACTTGTCCAGTTTAATTCTCACACTTTAATAGTATTTATAACTCCTAACAAGCGGTGTTACTACGAGAAATAATTACCTCAAAATGTAGATCTGAATGCAGGTGCAAGGTACTTTATCTGAATGAAATACATACACATCTCTTGCTTTTGCTCACGTGCCAGAAATTACCTCTTTGCGTGCCACAGTTGGCACGTGTGCCGTAGGTTGCTGAGCCCTGGTGTAGTGCATAGCCCCTAATATATGATGCGCTCATTGGGACCAAGATTTGCATCTGACCTGGGTTATTTCCTAGTCCACCTCTGTCTCCTTGGAGTTACCTATTACTTCTCCACTATCCACACTAATAATAGCCAGTTAAAAAAAAGAACATTATTATTAATTCTTTTATTACATTCTAAAATAAATTGAATACTTCTAATAACAGAGATAATGTGTGCTCTATATATGGTTAATGCAGCTGATGCTTGTTTGAGCATTAAAGTAAATCAGTATAAAAAGCTAGAATATATTATAAAAAAGCTCAACAAAATGGAAGTTATAAGTGCCACAGAAAACTATTAAAATAACCTTTATTCATTAAGCCATATACTGTCCTGCAATAGTAGGCTGATAATTTTGTACATTTTACATGAAGAATTCCAGATTCACCGGATTAATATCTTTTAATCTCTGATGGCAGGCATTACAATGAAGATTGTTGTGTATGTGTGTGTTTACAGGTTTTTTCTCATTGCTCAGAGAATGGATAGATCAGGTATCCACTGAAAGTGTTGTGGCCCTGGGTGTCTCCACAAAGCTGTCTGCCTGAAAGCAACTCAATATAGACCTGACAGCCACGTCTAAGCTGTAGAAGAACAGTCTGAGTACTACTATCCTCTGAATCCTCGCGGTTATCTTCCCAGGATGAGGCAATCAGCTGATCGTTCTTCATCAACTGCACCTTTTGGTAGAGCCGCTCACCTGCATCGCCAACTTTGGAATAAGCCGAGAAGGAGAAAAAGTAGAGACCAGCATGGGGGGCCGTGAATGTACCTGTGAAGAATCAGGGTGAGTCTTTGTATGGTTGGCTTACTCAGGTAATACTTATTGTGAGAATCTGTTTCAAGTGGTATTGTGTCGTGTCTTGGCTCTCTGTCCAGTTACCCTTTACCTGTAGCATTTCACTTTTCTCTGGATTTGGACTAATTGCCTGGTAAAGGACATATCGTCACCTTGTAATTTTAAGGATCTATCTGACATTTTTGGCAAAATTGAGTTTTTCACATCTTTTAAGTTGCGTACATCCATCCATCCATCATCTAAAACTTAAAACTATTTAAAACTTAAAACCTTTTAACTTTCTGGCTAACTTTTCAATCCATTATGATCTCTAGAGAAAAAGCCATTTTACCTGTCCCACTTTCTGTGGAATAAAGCCCCAGTATTACAGTAGCTGCTTTCTGTCTAAACTAAAAGAAACATAAACTAATGGTTCCTGTAATTATGTGTTTAAGCACTGCCTTTTATGCTTAACTTGAACAATAAAATAATTATTCATCCAAAAATATGAAATGTGTCATAGAAAGCATTTAATTTAACTTTCTCATACATGTCGATACATTGTTACACTAATTTTATGTTTTAAAACAAATTATAAGTAAACTGTTTGTGTTTTTTTGAAAATTATAGCTTCAGTTAATGTTTCGCAAGACGGAACCTTATAATTCCAAGCGGAAAGTGATTTTTTAGAATTAGAAGGTTCTATCTGCATTTGAGCCGTTCCAAAAAAATCCCCATTTACAAATTTGAGAGGATTTTGATATTGTACATTTAGAAAACATTTAGGGTCTCTGCCATTTTCCATTTATGAAAGAGGCTTGTTCCCCATATCATTTTTGCTATATGGAATGCAAAATCTTTGAAGCTCAATATCTCAGAACTGCTCAGAAGATAGAACCTTATAATTCCAAGGTGGCGATATGCCTGCCTGATGTATTCTGTACTTGCTTTTCCCTCTTGCATTGGCTGCCTTTTCCCATGGACTGACTACTGATTTTGAGCTCACCACCTGGTCCTCAATCTCACTTCTCCGGTTCAGAGACTGCACCATTGGCTTCTGACTTGTTGGACTGCCTTCTTTAATTAGATTTAATCAATGAACGTTCAGAACTGTCTGTGACTCCTCCAATCATTTTTTGACGTTAGGTTTTTGACACAGCCCTAAAATGTGAAGTTTTATTGTTGTATGGTGTATTTACTGCTTACCCAATGCAGCATTGTACCCATTCCCTTGATTGAGTGAGACAGACTGGTAAGAGATAGACATGTTGCTGGTGAAAGGCCCAAGACATCCACTCATTGGTAGCAGTGCAGCAGTGAAGGCTATCTTGCATCCAGCTTGAGGAAGGGACAGAAAGCAAAGAAAATTCTGCAAAAATTTGCATAATGTTTTATCTTAGATAAGTAAATGTGAGGTGACAATTGTGATGAGTACCTGTGACTTCCTCTATTTGGCTGTTCAGGCGAGACAATCCTTCCCATAAGCCAACCAAACGTATGAAAGTGGCTTCCTCCAGCTCAAACAGTGGCTTCGCAACACAACAACAACCCTGCTGGCTCCTGAATGCACATTCACAGTCCCATCCACCACAGGGCAGGGCCCCTGTCCAACTCACTGAGAGCATAATTTTGGGGGAATGTCAGAAAAAAGAAGAAGAAGAAAAAAAAGTAACAACGGTAAGTAGAAGTGAGGCAAAGACCTGCAAAACCTGTGTTTATATGAACCTGAAAAACATAATGATCAAATTATTCACCAGCAGTTTCAAGCAGGAGGTCAACGGCAGTGGCAGCCTCTGCACTCGAGCAGAGACAGAGAATCATCAAAATACATGGACCAGCTAGTGTCTTCATCCTCAGAATCAGTAGAATCCAGCTGTCCTTTAAAATACAAATATTTTACATATTCTTTAAAATAAACAACAACACACGCACACACACAGTAGGGCAGAAATCAGAAAATATGATGTTATTTAAATAAGAAAGTAAATAAATAATTATTTAAATAATTTAAACCTTTGAAATGTTAATGAAAAATGTATAATTTAAAACATACAACTTAAAGTTAAAAGAAACTTAAAAATGAAGAATAAATATTATGCTCCAGCCAGCCCTGTTCCTGGAGGCACACCAACAGTACACATTTTGGTTGTGTTCTTTGTCTAGAGCTCACGGTCAACTTGGATCACACGTGTTGACCAATCACATTATAGCCTTGACGTCACTGATTTGCTGTCAGTGTTGTACAAAAGCAAAATTCCTTTAAAGGGATGGTTCACCCAAAAATAAAAATTTTTCCATGATTTACTCACCCTCAACCCATCCTAGGTGTATATGACTATCTTCTTTCAGACGAACACATTCGGATATATATATTAATAAATATCCTGGCTCTTCCAAGCTTTATAATGGTTGTGAATGGGGGCGAGAATTTGAAGGCCAAAAAAAAAAAAAATGCATCCATCCATCATAAAAATAATATACGACTCCAGGGGGTTAATAAAGGCCTTTCATTAAAGTAGTGATGGGTTTTTGTAAAAAATAATAATAATAATAATAAAAAATAATAAATAAATAAATACTGCCGCCTTCCGTATTTAACTTACCAAGAAAGTGTAACACCTCTCGCAGTTCAAAACGCTTACATCCTATGCCTTCCATATTCAACTTACGAAAAATGTAGGTTGAATATGTTGTGTAAGAAGGCGGTCCAGTGAAAGCTAGATATTGATATTTTACTTTATAAAGTTTTAAAGAAGGCCTTTATTAACCCCTCGGAGCCGTGTGGAGTACGTTTATGATAGATGGATGCACTTTCTTCAGCTTCATACTCGTTGGCCCCGTTCACTGCCATTATAAAGCTTAAATGAGTGGGGATATTTATTAATAGAACTTGGATTGTGTTCATCAGAAAAAAGAAAGTCATATACACCTAGGATGGCTTGAGGGTGAGTAAAGCTTGGGGTAATTTTCATTTGAAAGTGAACTAATCCTTTAACACAACTTAATGAAAGAGGCATGCTTATAGGCCAAAACAAAGGTAGAGCTAATAAACTAATGAGCAGCAACACAACAAATTCTACAGCAGCTGGGGCAACCTAGTGGCCAGGAGAGACAATACATTGCAGAAGTGTCAACGTCAGCTAGTGGCTGGGAGAGCCATTACAAGCTGGAGCCTACACAGGTGCTGTTGCCATTAAAAGCAAACAGGGGAAATGGAGAATTTTTCAATTAAATTTTTCATAAATTCTCATGCTGACAGAATAATTTGTATTGAATTAAAAATTAAAAATAGAAGTATTATCACTAAAGGCACTCTTATATTATTTTAAATTTTATAGATTTTAATTATTTAATAAATACATGAACCCTTATATACAGTATACATAGTAACACTTTAACTAATGAACCTAATTGTAATGTATTAACTAACATGAACTAACCATGAGCAATACATTTGTTACAGTATTTACTAATCTTCGTTAACGTTAGTTAATGAAAATACAGTTGTTCATTGTTCATGTTACTTCACAGTGCATTAAATAATGTTAACAAGATTTTAATACTGTATTAGTAAATGTTGAAATTAACATTAACAAAGTTTAACAAATGCCGTAGAAGTGCAGTTCATTATTAGTTCATGTTGACTAATGTAGTTAACCAATGTTAACTAATGAACCTTACTGTAAAGTGTTACCGTATACATATAAGACAGTAGGAGAATATTGAAGAAATTAAGTAATATGAAGATGTCTGATTGCTTTGAAGAATCAATGGACTCTTGGTTTAATTTCACGGTGTAACAACAACAGAAACTCAAAGAAGCTAAAATATGTCATTAAAAAAACTACAATGCCAGCTAAGGATAACCATGACAACAAAAAGCAGGCTAAATACACCCAAACATAAACCAGACGTTTGTGAATTGTTTATATAAAACTATTAATAGGGTGTCTAACAGTAGTAATTAGTTACTAATGTGTCTAACTAGAAACAAGTACTGTAACTGTCTTAATGCTGTTCTTGTTAGCTTTTTACAACATGAAATTGTTGTATATTCTGTTGATTTTACATTTAATCAGGTTTATGTATACTGTAAAGTTGTATGTAAAAAATAAATGTACATACAAATGAGTATTCTGTCCACTTTTAACATCTTTTAAAATATAATTTATTTTAATACTCACTGCGATGAAGACAACAGATCAGGAGCAGAAGAATTGAATCAGTTACAGAGCAGTTTATAAGAGATAAATGGAGTTGTAAGTGGACCTTTCTTTGCAGCTTTATGCAGTGGGTGGAGTTGGTCACAGAGTTGCCCAGCCTCTGAAGCATCTGATAAGACCAAAAAGTAAAGAAAGAATATTGGACACCACAACACCTTTCATTTGTTCCACTTGCATGAATAGATGAAAAGGTTATTTTGTCACTGATACCCACAATGATATTTCTTACCAGGATACCATCTCTTTCAGTTCCTCGTGGACTACAGATAATGATATCATTCCAGTTGCTGTGTGATTGTTCACCAGTCATTTGTCTATTATTGCAACAAATGAAGAATGTGGCAAAATCTGAAGACCCAATCTAGAGATGGGTGGAGGATTTTGTTCCCTGATTCTCAGAAAAGGGTGTAGACTAGAGAAAGATGTGGATCTAAGATCATTGTTTACAGTGTTGTCTTATATGTGCCTGTATTTGAATGTTGTCCCAAAGCTTGAGCACAATTTTCCTGTGATTGTTTTGTAAGATTAAAGTGATATATTTGCAAATAATCACTTCTTTAAACCGTGGGAGGGCCACTGAAGTTGTGGAAAATGAAACTCATGTTTGTGTGTCTGCCACAAAGAAAAAAATATCCCAAAGAGATAAAAGGCTAAAAGCGATTCTTCCATGTGACAGACAAAAGAAATCAAAAAGGAAGCTGCAGCCACCTCTCAGGCAAACTGCCATGCACACAAACATAACATTTAAAAAAAAAAAAAAAAATGTCCCATGCCTGGTCCTCTCTCACCTTCCACTGTCCTCCGTGGCACTTGAGACAGGTGTGTCGCATAGGTGTCTCACGTTAGGCTTCATTCCACTGGCCTTGCTCTGCTCCCATGGCTCCCATCTTGAAAGTTTCCTACATTGTAGTTTTACAACTAATGCAATCGATACAGGCAATGATGTGCAAATGTGGATGTTTTACATGTCTAAAGCATATACAGTAAAGATGAAGGGTCCACGTTTTGATTTGAAAAAAAAAAAAGTATCAGTCTCAATCATGTGCAGGGCCAAGATAGTAAGGTTAGTATTGGAATCGAATTTTAAAGAGAAACTCAAAAAGGCAAGAATAAACAGCATCCATTGTTATTGCTGTCTTACGGGAGTGATATGTTTAGTGGCCTAAACATATTTGACAAATAAATCACTCTTTTGGTTAAACCTAAACAACTTTAGGGAGCTGTCATACGGGTAAGACAGGAGTATTAGGGAAATGTCTTACGGGTTTGGAATGGCGAGGTTGAGTAAATAATGACAGAATTTTCATTTTTGGGTGAACTAACCCATCAACAAGCAGAATCACTGAAGGAAAGGAGAAATGGATCCATATGCACACAGGCAGTGTACTTTATCAAAGCTAATTTTGCAGTGTTGCTTTTATGATGATGATGGCATGATAGCAGGAAGGGTTTTAAAGGGAATTTCTCTTTTAAAGGCAAAGATCATCTTTGAAATATGAGTTTACATAAAGAAAAAAAAAAAAAAAACAGTTTTAATCTATACTACATGTGTGTGTGTGTGTGTGTGTGTGGACCTAATTTCATATGCACTTAGACACAGCCAAAACCATTTTTCCAATATAAGACAACCATTCCAACAACTATACAGAGCATCATAAAACTCACCATTCCAGGACGTCGTGAAGTCTGCAATGTTCTCTAGATCTCTACTGATTTCTTCAATAGTTTTTGTTCCAGAGGATCAAATCCATGCACTGCAGTTTGTTGAGGTGTTGTACGTCTCATGAATTCCTCGACTTGGCTGTGAAGGCTTCTTACATTCTTTTGCCACTCAATCATTGACAGTCATCAGACAACTCAGACTCTATTGAAATTATAACATACAGTATTAAAATGAGGTAAGACAGCTGGAAAAAAACCCCAAAAAAACAAAAAAAACAACAACACTTATTTCAATGGCTTGTGCCCAACCCTGTTCCTGGAGATCTACCTACTTGCAAAGTTTAGCTCCAACCCTGATAAAACACACCTGAATCAGTTAATTAATATCTTCAGGAGCACTTGATAATTACAGACAGGTGTGTTGAGCAGGGATGGAGCTGAACTCTGCGTTCTCCAGGAACAGGGTTGGGCACCCCTGTACATAGTCTTTACTTCACAAATTAATCCATTTGTCTTAAAACATAAATATAACACGTTTAGTACAACTCTTTTTAAATAAATGCAAAAACATAGCTTCATAAGAAAAATTACTGCTTCAGCTACTCCAGCAATACATTTAATACAGTTACATGCGTGATTATATTCATTCATTATGAGTATACCACATTTTTGCCAAAATACCATAGTTTGCGTTACTACGGTAAATCTAATAAACAGTAAATCTAGGTAATTTGTGGATTGAAAAACATTATAACTGTCGTTAACTAATCGTGAACTAAAGATTCATTCTTTCGTGGCACAATGTTTCTCCTGTTTTCTGGGTCAATGCTGTTGGGAATATCTGCGCTCTTTCATTTTACAACTCAATTCAAAAGCTTCTCACTGGATTTCACAGTGCTGTTGTGGCGTCATGTGACCGAGGTCTGAGAATGCACTGCATGGGCTGAGCTGATAAATGCAGCACGGTTCAAATGAGTAGCGCTCTTTCATACTGCATTTGGAGCTTTCTGTAGTGCGACTTTTAACAAATTTTAGTCACACTTTTATAAAAAAAAAGTAACAGTCTGGAGCACTGTTTCAGCTGTGAGAACATTAAAACTGACTAAAAGGAATTACAACTTCATTTTTAAAAATATAAATTCAGTTTTAGAATATATTCAAAGTTTCAGTACACAATATTTAATGTTATAAGAGTTATATTACCTTTCACATCAGGCTGCAGCAGCTTCTTTCTGTTGACTCTCACTGGACTGTTAAAATTTGAACTGTCGCTGCGGGAACCATTTTTAACCCAACAGCTTAGTTATTACTAAAAATAGCCCAAAAATGTTTTTGGACATTTTTTTTGGAAAATAACCCAACACAGTGACCCAATGTGTGTAACCCAACAGTTGCGTAAAAAAACAAAAAAACAAAAAAAAACAACCCAATGTTTAATACTGTGTAGGGTTCGCACTTGGGACCCCCAAATACCTCTAATACTTCAAAAAAGGCCAATGAGAATTGGAGAGTGAGAATTGCATGCCCCTCCCCCGGACATACAGATATAAAAGGAGTCGGCTTGCTCTACTCATTCAGATTTGTTCTTCAGAGCCGAAAAGATAAAGCCTAGAAGCTTTGTTGGATTCATGTATGGCGCATTTCAGCGGTTCTCTCCCACACGCACAGTTAAGTGCAAGAGAGTTCCCCTGGGAGCTTCTATGACGAACTACAAAGAGAAAGATAATCTCTCCATAAAAGAGAACATTTCCTCTAAAAGAGAAAACACATATTTTTAAAGATGCCTATACACCAGTGTATTTCTGGATATGCAGTCAACAACTGTCTTTATCAGACGGCCACAATCACTGCATTAGTTGATTGGGCCATTCCCATGCTGAGGCAACTTTTGTGGATGGTACATGCACTCATTGGGCCCTATCATACACCCGGTGCAATGTAGCACCAGGCGCGACATTTATTGCTAGTTTCAGCCCGACGCAGTTATCATTTTCACATCCTGCTCCACATTGTGTAAAAAGCAAATGCATTTGAGCCCATTTGTTCGCCCATGGGCGTGCTGGTCTGAAAACGAGGTGTGTTCAGGCGTATTGTTGGCGCATTACTATTTTGAGGCAACTGAAATAGACTACGCCATTGACAAACAAAAACCTGGTGTGAAATCAATGCCGCAATATTTGTATAAAGTATAGGCGGGTGCACAACGCCTGTAAACTCTTAGTATTACACACACAGGGACGTGCAGCAGCACACAAACATGCCAAATATTAAAAATAAAAGGATTACAATGTAAAAGATTGTGTGCATAAAGATAAAAATGCTTTGGTGGAATCCAGCTTTTCCCGTAGATCGTCTGCTCGCGTGCTTTAAACCTCATACACGAGCAGATCCGTTTCCTCACTAGAGAAGCATTCAGTTTTTCCACTTGTAAATTCTGCCATGTAAAAAACGCGAGCGCAGCTGGTTTTTAAAGGAACTGGGAGATGGGACCAAAACGCCCAAAACACACCCATGACTCATTAAGAGAATAGGGATAACGCTTTTAGACCATGCACTGGGTGCGCCGACTGATTTTCCCCTCCTTAAACTAGCAAAAGTGGATTCGGACATGCCCTAAGCGCACTTGCACCGTGCGCTTTTAGACCCTGCGCTTATCTCGTTAAAATAGGGCCCATTGTGAGAGTATGACCATGAAAACATTGCGGCAAACATTTCCTGCTTTATTAAGCAGAAAGTCACATCAGTTGCTCCCTGTCCTGGTTCTTCTGCTACTATGCACAAAACCATGGCGGCAAGCACTGAGAGCCTCATCGACACGACAGCCAGTAGCACAGATCCTCAACAAATATACCAGCGTGATGAATCCGATCTACCAGATGGAACTGGTTTAAATATTTAGATAGTTCCGATCCCAATCTGACTTCTGACCTGTAATGCTGCCTGAATCATAAATCATGCACTGTTCGTTTGTTCGTTTGTTTGTTGTTTGGGTTCATTGCCTCTGGCTTTCATTGTCGGGGATACTTAACACTTAATATTCAACAATATTGCTGATCTGTCTGCATTGAAACCATTGTATGAGAACTGAACTGAGCTGGACGATGACATCACTGTTTTCTCCAGAGCTGCTTTAAAGATAAATGAACTAAATCAGGGGTCTTGATTAGCTGGTTCAGGTGTGTTTAACTGGTGTTGGAGCTAAATTCTGCAGGACAGTAGCCCTCCAGGGTCGAGTTTGGAGACCCCTGAACTAAATTAATAACTAATGATTTTTACAATCGAAATGAATCAATACTGAACTTACTTAAGCTGGATGATGACACTTTTCTTTTTTCTTCTAGAGTTGCTGTGCAGCCCAAATAAACTTTGTTACATCTGCATTGTAATCTGCATTGTAAAAAGCACTATAAAAAATGAAGGTGACTTGTCTTGACTTGACTTAGTCTGTGCTGAACTGCCTGAATTCAGGCAGCCTTCTATGGTATTCCTGGACCGAAGCTTCGCTCAGCACGGATGCTCTCTGAACCGTGCCTGAGCGCGTTTGACCCTAATAGCCCGGTTCGTTTGACTAGTGTGAACGCTCCATACCATGCCTGGGTGTGGTTCAAGGACAATTGCGCTCAGACTCAGTTCAACCATGCCTAGTGTGAGTACACCCTGACAGCTGACCCCGGGGACTGCACAAATATGCATTCCTCTCAGTGAGCCTGACTGCACAGGTGATGTGCGTGATCAGGTTGAATGGAGACCAAATCTTGGTGGTTGAGCCTTACTGGCCCATCTAGACATACTCACCCCTCCCTGGCAAATTCTTCTGAGGAAGGGCACAATCTGGCACCCGCACCCAGAGCTCTGGAAGATGTCTGGCCCCTGGGTGGGATAAGTAGGCCTAAGTAGGCTATCACTAGCAGTGATAGACTTCAGCACTCCCCCCCACGAGATGGCCGTGTAGCGTCTGGAGCGATCAAACACAATTGTAAAAGGCAATCACCCATGCAGGCCCCATAAGGTCTGGCTCCCCCACTGAGTGCTATCACCCCATCTGCACCATTTGCTTTTTACACACATTTCAAAGACACTTAGGAGACAGGCCACTAGAACCATACATTGTCTATAAAACTGGATTCTTTGCCATTAATTCATTGACAACCTCGTCTAAATGAATGAGCATGCATTTCCCAGTACATCTTGTGTATTATTACTGTTTGTATATTGTTCTTTCATATGTTGTATAGTGTTATGCATGCCTGAAAGTTGGAACTATGAGATAATGTATTTCAGCTAGGTGATGTTTAATATCATATTACTCCTTGTTTAATGACTCACAATTTGGTGGACATCAAAATATCATCGAATGCATTGTATGTTTGTTATATTTATCAGAGTATAAATGGACACAAACTTTCTAGTGAACTCCCCCATGCAAGTTAATTCACTTTCAAACAAAGGAAATCCCCCGCCAGAGAATTGCACCTTTCTCATTGGTCAAGCCAAGATTTAAAGGTGTCGACTGTCTGGAGAAGTTAAATAGCTCTGAGCAGATTCTTTTTAGTGCTTCTAGTTAGTTCTTCTGGTTCTTTGTTCTCGTTCTTGTTGATACTACGTGAGGGCCACCCGGCCCAAGCCGGGCTGGTAGACCTCCATTTCACTTCAAGTCATGCACGACTGTAGCGACCACAAAGAGTCAAATTAACAGCGCAAAGTTTGTCTTCATTTTCTTCATCAAAGCCGAAGATATTTATTACAACTTCCACACCAGTGGACCGAACCATCAAGGATTTCTCCTGAGCCTGCAGATCCGGACAGCTAAGGCATTTGCAAGTATCGTTTGAACACTAAATGGCAATTTAGTATTAAGATTGTGAACCCCTTTTAACAAAGGTGCTTTATATTGAAACTGATGGTTCGTCCAGCAATTGCTAATTTACCCTTTCCATTGGTTCATTCCCCTGTTATGATACGGTTCAAATTCATTTTCCACTCTCTCTCACTGTGTGAATGGTATGTTTGTGTTTGTTAGTTTAGTTATGTGTTTGTGATTTAGTTAAATAAAACTTGTGTGCACACTCTTGCGAGTTGATTCTGGTCTGCTTATAAACCAATGTCCCTGATAACGATTCGATCACAGCTACGTGCTAAGAAAGCAATATTTTTTGGTGGCCACGGAAAAATATAGCCTACTTCTTGAAAAGCTGATAGACAATCAATACTGAGTGTTCGCTGGCCGAATTTGATTAACTGATTCCAATATTTATAATTAATCATAACGAGTTATGATAATTATTAATATTTCCCCTTTTGAGCTAATAATAAATAAATATCGTTACAGCTGTATGCTTGAAGTGGCATCTATTCAGTAGTTGGTAGTCTTCCTCCTTCTTGAGACCTCTACTTATTGCTCCTGGCCCTGCAGAGAACTACGTTTGAGCCCTTGGAATCAGTCAAGCTAAGCGGCCTCTCTTTGAAGAAGGCCCTCCTTACCACACTCACCTCTACAAGCGCTCTCTGGTAGTGAAGCGTGTCTTGAGTCCGTCCCGGCATACTCTCATGTTGTCCTGAAACCCCAGCCTTGCTATGTGCCCAAAGTTCCTACTACTCCTTTTAAGGACCAAGAGGTGAACTTGCAAGTGCTCCCTCATGTCAAGGCAGACCCAGCCTTTTCCTTGCTGTTTCCAGTGCACGCCAAGTGCATTTATTTGGACCGGACAGAGTGTTTAGATGCTCAGGAGTTGCTCTTTGTCTGTTTTGGCAGACAGCAGAATGGGAAGGCTGTCTCTAAACAGAGGATTGCCCACTGGATTGTGGATACCATTTCTTGGCATATCAAGTCCAGGACGTGCCTTGCCCTTTGGGAATGCAAGCACACTCCATTCCTTTGTCCTCCCTGAGGTAATAATGTGAGCTTTTTTCCCCCCATTTGAATTCCCTGTATCCAGTGAACCCTGGACACCCTTCTATTCTCCAGCAATCATTGGTAGCAGAATTCGGTGGAGGAAATCACTGCCAGGCCCATTACTTGTGGTATGCCCCTTTTTAAGTTAGCCCTTAATACTTGGGTTAAGTGCTCCATATGTGCTGACTCCTTGATGGTAATGCCATACAATGTATTCTGCACTGTTCGGTTTCACATAGCTTTGCAGATAGAATTAAACTTTTTGCAAAACTTTTTGCACAGTTCTCTACATTAGACACATCACTCAAAACTAACGGCTCTTGTGTTTCATTTGGAAAACACTGCCATTTATAGTTTTTTCAAATTGCTTACACACTAAAAGTAGTACTTGAGGCCCACTCAGTGAAACCATTCACTCATATACCTAATCTTCAGACCAGGTCTGCCATACTACAAGCACATTATCTGCTTTACACTCAGTTTGCAATTGTAAAACAAACTTTTTGCAAAACCTTAAACACAGTTCTCTAAATTAGACATATCACTCAAAACTAACAGCGAGCACAATGACAAATACTCCTGTACACTCTGTAACCCAGGTTACCAACACTCTATTGAGCTGGGAGTAGTTATTTTCATGAGCTCTGAAGCTGCCAATAAGAGCATTTCGTATATTGAAGAATTGACCAATCACAAGTGAGAATGCAGCATAGCACTTTTTTTTTTTTTCTGGAATTCGCACGCGGTTAGTGCGTGCTTTCTCTCTCTCTTGCTTCGGCAGAACAGAAGTGAGCGGAGGCGTTTCAGGTCTCTTGCATTAAAATGTAAGAATCTGCTTAATTAAGTAGACATATTTGATCAAAAAGAAAAGAAAACCCAGAGTGATATTCGTCCAGAGACGCTGTATCGAGAAAGAGTTAATGAGACTGTTACGTCGTTTGGTATCCCACGATTGCCGAGAGGACGCCTCGTTTAACACGTACGGTGTGTTATCAAGTGATTTAAGAGTTCAGACAGAAGCAAAATACATTTTCGATTGGAAATTTATTTCAAGAAGTTTGTGAGTGAAAGATAAAGTGGAAATTGAGTTCTTTGGAGCTACAAGGGATTAAAACGGTCAAGTTCATCCGTGGTCTTGGTCAGGTTTTTTTATTTGTTTTGTTTTCTTGTTCCTTCTTTCTATTTCTGATTCGGTTTCATCGTGGCCCTGTTGAATGTGTGCTGCAAACTCTGAGTTGACGCTGTATGGAGATCGATGCTTCACGGAATGGAGTTCCTGGATTCATGGATTTCGTCCAAACTCTCGTATTCTCGGAGGGAGTGAGGACTGGCGAGCCACACGGAGTTCTCAACAAGTGCCATTTTGTGCTACAACAAACTCAGTGTGACATTGACATTGCTGTTGCTGAACTGGATGGTAGGACAGTGAACTAGTAGCACACACAGTGTGTTTCACTGCACTCTCTTTGGAAGGATTCTAATAGGAGAGACTGAATGACAAATAATTTCATTGTCATTAACTGAATTCAGCCGCATTCACAAGGTTGTGAATGAACCTCAAGTACTGAACTACAAGACTCTTGAAAATTGAGCTTTGAATTCACATTTGAATTTATTCAGATTATTTGTTTTTTTTTTTTCTTTTTCCTAATTGTGTTTTCCCTAATTTGATCAAGTGTATTTTTTATTTTATTTTATTTTTTTCCTTATTTCTCCTATTTTACAAGTTCAAGACAAGGAAGGGAAACTTATTCCTTACATAAAAAAAAAAAAAAAAAAAGTGAACACACTAAGTTATTAATACAGATTTATTTTTATTTATTTTTGAGTGTGAAAAAAGAAAAGGATGCAATCCCCATTTTATTTTATTTTACCTCTTTCCAGAGTGAACAAAGGAATAAGTTAGTGAAACCTCAAAAAGGAGCAAACAAAAAGATTAGCTTCATTAACAGATGTGGAGTTTGTGGTAAATGGTGATTGAAATTGCCATTTGAGTTTTTCTTTAGTTTTCATTTGAAGGCCTTGAAGTCTATAAGGGGAAAAAAATGGGAAGTTACTGTCAAAATAACTTGCACTGAAATATCTTTTCTTACTTTACTTTGTTTGAGAAAGTTACTTATTGTATTTTCTTTCTTTATTTTTTATTTGTTTTATTATTCCTCTAAGTTGGTGCATTTCAATTAAGTCAAACATTTGCTTTTGACGAATAACACCTGAATCAAACATCTTACTGTGTCTGTGTGATTCATTGTTGTTGTTGAGCTCCTTATTCTCCATAGGCGAACCTGAACTCCTGAAAAGCTGGTCCATACTCAGAATCCATCGTGTCTGCAGTACTTTGTGCAGCGGGTTACAACTCCACTGCACTCTGAACAAGCAAAAGACCCAAGCCAAGGTTATTAACCTCTTTAAGGCAAAATGAGTGAAAGCATCAGCTAACCAAATCAGAAATCTCCAGATCACAAGACAAGTCACCTTTATTTATATAGTTTGGTGACCAGGATGTTCAGACTGCCAGCAAAAATCCTACAATCTTGTGCCTTTTGCTTGTTCAGTGTGCAGTAGAGTGTACAGGAGTTTGTCACGCGTACATATATGTGCACAAATACACTGTATATACAGTATGTATGCACAGTTGTTGCACAATTGATGAATTTTACAGTTATTTAACTGAACTGAATCAACACTGAATTGATGGAATAATCACACTATTGGCTTGCTAGAGCTGCTTTACAGCCAAATTTGAATTTATTACTATTGTGAAGCTGCTTTGAAACAATCTGTATTGTCTAAAATACTATAGAAATAGAGGTGACTTGTCTTGCATGCATATTCAGCATATATTTAAAGAAAAACAGAAATGCAAGGGTGAAAAATGTATTTGTTTCTCAAAACACTGAGTTTTGATTTCTAAGTGATCAAATTAGGTACAGTATATTTACACTATAAGCAGAAATGTGAGGGGGTAAATAAAATAAATGATTTCTTTCTCAAAACAATGAGTTTTGATTTCTAAGTGAACAAATTATGTGTAAGTGTTTTCACACATGATCATTGGATGTAGGTAATGGGGACATGACTGTGGCATTTAAATCCCAGTGTTTCCCAAATGAAATGCAAGAGCTGTTAGTTTTGAGTGATGTGTCTAATGTAGAGAAATGTGTTTACTTGCAAACTGAGTGTAAAGCAGACTGCAGTTTTGCAGACTTGCTCTCAAGATTACATACAGTGAATGGTTTCACTGAGTGGGCCTCAAGTACCACATTTTTGTGTAAGCAATTTAAAAAACTGTACTGTGGGTAACTCTTAGTGGGGGTACTGCTTATACACAAAATCCTTACTTGTCACACAATTTCTGAAACCTGACACTCAAACACCAGAACCACACACCAAATCTGCAAAACCATACACTAATTATCAGCCTTCGACTCAGTTTTCAATTTCATAAAACACTTTTTGCAAAACACAACACAATTTTCTATGTAACACACAAAAATCTAACAGGAAGTATGTTGATTTCCTATTTCAAACACAACCATTGTTTCTGTCAAACTACACATGGTTGATGTATTTTTTTTCTTTCATACTGTGTAATACTGTATTCACAACCACAAATGCTTACAGTAAAAAAATAATTAGTTTGATTTTAATCTTGTTTTCATGTTTCGTGAATTTTTCAACATCTCCCTGCCAATTTCATTCTTGTATAGAAATGTACATAGGAGCTCATGAATGAAGAGCTTTAGGTTTTGAATAACTGTGTGTATATGATATATCCAAAAATAGAATATTATGGCAAAGGTGTTTACAATGTAAGACAAATGTTTGCTTTTGAGATGTGTTTGTGATATTTTAAATACAATGCTTCATTTTGCAAGAGATGTGAGACATTTTACATTTTGTGTGTGCAATTCTTGGATTTGGTTGAAAATTTTTGAAAAAAAGAGGCAAAGTTTTAAAAATGTGTGTAAGCAATTGAAAAAAACTGTAAAGCCATCATAGTCTCCAGAGTCTTCAGGACATAATGCCCGGCTTCTGGTCACAACACATGATAGAATTACCACCTTTTCTTCCTAGATATTTCTTCCCCCTACCCCAGAATAATAATGATAATAATAATCAGGGCTTGACATTAACAGACAGCCACACCCACTAGACACTTTGGTGGGTTAAATATAATTCCAGCCTACAGCCTAATCAAAGGTAGCCAAGCTTGTTGTAGCACAAAATTACAATTCATTCACAATTCGTTATCGATGAACGTGCAGTTAGTGAAAGCGGTATAGGCGGAATAGCGCTGAATGACACAACAGAAGCGCTCTCTCCGTACAAGCTCTCTCTCTCAGTTAAATAAATGTATACATGTTAAATAAACATACTGTATCTGAAAAAAATAGTTTATTTAGTTTACTATTGTATTGGTAATTTGCTTTTTTTTCTTTCATTTTGTATAGCCTAACAAAAATAACTTTATAAAAAATAAAATTATAAAATTTCTCATATTATGGTCATATTGCACACCCATACATACCAGCTGATATACCATGTTTGATAAGGGTGGTCAATCTGCATCTGAAAGATTGAGAGCATTTTAAATCTAGCTAAATCAAGTAAAATGACTCAAAATCAAGTCATTTTAGCATGCCAAAGTCAACTTTAATCATATAAAATGTAATTTCCCAATCAGCAAAATTGTGGCTAGTGAAAATGCTGAGTGGCTAGTAACTTTGGAAAACCACTAGCCACAGTGGCTGGTGAACGAAAAAGTTAATGTCAAGCCCTGATAATAATAATAATAATTATTATTATTATTATAAAATAGCTTCCTACCAATTAAGTCAAAATTTGTCTTCTCGATAACATTTAACATGTACTAATATTAAAATTAATAATTTCATAAAATGCACTTATTGTGTACATACATGCTTTTACATTGTACTTATATTTTAAATCACTTATCACTTTAAAAAATACCTGCATGTAATTACAGCTGTAAATAATTTCTGTAATTACATCTATAATTGCACTGTTGACCCTGCCCTTACACCTTAACTCACACTTAAACCTACCCATACTACCAAACCTGAGCCTAATCTTACCCGTATCCACCTCAATAGCAGCAAAAGTGTTTTGCTATACAATATGAACACAATAATTGCATTGCACTTATTTTTTGATGTTAGTTAAATACACTAATGCTCAGTTTCTCTGACAAGGCTTAAGCCTAGTCCCAGACTAAAATGCAGTTTGAGCTGTCTTAACTGAAAGTAACTTGAAATATTTCAGCGCCATTGTTTTGTCTCAAGATGCATACCAGTAGTTGCTAACGTTTTGACAGACAGTGGTTAAAGTTCGCAGCAAGAGAAGCTCTGAGTTCTGCTCTGAGTGGGCAAATTCAACTGTTTCAGTGTGAGATGAATCAATAAATGTTGCTTTTGGAGTAAGAGAATATTACTCCGTCCTCATATTTTGTTTTTCAGCTCTTAGTGTAGTTTGAAAGAAGTCTTGTTTTATTATGTGTAAACATACAGGGTGCTACAGAGAGAGAAACATAGCATTTGTTAAGAGGGCAGAGGAAATGTGTTTGAAATCACAATATACCATTCTTGCATTTTTGAAATCACAAAGAAGCATACAACAAGATCAACTTTAAGTAATTGTTGCACACTTAGTATTGTATTTTATACATTTAAAAAAAAAAAAGAAGTAATATTCAGTATAAACTGTGTAGTATGTAATTTAAAAAAAACAGCATTAGTTCTCTCTATATTAATCAGTTGCATAGAGCAGGAACCCAGTGAAAGTGTTGTAGTGGTTGTTGTCGTCACACAGAATGCAACCGGCTGGAAGAGCAACATCCACCCTGTCCCCTGCATGCAGCTGCACTGCTAGCAGAGCACTAACACTGTCCTCCTGGTCTTGATTGTTCTTCTCACTCGGTGATGCAAGTGTGCGTCCATTCAGCCGGAGTCGAGCACAAGCAGCTAATGCGGCTCCAGCAGCACCAGCATCACTATAAACAGTTAGTGCCAGGCTGTAGACACCAGAACGTGGTGCTACAAAGACACCAGTGTTAGTGCTGTAGCCATCTCCCAAGTTAATAAATACACTGCCATACTTCACAACAGTGTCTTCTCGATTTGGGCCGACACATAGGCGTGTGTCAGTAAGAGCCACAGAGAAGGCACTCCGACTGGCTGTACAAACATAAAATAAAGTGACTCAGCCATTGTTAACTTAAAAAAATGTCACTATGACACTTTCAGAAGGATATAGCAGTGCTAAGAAAAGAGTAGAACAGTGTTGAAAGTTTAGGTAGGTTCATGTTTTAGGCTTTGGTTTAGAAGTAATTAAGGGTGTGTTCACTTGGTTCGATTAAAACGAACTCTGGTGCAATTGCTCTGTTAGTGCAGTTCACTTGAATAAGTATGAACGCTGCCATCTGAACCCTGGTGCACACCAGTTTTGACTCCTTTACACATTTTATATGCTTTTCACGAGTTGTCAGCTCTATTATATAGCATCAAATAAAACGAGTGTATTTAGCCCAGCGCACAGAATAAAATATCTCATAAAAGCCGTTTTTTTATCTTTAGGTTTGGTGTTAAAAATGACAGTGTGAATGCTAAGTGAAATATAACTAAATGTATCATCTTCTTTTTTGGGCTGGACCAAAAGAACCAAGACAACCGAACAACAAGTGTGAACACACCCTTAATCTACATTAGAGCCATTTTGCTATTGTCATAACACTTAATGTGTTTAATAAATTGTTAAAACAAATAAAATAGCAATCACAATTCAATATACAAATACATGGAAAAAATAAGAATAATTGCTATTTAGTATGTCAAATTATGATTCCAACTGATGATTCAACTGTCAGCTTCATTAAGAATTCTGAACCTTCTAATAATAAATGTTAGCAGACAATTTTCAAACTTAAATTTTGTTAAAATGTTTAAAGATGTTTGAATGAAGTGCATCCAACAGTTCAAGCTAATTTGAAGTTTAAATGCTAAGTATAGCCAAACAAGATTACTACAAATTGCTGTCTCACCACGGATATTGTTTAACACTGCATGAGCTCTCTCCAGTCCCCTTTCTAGCTCATTTAAGCTCATGTTGAAAAACGTCTCCATCTTCCACATCTGCTTCTGCATCAGGCAGCATCCACAGGACGCCACATCAGTCAGACACACTTCAGAGGCAAAGAGACAAGCATCATCATAGCTCACTACCCCGATGCCTGAATTGTTGTTTAAGGTTTTATATGACATTTTTATTTGTATGCTTTTTTGTTTGTTTGTTTGTTTTTACCATTCTCATTGGGGTCAACATCACTAGGTTCTCCCGGACCATTCCATGAAAAAATTCTGTCTTGTGCAAGTGCACATCCCAAAAGGCTTAAGATTACAATGGCTAAAACATGTAAAAGAAAGTTATATACATCCAGGAAATCCTGTACATAATTATATGCAATTGTATATGCAGGTGAAGAATTTAAAATGCAATTTAATTTATTTTAAAGTCAGTCTCACCCTTCATTTCTGCTGATGTCTCTTGACTGTGGTCTTACAGGAAGATGTGTTAACATAAACTTGAATAGGTGTAGTTATAAAGGCTACACCTCCAGTCTTTCAATAGCAATGGGCAGGGCCTTTTGTGTGTATGTGTTTTCCATGCAATACAGTGCTGAATATGGGACAAGTATTGTTTTTCAGATAAAGCATATCATGTTATTCCCATGGCTGTTTTATCTAGGGTACCACTTATACAAGTTTCATCTTTGAGCTGAGTATACCAAACAGCGTACTGTATGTTGAATTGTAACAGCAACAGTATGCAAAATGCCTAAACGAACACTTGCCGTGTCAAATAATGGATTTGATCTAAGGTAAAAGACAAATTATATTTTATTACAGCACCTAAAAAATAGATTTAACAGGCAACAGGTTTTCTGCTTGTTTACTTTATTGGACACACCCAGCTCAGACCATAGAGATCTCTACTAATTAGCTCAATACACCTTTCTGAAATGAGGAAGATAACAAAAATGTGTCTGGGAGGTTTCAAGAATGGTTTCAAAACCACTAGCTTAGGCCAAAATCTGCTATTACCTATTGCTGAGCTCAAGCCTGTGGACATGTGTAGAAAACACAGTCTTTTCAAATATGAAATATAATTCATGAAAATCTTTCTGGATTTTGGCTTTCAAATCAGCGGACAACATAGCAAAAATTGCTTTTCATTTCTCCAAGCTGAGACAGCATTTAGATGGATTGTAACTGGAGGTTCCAGAAACATTGGAGACACAAGTATTGAGAGTTTAGATCCGAAGGGAAACGATTTCAGACATTCCCTCATCCTTCAACAGAGGCCTGAATGTCCCTCTGGTTTTGGAAATAATCCCGTAACCTCTAAGGGACCTCTTTCATGATGTAATCAGCTATTTTCCTGACGGGCCACCTCTTTTAGACTTTTCATACCAACCAATTTGCAGCAGGCTTTACACCTGGCGCTGTGGCTTAGTTGGTCAAAGCGCCTGTCTTGTAAACAGGAGATCCTGGGTTCGAATCCCAGCAGCGCCTATGCCACAGAACGTGAGGGTGCTCCATTGCGCTTTTCACCTACGAAAATCTTTGCATGCCCAGCAGTGCATATCTGCACCAAGCTGGAAATCTAGAAAGCGGCTCTGTGGCGCAATGGATAGCGCATTGGACTTCTAGGTTGCGAATGGAGGTGTTCAAAGGTTGTGGGTTTGAGTCCCACCAGAGTCGTGGTTAGCCTCTTTTGCTCAAATTTCTTTGTAAGACAAGCATGTGCTTAAACCTGGGTCCACAAACTACTTCAGAAGCCTACCCTTCATGTTCTGCTTTTTTCCCTTATTGGGCACACCCAAGTCGGATCATAGAGTACTCTACTAATTAGCTCAATTCACCTGTCTCAATTAAGGGAGATAACAAGAATGGTTTGAAAACCACTTGCTTAGGCCAAAATCTGCTACTACCTATTGTTGGCTACCTACCTGGCAAAAATTGCCTTCCATTTCTCCTAGGTGAGACAGCGTTTAGATGTACTGTAACTGGAGGTTCACGAAAACATTTGAGACACGAGTATTGAGAGTTTAGATCCAAAAGGAAATGATCTGAGATATGCCCTCATCACCGAACAGAAGCCTGCGCACGTTTCAGGTTTTGGAAATAATCCTCGAACCTCAAAACGACCTATTCCAGGATGTAATCAGCTATTTTCCACACGTGCTACTACCTCTTTTAGACTTTGGCTACAAAAGTTCTGAGCCAGGGCCAGTACCTGGCGCTGTGGCTTAGTTGGTTAAAGCGCCTGTCTAGTAAACAGGAGATCCTGGGTTCGAATCCCAGCAGTGCCTAACCTGTGGGTTGTAGGAGTAGTCATTTGAACTTTTCCGATATAAAAGTCTCTGCAGGACAGACAGCCTGGACTTCTAGGTGGTAAACGAAGGCTTTAAAAAGGTTGTTGCTGACTCCCGCCAGAGTCACGAATGGTGTCCCTTTGCTTAGACGTCTTTGCAAGACAGTCATTTGCTTCCACCTGGCGTTTTCAAACTTCTTTCAGAAGCCTACCCAGGACATTTTTTCTTGTTTTCCTTACTGGACTCAGCCCAGTCAGATCAGAGAGTATGTTACTAATCAGTCAATTAGTTAATTCACCTGTTACAAATGAGAAAGATAACAGAAAATGTGGTGCAGAGAGGCTTCGAGAATGGTTTTAATGCCCCTGGCTTAGGCCAAAATCAGAAGAAATTTCAAGAAACGTTTGAGATACAAGTATTGAGAGTGTAGAGCCAAAGTCAAATGAGTTCAGACATTCCCTTGCCCGAACGCCCCCTTATGTTTTGGAAATAATCCTCATACCTCTAAGGGACCTCTTTCAGGATGTAATCAGCTATTTGCGACCTCTTTTAGACTTTTTATGCAAACAATTTGCACTTTGCTTAGCAACAGGCGCTGTGGCTTAGTTGGTCAAAGCGCCTGTCTCGTAAACAGGAGATCCTGGGTTCAAATCCCAGCAGTGCCTAGGCCACAGGATATGGGAGTGCTTGTTTTAATACATATTCACATACGATAGTCTTCGCATGCCGAACAGCGAGCATCGGCGCAAAACTGGAAAACTAAGAAGTGCCGCACAGGCGATAGTTGCTTGAAGTGCGGCGTTTACGGTTCTGCGGCGCAATGGATAGGACATTGGACTTCTAGGATTCCAATGGAGGGATTCCAAGGTTGTGGGTTTGAGTCCCACCAGAGTCGTGAATGGTCTCTTTTACTCAGGAGTCTTTGTGAGTCAGACAAATGCTTGAAATATCAGATCAGCTGAAAGCATAGCAAAAATTGCTTTCCAAATCTCCTCGCTGAGACAGCATTTAGATGGATTGTAACTGGAGGTTCCAGAAACATTGGAGACACAAGTATTGAGAGTTTAGATCCGAAGGGAAACGATTTCAGACATTCCCTCATCCTTCAACAGAGGCCTGAATGTCCCTCTGGTTTTGGAAATAATCCCGTAACCTCTAAGGGACCTCTTTCATGATGTAATCAGCTATTTTCCTGACGGGCCACCTCTTTTAGACTTTTCATACCAACCAATTTGCAGCAGGCTTTACACCTGGCGCTGTGGCTTAGTTGGTCAAAGCGCCTGTCTTGTAAACAGGAGATCCTGGGTTCGAATCCCAGCAGCGCCTATGCCACAGAACGTGAGGGTGCTCCATTACGCTTTTCACCTACGAAAATCTTTGCATGCCCAGCAGTGCATATCTGCACCAAGCTGGAAATCTAAAGCGCGGCTCTGTGGCGCAATGGATAGCGCATTGGACTTCTAGGTTGCGAATGGAGGTATTCAAAGGTTGTGGGTTCGAGTCCCACCAGAGTCGTGGTTAGCCTCTTTTGCTCAAATTTCTTTGTAAGACAAGCATGTGCTTAAACCTGGGTCCACAAACTACTTCAGAAGCCTACCCTTCATGTTCTGCTTTTTTCCCTTATTGGGCACACCCAAGTCGGATCATAGAGTACTCTACTAATTAGCTCAATTCACCTGTCTCAATTAAGGGAGATAACAAGAATGGTTTGAAAACCACTTGCTTAGGCCAAAATCTGCTACTACCTATTGTTGGCTACCTACCTGGCAAAAATTGCCTTCCATTTCTCCTAGGTGAGACAGCGTTTAGATGTACTGTAACTGGAGGTTCACGAAAACATTTGAGACACGAGTATTGAGAGTTTAGATCCAAAAGGAAATGATCTGAGATATGCCCTCATCACCGAACAGAAGCCTGCGCACGTTTCAGGTTTTGGAAATAATCCTCGAACCTCAAAACGACCTATTCCAGGATGTAATCAGCTATTTTCCACACGTGCTACTACCTCTTTTAGACTTTGGCTACAAAGTTCTGAGCCAGGGCCAGTACCTGGCGCTGTGGCTTAGTTGGTTAAAGCGCCTGTCTAGTAAACAGGAGATCCTGGGTTCGAATCCCAGCAGTGCCTAACCTGTGGGTTGTAGGAGTAGTCATTTGAACTTTTCCGATATAAAAGTCTCTGCAGGACAGACAGCCTGGACTTCTAGGTGGTAAACGAAGGCTTTAAAAAGGTTGTTGCTGAGTCACGAATGGTGTCCCTTTGCTTAGACGTCTTTGCAAGACAGTCATTTGCTTCCACCTGGCGTTTTCAAACTTCTTTCAGAAGCCTACCCAGGACATTTTTTCTTGTTTTCCTTACTGGACTCAGCCCAGTCAGATCAGAGAGTATGTTACTAATCAGTCAATTAGTTAATTCACCTGTTACAAATGAGAAAGATAACAGAAAATGTGGTGCAGAGAGGCTTCGAGAATGGTTTTAATGCCCCTGGCTTAGGCCAAAATCAGAAGAAATTTCAAGAAACGTTTGAGATACAAGTATTGAGAGTGTAGAGCCAAAGTCAAATGAGTTCAGACATTCCCTTTGCCCGAACGCCCCTTATGTTTTGGAAATAATCCTCATACCTCTAAGGGACCTCTTTCAGGATGTAATCAGCTATTTGCGACCTCTTTTAGACTTTTTATGCAAACAATTTGCACTTTGCTTAGCAACAGGCGCTGTGGCTTAGTTGGTCAAAGCGCCTGTCTCGTAAACAGGAGATCCTGGGTTCAAATCCCAGCAGTGCCTAGGCCACAGGATATGGGAGTGCTTGTTTTAATACATATTCACATACGATAGTCTTCTCGCATGCCGAACAGCGAGCATCGGCGCAAAACTGGAAAACTAAGAAGTGCCGCACAGGCGATAGTTGCTTGAAGTGCCGTTTGTTTTACGGTTCGCAATGGATAGGACATTGGACTTCTAGGATTCCAATGGAGGGATTCCAAGGTTGTGGGTTTGAGTCCCACCAGAGTCGTGAATGGTCTCTTTTACTCAGGAGTCTTTGTGAGTCAGACAAATGCTTGAAATATCAGATCAGCTGAAAGCATAGCAAAAATTGCTTTCCAAATCTCCTAGCTGAGACAGCATTTAGATGGATTGTAACTGGAGGTTCCAGAAACATTGGAGACACAAGTATTGAGAGTTTAGATCCGAAGGAAACGATTTCAGACATTCCCTCATCCTTCAACAGAGGCCTGAATGTCCCTCTGGTTTTGGAAATAATCCCGTAACCTCTAAGGGACCTCTTTCATGATGTAATCAGCTATTTTCCTGACGGGCCACCTCTTTTAGACTTTTCATACCAACCAATTTGCAGCAGGCTTTACACCTGGCGCTGTGGCTTAGTTGGTCAAAGCGCCTGTCTTGTAAACAGGAGATCCTGGGTTCAATCCCAGCAGCGCCTATGCCACAGAACGTGAGGGTGCTCCATTACGCTTTTCACCTACGAAAATCTTTGCATGCCCAGCAGTGCATATCTGCACCAAGCTGGAAATCTAAAAGCGACTCGAAGCGCTCTGTGTGGCGCAATGGATAGCGCATTGGTCTAGGTTGCGAATGGAGGTATTCAAAGGTTGTGGGTTGAGTCCCACCAGAGTCGTGGTTAGCCTCTTTTGCTCAAATTTCTTTGTAAGACAAGCATGTGCTTAAACCTGGGTCCACAAACTACTTCAGAAGCCTACCCTTCATGTTCTGCTTTTTTCCCTTATTGGGCACACCCAAGTCGGATCATAGAGTACTCTACTAATTAGCTCAATTCACCTGTCTCATTAAAGGGAGATAACAAGAATGGTTTGAAAACCACTTGCTTAGGCCAAAATCTGCTACTACCTTGTTGGCTACCTACCTGGCAAAAATTGCCTTCCATTTCTCTAGGTGAGACAGCGTTTAGATGTACTGTAACTGGAGGTTCACGAAAACATTTGAGACACGAGTATTGAGAGTTTAGATCCAAAAGGAAATGATCTGAGATATGCCCTCATCACCGAACAGAAGCCTGCGCACGTTTCAGGTTTTGGAAATAATCCTCGAACCTCAAAACGACCTATTCCAGGATGTAATCAGCTATTTTCCACACGTGCTACTACCTCTTTTAGACTTTGGCTACAAAGTTCTGAGCCAGGGCCAGTACCTGGCGCTGTGGCTTAGTTGGTTAAAGCGCCTGTCTAGTAAACAGGAGATCCTGGGTTCGAATCCCAGCAGTGCCTAACCTGTGGGTTGTAGGAGTAGTCATTTGAACTTTTCCGATATAAAGTCTCTGCAGGACAGACAGCCTGGACTTCTAGGTGGTAAACGAAGGCTTTAAAAGGTTGTTGCTGACTCCGCCAGAGTCACGAATGGTGTCCCTTTGCTTAGGCGTCTTTGCAAGACAGTCATTTGCTTCCACCTGGCGTTTTCAAACTTCTTTCAGAAGCCTACCCAGGACATTTTTCTTGTTTTCCTTACTGGACTCAGCCCAGTCAGATCAGAGAGTATGTTACTAATCAGTCAATTAGTTAATTCACCTGTTACAAATGAGAAAGATAACAGAAAATGTGGTGCAGAGAGGCTTCGAGAATGGTTTTAATGCCCTGGCTTAGGCCAAAATCAGAAGAAATTTCAAGAAACGTTTGAGATACAAGTATTGAGAGTGTAGAGCCAAAGTCAAATGAGTTCAGACATTCCTTGCATGCCCGAACGCCCTTATGTTTTGGAAATAATCCTCATACCTCTAAGGGACCTCTTTCAGGATGTAATCAGCTATTTGCGACCTCTTTTAGACTTTTATGCAAACAATTTGCACTTTGCTTTAGCAACAGGCGCTGTGGCTTAGTTGGTCAAAGCGCCTGTCTCGTAAACAGGAGATCCTGGGTTCAAATCCCAGCAGTGCCTAGGCACACAGGATATGGGAGTGCTTGTTTTAATACATATTCACATACGATAGTCTTCGCATGCCGAACAGCGAGCATCGGCGCAAAACTGGAAAACTAAGAAGTGCCGCACAGGCGATAGTTGCTTGAAGTGCGGCGTTTTACGGTTCTGCGGCGCAATGGATAGGACATTGGACTTCTAGGATTCCAATGGAGGGATTCCAAGGTTGTGGGTTTGAGTCCCACCAGAGTCGTGAATGGTCTCTTTTACTCAGGAGTCTTTGTGAGTCAGACAAATGCTTGAAATATCAGATCAGCTGAAAGCATAGCAAAAATTGCTTTCCAAATCTCCTCGCTGAGACAGCATTTAGATGGATTGTAACTGGAGGTTCCAGAAACATTGGAGACACAAGTATTGAGAGTTTAGATCCGAAGGGAAACGATTTCAGACATTCCCTCATCCTTCAACAGAGGCCTGAATGTCCCTCTGGTTTTGGAAATAATCCCGTAACCTCTAAGGGACCTCTTTCATGATGTAATCAGCTATTTTCCTGACGGGCCACCTCTTTTAGACTTTTCATACCAACCAATTTGCAGCAGGCTTTACACCTGGCGCTGTGGCTTAGTTGGTCAAAGCGCCTGTCTTGTAAACAGGAGATCCTGGGTTCGAATCCCAGCAGCGCCTATGCCACAGAACGTGTGAGGGTGCTCCATTCGCTTTTCACCTACGAAAATCTTTGCATGCCCAGCAGTGCATATCTGCACCAAGCTGGAAATCTAAAAGCGACTCGAGCGCGGCTCTGTGGCGCAATGGATAGCGCATTGGACTTCTAGGTTGCGAATGGAGGTATTCAAAGGTTGTGGGTTCGAGTCCCACCAGAGTCGTGGTTAGCCTCTTTTGCTCAAATTTCTTTGTAAGACAAGCATGTGCTTAAACCTGGGTCCACAAACTACTTCAGAAGCCTACCCTTCATGTTCTGCTTTTTTCCCTTATTGGGCACACCCAAGTCGGATCATAGAGTACTCTACTAATTAGCTCAATTCACCTGTCTCAATTAAGGGAGATAACAAGAATGGTTTGAAAACCACTTGCTTAGGCCAAAATCTGCTACTACCTATTGTTGGCTACCTACCTGGCAAAAATTGCCTTCCATTTCTCCTAGGTGAGACAGCGTTTAGATGTACTGTAACTGGAGGTTCACGAAAACATTTGAGACACGAGTATTGAGAGTTTAGATCCAAAAGGAAATGATCTGAGATATGCCCTCATCACCGAACAGAAGCCTGCGCACGTTTCAGGTTTTGGAAATAATCCTCGAACCTCAAAACGACCTATTCCAGGATGTAATCAGCTATTTTCCACACGTGCTACTACCTCTTTTAGACTTTGGCTACAAAAGTTCTGAGCCAGGGCCAGTACCTGGCGCTGTGGCTTAGTTGGTTAAAGCGCCTGTCTAGTAAACAGGAGATCCTGGGTTCGAATCCCAGCAGTGCCTAACCTGTGGGTTGTAGGAGTAGTCATTTGAACTTTTCCGATATAAAAGTCTCTGCAGGACAGACAGCCTGGACTTCTAGGTGGTAAACGAAGGCTTTAAAAAGGTTGTTGCTGACTCCCGCCAGAGTCACGAATGGTGTCCCTTTGCTTAGACGTCTTTGCAAGACAGTCATTTGCTTCCACCTGGCGTTTTCAAACTTCTTTCAGAAGCCTACCCAGGACATTTTTCTTGTTTTCCTTACTGGACTCAGCCCAGTCAGATCAGAGAGTATGTTACTAATCAGTCAATTAGTTAATTCACCTGTTACAAATGAGAAAGATAACAGAAAATGTGGTGCAGAGAGGCTTCGAGAATGGTTTTAATGCCCCTGGCTTAGGCCAAAATCAGAAGAAATTTCAAGAAACGTTTGAGATACAAGTATTGAGAGTGTAGAGCCAAAGTCAAATGAGTTCAGACATTCCCTTGTGGCCCGAACGCCCCCTTATGTTTTGGAAATAATCCTCATACCTCTAAGGGACCTCTTTCAGGATGTAATCAGCTATTTGCGACCTCTTTTAGACTTTTTATGCAAACAATTTGCACTTTGCTTAGCAACAGGCGCTGTGGCTTAGTTGGTCAAAGCGCCTGTCTCGTAAACAGGAGATCCTGGGTTCAAATCCCAGCAGTGCCTAGGCCACAGGATATGGGAGTGCTTGTTTTAATACATATTCACATACGATAGTCTTCGCATGCCGAACAGCGAGCATCGGCGCAAAACTGGAAAACTAAGAAGTGCCGCACAGGCGATAGTTGCTTGAAGTGCGGCGTTTACGGTTCTGCGGCGCAATGGATAGGACATTGGACTTCTAGGATTCCAATGGAGGGATTCCAAGGTTGTGGGTTTGAGTCCCACCAGAGTCGTGAATGGTCTCTTTTACTCAGGAGTCTTTGTGAGTCAGACAAATGCTTGAAATATCAGATCAGCTGAAAGCATAGCAAAAATTGCTTTCCAAATCTCCTCGCTGAGACAGCATTTAGATGGATTGTAACTGGAGGTTCCAGAAACATTGGAGACACAAGTATTGAGAGTTTAGATCCGAAGGGAAACGATTTCAGACATTCCCTCATCCTTCAACAGAGGCCTGAATGTCCCTCTGGTTTTGGAAATAATCCCGTAACCTCTAAGGGACCTCTTTCATGATGTAATCAGCTATTTTCCTGACGGGCCACCTCTTTTAGACTTTTCATACCAACCAATTTGCAGCAGGCTTTACACCTGGCGCTGTGGCTTAGTTGGTCAAAGCGCCTGTCTTGTAAACAGGAGATCCTGGGTTCGAATCCCAGCAGCGCCTATGCCACAGAACGTGAGGGTGCTCCATTACGCTTTTCACCTACGAAAATCTTTGCATGCCCAGCAGTGCATATCTGCACCAAGCTGGAAATCTAAAAAGCGACTCGAAGCGCGGCTCTGTGGCGCAATGGATAGCGCATTGGACTTCTAGGTTGCGAATGGAGGTATTCAAAGGTTGTGGGTTCGAGTCCCACCAGAGTCGTGGTTAGCCTCTTTTGCTCAAATTTCTTTGTAAGACAAGCATGTGCTTAAACCTGGGTCCACAAACTACTTCAGAAGCCTACCCTTCATGTTCTGCTTTTTCCCTTATTGGGCACACCCAAGTCGGATCATAGAGTACTCTACTAATTAGCTCAATTCACCTGTCTCAATTAAGGGAGATAACAAGAATGGTTTGAAAACCACTTGCTTAGGCCAAAATCTGCTACTACCTATTGTTGGCTACCTACCTGGCAAAAATTGCCTTCCATTTCTCCTAGGTGAGACAGCGTTTAGATGTACTGTAACTGGAGGTTCACGAAAACATTTGAGACACGAGTATTGAGAGTTTAGATCCAAAAGGAAATGATCTGAGATATGCCCTCATCACCGAACAGAAGCCTGCGCACGTTTCAGGTTTTGGAAATAATCCTCGAACCTCAAAACGACCTATTCCAGGATGTAATCAGCTATTTTCCACACGTGCTACTACCTCTTTTAGACTTTGGCTACAAAAGTTCTGAGCCAGGGCCAGTACCTGGCGCTGTGGCTTAGTTGGTTAAAGCGCCTGTCTAGTAAACAGGAGATCCTGGGTTCGAATCCCAGCAGTGCCTAACCTGTGGGTTGTAGGAGTAGTCATTTGAACTTTTCCGATATAAAAGTCTCTGCAGGACAGACAGCCTGGACTTCTAGGTGGTAAACGAAGGCTTTAAAAAGGTTGTTGCTGAGTCACGAATGGTGTCCCTTTGCTTAGACGTCTTTGCAAGACAGTCATTTGCTTCCACCTGGCGTTTTCAAACTTCTTTCAGAAGCCTACCCAGGACATTTTTTCTTGTTTTCCTTACTGGACTCAGCCCAGTCAGATCAGAGAGTATGTTACTAATCAGTCAATTAGTTAATTCACCTGTTACAAATGAGAAAGATAACAGAAAATGTGGTGCAGAGAGGCTTCGAGAATGGTTTTAATGCCCTGGCTTAGGCCAAAATCAGAAGAAATTTCAAGAAACGTTTGAGATACAAGTATTGAGAGTGTAGAGCCAAAGTCAAATGAGTTCAGACATTCCCTTGCCCGAACGCCCCTTATGTTTTGGAAATAATCCTCATACCTCTAAGGGACCTCTTTCAGGATGTAATCAGCTATTTGCGACCTCTTTTAGACTTTTATGCAAACAATTTGCACTTTGCTTAGCAACAGGCGCTGTGGCTTAGTTGGTCAAAGCGCCTGTCTCGTAAACAGGAGATCCTGGGTTCAAATCCCAGCAGTGCCTAGGCCACAGGATATGGGAGTGCTTGTTTTAATACATATTCACATACGATAGTCTTCGCATGCCGAACAGCGAGCATCGGCGCAAAACTGGAAAACTAAGAAGTGCCGCACAGGCGATAGTTGCTTGAAGTGCGGCGTTTACGGTTCTGCGGCGCAATGGATAGGACATTGGACTTCTAGGATTCCAATGGAGGGATTCCAAGGTTGTGGGTTTGAGTCCCACCAGAGTCGTGAATGGTCTCTTTTACTCAGGAGTCTTTGTGAGTCAGACAAATGCTTGAAATATCAGATCAGCTGAAAGCATAGCAAAAATTGCTTTCCAAATCTCCTAGCTGAGACAGCATTTAGATGGATTGTAACTGGAGGTTCCAGAAACATTGGAGACACAAGTATTGAGAGTTTAGATCCGAAGGGAAACGATTTCAGACATTCCCTCATCCTTCAACAGAGGCCTGAATGTCCCTCTGGTTTTGGAAATAATCCCGTAACCTCTAAGGGACCTCTTTCATGATGTAATCAGCTATTTTCCTGACGGGCCACCTCTTTTAGACTTTTCATACCATCCAATTTGCAGCAGGCTTTACACCTGGCGCTGTGGCTTAGTTGGTCAAAGCGCCTGTCTTGTAAACAGGAGATCCTGGGTTCGAATCCCAGCAGCGCCTATGCCACAGAACGTGAGGGTGCTCCATTACGCTTTTCACCTACGAAAATCTTTGCATGCCCAGCAGTGCATATCTGCACCAAGCTGGAAATCTAGCGACTCGAAGCGCGGCTCTGTGGCGCAATGGATAGCGCATTGGACTTCTAGGTTGCGAATGGAGGTATTCAAAGGTTGTGGGTTCGAGTCCCACCAGAGTCGTGGTTAGCCTCTTTTGCTCAAATTTCTTTGTAAGACAAGCATGTGCTTAAACCTGGGTCCACAAACTACTTCAGAAGCCTACCCTTCATGTTCTGCTTTTTTCCCTTATTGGGCACACCCAAGTCGGATCATAGAGTACTCTACTAATTAGCTCAATTCACCTGTCTCAATTAAGGGAGATAACAAGAATGGTTTGAAAACCACTTGCTTAGGCCAAAATCTGCTACTACCTATTGTTGGCTACCTACCTGGCAAAAATTGCCTTCCATTTCTCCTAGGTGAGACAGCGTTTAGATGTACTGTAACTGGAGGTTCACGAAAACATTTGAGACACGAGTATTGAGAGTTTAGATCCAAAGGAAATGATCTGAGATATGCCCTCATCACCGAACAGAAGCCTTGCACGTTTCAGGTTTTGGAAATAATCCTCGAACCTCAAAACGACCTATTCCAGGATGTAATCAGCTATTTTCCACACGTGCTACTACCTCTTTTAGACTTTGGCTACAAAAGTTCTGAGCCAGGGCCAGTACCTGGCGCTGTGGCTTAGTTGGTTAAAGCGCCTGTCTAGTAAACAGGAGATCCTGGGTTCGAATCCCAGCAGTGCCTAACCTGTGGGTTGTAGGAGTAGTCATTTGAACTTTTCCGATATAAAAGTCTCTGCAGGACAGACAGCCTGGACTTCTAGGTGGTAAACGAAGGCTTTAAAAAGGTTGTTGCTGACTCCGCCAGAGTCACGAATGGTGTCCCTTTGCTTAGTCACGAATGGTGTCCCCTTGCAAGACAGTCATTTGCTTCCACCTGGCGTTTTCAAACTTCTTTCAGAAGCCTACCCAGGACATTTTTTCTTGTTTTCCTTACTGGACTCAGCCCAGTCAGATCAGAGAGTATGTTACTAATCAGTCAATTAGTTAATTCACCTGTTACAAATGAGAAAGATAACAGAAAATGTGGTGCAGAGAGGCTTCGAGAATGGTTTTAATGCCCCTGGCTTAGGCCAAAATCAGAAGAAATTTCAAGAAACGTTTGAGATACAAGTATTGAGAGTGTAGAGCCAAAGTCAAATGAGTTCAGACATTCCCTTGCGGCCCGAGCAGCCCCCTTATGTTTTGGAAATAATCCTCATACCTCTAAGGGACCTCTTTCAGGATGTAATCAGCTATTTGCGACCTCTTTTAGACTTTTATGCAAACAATTTGCACTTTGCTTAGCAACAGGCGCTGTGGCTTAGTTGGTCAAAGCGCCTGTCTCGTAAACAGGAGATCCTGGGTTCAAATCCCAGCAGTGCCTAGGCCACAGGATATGGGAGTGCTTGTTTTAATACATATTCACATACGATAGTCTTCGCATGCCGAACAGCGAGCATCGGCGCAAAACTGGAAAACTAAGAAGTGCCGCACAGGCGATAGTTGCTTGAAGTGCGGCGTTTTACGGTTCTGCGGCGCAATGGATAGGACATTGGACTTCTAGGATTCCAATGGAGGGATTCCAAGGTTGTGGGTTTGAGTCCCACCAGAGTCGTGAATGGTCTCTTTTACTCAGGAGTCTTTGTGAGTCAGACAAATGCTTGAAATATCAGATCAGCTGAAAGCATAGCAAAAATTGCTTTCCAAATCTCCTAGCTGAGACAGCATTTAGATGGATTGTAACTGGAGGTTCCAGAAACATTGGAGACACAAGTATTGAGAGTTTAGATCCGAAGGAAACGATTTCAGACATTCCCTCATCCTTCAACAGAGGCCTGAATGTCCCTCTGGTTTTGGAAATAATCCCGTAACCTCTAAGGGACCTCTTTCATGATGTAATCAGCTATTTTCCTGACGGGCCACCTCTTTTAGACTTTTCATACCAACCAATTTGCAGCAGGCTTTACACCTGGCGCTGTGGCTTAGTTGGTCAAAGCGCCTGTCTTGTAAACAGGAGATCCTGGGTTCGAATCCCAGCAGCGCCTATGCCACAGAACGTGAGGGTGCTCCATTACGCTTTTCACCTACGAAAATCTTTGCATGCCCAGCAGTGCATATCTGCACCAAGCTGGAAATCTAGAAAGCGGCTCTGTGGCGCAATGGATAGCGCATTGGACTTCTAGGTTGCGAATGGAGGTATTCAAAGGTTGTGGGTTCGAGTCCCACCAGAGTCGTGGTTAGCCTCTTTTGCTCAAATTTCTTTGTAAGACAAGCATGTGCTTAAACCTGGGTCCACAAACTACTTCAGAAGCCTACCCTTCATGTTCTGCTTTTTTTCCTTATTGGGCACACCCAAGTCGGATCATAGAGTACTCTACTAATTAGCTCAATTCACCTGTCTCAATTAAGGGAGATAACAAGAATGGTTTGAAAACCACTTGCTTAGGCCAAAATCTGCTACTACCTATTGTTGGCTACCTACCTGGCAAAAATTGCCTTCCATTTCTCCTAGGTGAGACAGCGTTTAGATGTACTGTAACTGGAGGTTCACGAAAACATTTGAGACACGAGTATTGAGAGTTTAGATCCAAAAGAAATGATCTGAGATATGCCCTCATCACCGAACAGAAGCCTGCGCACGTTTCAGGTTTTGGAAATAATCCTCGAACCTCAAAACGACCTATTCCAGGATGTAATCAGCTATTTTCCACACGTGCTACTACCTCTTTTAGACTTTGGCTACAAAAGTTCTGAGCCAGGGCCAGTACCTGGCGCTGTGGCTTAGTTGGTTAAAGCGCCTGTCTAGTAAACAGGAGATCCTGGGTTCGAATCCCAGCAGTGCCTAACCTGTGGGTTGTAGGAGTAGTCATTTGAACTTTTCCGATATAAAAGTCTCTGCAGGACAGACAGCCTGGACTTCTAGGTAGTAAAGCGAAGGCTTTAAAAAGGTTGTTGCTGACTCCCGCCAGAGTCACGAATGGTGTCCCTTTGCTTAGACGTCTTTGCAAGACAGTCATTTGCTTCCACCTGGCGTTTTCAAACTTCTTTCAGAAGCCTACCCAGGACATTTTTTCTTGTTTTCCTTACTGGACTCAGCCCAGTCAGATCAGAGAGTATGTTACTAATCAGTCAATTAGTTAATTCACCTGTTACAAATGAGAAAGATAACAGAAAATGTGGTGCAGAGAGGCTTCGAGAATGGTTTTAATGCCCCTGGCTTAGGCCAAAATCAGAAGAAATTTCAAGAAACGTTTGAGATACAAGTATTGAGAGTGTAGAGCCAAAGTCAAATGAGTTCAGACATTCCCTTGCGGCCCGAACGCCCCCTTATGTTTTGGAAATAATCCTCATACCTCTAAGGGACCTCTTTCAGGATGTAATCAGCTATTTGCGACCTCTTTTAGACTTTTTATGCAAACAATTTGCACTTTGCTTAGCAACAGGCGCTGTGGCTTAGTTGGTCAAAGCGCCTGTCTCGTAAACAGGAGATCCTGGGTTCAAATCCCAGCAGTGCCTAGGCCACAGGATATGGGAGTGCTTGTTTTAATACATATTCACATACGATAGTCTTCGCATGCCGAACAGCGAGCATCGGCGCAAAACTGGAAAACTAAGAAGTGCCGCACAGGCGATAGTTGCTTGAAGTGCGGCGTTTTACGGTTCTGCGGCGCAATGGATAGGACATTGGACTTCTAGGATTCCAATGGAGGGATTCCAAGGTTGTGGGTTTGAGTCCCACCAGAGTCGTGAATGGTCTCTTTTACTCAGGAGTCTTTGTGAGTCAGACAAATGCTTGAAATATCAGATCAGCTGAAAGCATAGCAAAAATTGCTTTCCAAATCTCCTCGCTGAGACAGCATTTAGATGGATTGTAACTGGAGGTTCCAGAAACATTGGAGACACAAGTATTGAGAGTTTAGATCCGAGGAAACGATTTCAGACATTCCCTCATCCTTCAACAGAGGCCTGAATGTCCCTCTGGTTTTGGAAATAATCCCGTAACCTCTAAGGGACCTCTTTCATGATGTAATCAGCTATTTTCCTGACGGGCCACCTCTTTTAGACTTTTCATACCAACCAATTTGCAGCAGGCTTTACACCTGGCGCTGTGGCTTAGTTGGTCAAAGCGCCTGTCTTGTAAACAGGAGATCCTGGGTTCGAATCCCAGCAGCGCCTATGCCACAGAACGTGAGGGTGCTCCATTACGCTTTTCACCTACGAAAATCTTTGCATGCCCAGCAGTGCATATCTGCACCAAGCTGGAAATCTAAAAAGCGACTCGAAGCGCGGCTCTGTGGCGCAATGGATAGCGCATTGGACTTCTAGGTTGCGAATGGAGGTATTCAAAGGTTGTGGGTTCGAGTCCCACCAGAGTCGTGGTTAGCCTCTTTTGCTCAAATTTCTTTGTAAGACAAGCATGTGCTTAAACCTGGGTCCACAAACTACTTCAGAAGCCTACCCTTCATGTTCTGCTTTTTTCCCTTATTGGGCACACCCAAGTCGGATCATAGAGTACTCTACTAATTAGCTCAATTCACCTGTCTCAATTAAGGGAGATAACAAGAATGGTTTGAAAACCACTTGCTTAGGCCAAAATCTGCTACTACCTATTGTTGGCTACCTACCTGGCAAAAATTGCCTTCCATTTCTCCTAGGTGAGACAGCGTTTAGATGTACTGTAACTGGAGGTTCACGAAAACATTTGAGACACGAGTATTGAGAGTTTAGATCCAAAAGGAAATGATCTGAGATATGCCCTCATCACCGAACAGAAGCCTGCGCACGTTTCAGGTTTTGGAAATAATCCTCGAACCTCAAAACGACCTATTCCAGGATGTAATCAGCTATTTTCCACACGTGCTACTACCTCTTTTAGACTTTGGCTACAAAAGTTCTGAGCCAGGGGCCAGTACCTGGCGCTGTGGCTTAGTTGGTTAAAGCGCCTGTCTAGTAAACAGGAGATCCTGGGTTCGAATCCCAGCAGTGCCTAACCTGTGGGTTGTAGGAGTAGTCATTTGAACTTTTCCGATATAAAAGTCTCTGCAGGAAAGACCGCCTGGACTTCTAGGTGGTAAACGAAGGCTTTAAAAAGGTTGTTGCTGAGTCACGAATGGTGTCCCTTTAATTAGACGTCTTTGCAAGACAGTCATTTGCTTCCACCTGGCGTTTTCAAACTTCTTTCAGAAGCCTACCCAGGACATTTTTTCTTGTTTTCCTTACTGGACTCAGCCCAGTCAGATCAGAGAGTATGTTACTAATCAGTCAATTAGTTAATTCACCTGTTACAAATGAGAAAGATAACAGAAAATGTGGTGCAGAGAGGCTTCGAGAATGGTTTTAATGCCCCTGGCTTAGGCCAAAATCAGAAGAAATTTCAAGAAACGTTTGAGATACAAGTATTGAGAGTGTAGAGCCAAAGTCAAATGAGTTCAGACATTCCCTTGCGGCCCGAACGCCCCCTTATGTTTTGGAAATAATCCTCATACCTCTAAGGGACCTCTTTCAGGATGTAATCAGCTATTTGCGACCTCTTTTAGACTTTTTATGCAAACAATTTGCACTTTGCTTAGCAACAGGCGCTGTGGCTTAGTTGGTCAAAGCGCCTGTCTCGTAAACAGGAGATCCTGGGTTCAAATCCCAGCAGTGCCTAGGCCACAGGATATGGGAGTGCTTGTTTTAATACATATTCACATACGATAGTCTTCGCATGCCGAACAGCGAGCATCGGCGCAAAACTGGAAAACTAAGAAGTGCCGCACAGGCGATAGTTGCTTGAAGTGCGGCGTTTACGGTTCTGCGGCGCAATGGATAGGACATTGGACTTCTAGGATTCCAATGGAGGGATTCCAAGGTTGTGGGTTTGAGTCCCACCAGAGTCGTGAATGGTCTCTTTTACTCAGGAGTCTTTGTGAGTCAGACAAATGCTTGAAATATCAGATCAGCTGAAAGCATAGCAAAAATTGCTTTCCAAATCTCCTCGCTGAGACAGCATTTAGATGGATTGTAACTGGAGGTTCCAGAAACATTGGAGACACAAGTATTGAGAGTTTAGATCCGAAGGGAAACGATTTCAGACATTCCCTCATCCTTCAACAGAGGCCTGAATGTCCCTCTGGTTTTGGAAATAATCCCGTAACCTCTAAGGGACCTCTTTCATGATGTAATCAGCTATTTTCCTGACGGGCCACCTCTTTTAGACTTTTCATACCAACCAATTTGCAGCAGGCTTTACACCTGGCGCTGTGGCTTAGTTGGTCAAAGCGCCTGTCTTGTAAACAGGAGATCCTGGGTTCGAATCCCAGCAGCGCCTATGCCACAGAACGTGAGGGTGCTCCATTACGCTTTTCACCTACGAAAATCTTTGCATGCCCAGCAGTGCATATCTGCACCAAGCTGGAAATCTAAAAAGCGACTCGAAGCGCGGCTCTGTGGCGCAATGGATAGCGCATTGGACTTCTAGGTTGCGAATGGAGGTATTCAAAGGTTGTGGGTTCGAGTCCCACCAGAGTCGTGGTTAGCCTCTTTTGCTCAAATTTCTTTGTAAGACAAGCATGTGCTTAAACCTGGGTCCACAAACTACTTCAGAAGCCTACCCTTCATGTTCTGCTTTTTTCCCTTATTGGGCACACCCAAGTCGGATCATAGAGTACTCTACTAATTAGCTCAATTCACCTGTCTCAATTAAGGGAGATAACAAGAATGGTTTGAAAACCACTTGCTTAGGCCAAAATCTGCTACTACCTATTGTTGGCTACCTACCTGGCAAAAATTGCCTTCCATTTCTCCTAGGTGAGACAGCGTTTAGATGTACTGTAACTGGAGGTTCACGAAAACATTTGAGACACGAGTATTGAGAGTTTAGATCCAAAAGGAAATGATCTGAGATATGCCCTCATCACCGAACAGAAGCCTGCACACGTTTCAGGTTTTGGAAATAATCCTCGAACCTCAAAACGACCTATTCCAGGATGTAATCAGCTATTTTCCACACGTGCTACTACCTCTTTTAGACTTTGGCTACAAAAGTTCTGAGCCAGGGCCAGTACCTGGCGCTGTGGCTTAGTTGGTTAAAGCGCCTGTCTAGTAAACAGGAGATCCTGGGTTCGAATCCCAGCAGTGCCTAACCTGTGGGTTGTAGGAGTAGTCATTTGAACTTTTCCGATATAAAAGTCTCTGCAGGACAGACAGCCTGGACTTCTAGGTGGTAAACGAAGGCTTTAAAAGGTTGTTGCTGACTCCCGCCAGAGTCACGAATGGTGTCCCTTTGCTTAGACGTCTTTGCAAGACAGTCATTTGCTTCCACCTGGCGTTTTCAAACTTCTTTCAGAAGCCTACCCAGGACATTTTTCTTGTTTTCCTTACTGGACTCAGCCCAGTCAGATCAGAGAGTATGTTACTAATCAGTCAATTAGTTAATTCACCTGTTACAAATGAGAAAGATAACAGAAAATGTGGTGCAGAGAGGCTTGAGAATGGTTTTAATGCCCTGGCTTAGGCCAAAATCAGAAGAAATTTCAAGAAACGTTTGAGATACAAGTATTGAGAGTGTAGAGCCAAAGTCAAATGAGTTCAGACATTCCCTTGGCCCGAACGCCCCTTATGTTTTGGAAATAATCCTCATACCTCTAAGGGACCTCTTTCAGGATGTAATCAGCTATTTACCTCTTTTAGACTTTTATGCAAACAATTTGCACTTTGCTTAGCAACAGGCGCTGTGGCTTAGTTGGTCAAAGCGCCTGTCTCGTAAACAGGAGATCCTGGGTTCAAATCCCAGCAGTGCCTAGGCCACAGGATATGGGAGTGCTTGTTTTAATACATATTCACATACGATAGTCTTCGCATGCCGAACAGCGAGCATCGGCGCAAAACTGGAAAACTAAGAAGTGCCGCACAGGCGATAGTTGCTTGAAGTGCGGCGTTTTACGGTTCTGCGGCGCAATGGATAGGACATTGGACTTCTAGGATTCCAATGGAGGGATTCCAAGGTTGTGGGTTTGAGTCCCACCAGAGTCGTGAATGGTCTCTTTTACTCAGGAGTCTTTGTGAGTCAGACAAATGCTTGAAATATCAGATCAGCTGAAAGCATAGCAAAAATTGCTTTCCAAATCTCCTAGCTGAGACAGCATTTAGATGGATTGTAACTGGAGGTTCCAGAAACATTGGAGACACAAGTATTGAGAGTTTAGATCCGAAGGGAAACGATTTCAGACATTCCCTCATCCTTCAACAGAGGCCTGAATGTCCCTCTGGTTTTGGAAATAATCCCGTAACCTCTAAGGGACCTCTTTCATGATGTAATCAGCTATTTTCCTGACGGGCCACCTCTTTTAGACTTTTCATACCAACCAATTTGCAGCAGGCTTTACACCTGGCGCTGTGGCTTAGTTGGTCAAAGCGCCTGTCTTGTAAACAGGAGATCCTGGGTTCGAATCCCAGCAGCGCCTATGCCACAGAACGTGAGGGTGCTCCATTACGCTTTTCACCTACGAAAATCTTTGCATGCCCAGCAGTGCATATCTGCACCAAGCTGGAAATCTAAAAAGCGACTCGAAGCGCGGCTCTGTGGCGCAATGGATAGCGCATTGGACTTCTAGGTTGCGAATGGAGGTATTCAAAGGTTGTGGGTTCGAGTCCCACCAGAGTCGTGGTTAGCCTCTTTTGCTCAAATTTCTTTGTAAGACAAGCATGTGCTTAAACCTGGGTCCACAAACTACTTCAGAAGCCTACCCTTCATGTTCTGCTTTTTCCCTTATTGGGCACACCCAAGTCGGATCATAGAGTACTCTACTAATTAGCTCAATTCACCTGTCTCAATTAAGGGAGATAACAAGAATGGTTTGAAAACCACTTGCTTAGGCCAAAATCTGCTACTACCTATTGTTGGCTACCTACCTGGCAAAAATTGCCTTCCATTTCTCCTAGGTGAGACAGCGTTTAGATGTACTGTAACTGGAGGTTCACGAAAACATTTGAGACACGAGTATTGAGAGTTTAGATCCAAAAGGAAATGATCTGAGATATGCCCTCATCACCGAACAGAAGCCTGCGCACGTTTCAGGTTTTGGAAATAATCCTCGAACCTCAAAACGACCTATTCCAGGATGTAATCAGCTATTTTCCACACGTGCTACTACCTCTTTTAGACTTTGGCTACAAAAGTTCTGAGCCAGGGCCAGTACCTGGCGCTGTGGCTTAGTTGGTTAAAGCGCCTGTCTAGTAAACAGGAGATCCTGGGTTCGAATCCCAGCAGTGCCTAACCTGTGGGTTGTAGGAGTAGTCATTTGAACTTTTCCGATATAAAAGTCTCTGCAGGACAGACAGCCTGGACTTCTAGGTGGTAAACGAAGGCTTTAAAAGGTTGTTGCTGACTCCGCCAGAGTCACGAATGGTGTCCCTTTGCTTAGATGTCTTTGCAAGACAGTCATTTGCTTCCACCTGGCGTTTTCAAACTTCTTTCAGAAGCCTACCCAGGACATTTTTCTTGTTTTCCTTACTGGACTCAGCCCAGTCAGATCAGAGAGTATGTTACTAATCAGTCAATTAGTTAATTCACCTGTTACAAATGAGAAAGATAACAGAAAATGTGGTGCAGAGAGGCTTGAGAATGGTTTTAATGCCCCTGGCTTAGGCCAAAATCAGAAGAAATTTCAAGAAACGTTTGAGATACAAGTATTGAGAGTGTAGAGCCAAAGTCAAATGAGTTCAGACATTCCCTTGGCCCGAACGCCCCTTATGTTTTGGAAATAATCCTCATACCTCTAAGGGACCTCTTTCAGGATGTAATCAGCTATTTGCGACCTCTTTTAGACTTTTTATGCAAACAATTTGCACTTTGCTTAGCAACAGGCGCTGTGGCTTAGTTGGTCAAAGCGCCTGTCTCGTAAACAGGAGATCCTGGGTTCAAATCCCAGCAGTGCCTAGGCCACAGGATATGGGAGTGCTTGTTTTAATACATATTCACATACGATAGTCTTCGCATGCCGAACAGCGAGCATCGGCGCAAAACTGGAAAACTAAGAAGTGCCGCACAGGCGATAGTTGCTTGAAGTGCGGCGTTTCACGGTTCTGCGGCGCAATGGATAGGACATTGGACTTCTAGGATTCCAATGGAGGGATTCCAAGGTTGTGGGTTTGAGTCCCACCAGAGTCGTGAATGGTCTCTTTTACTCAGGAGTCTTTGTGAGTCAGACAAATGCTTGAAATATCAGATCAGCTGAAAGCATAGCAAAAATTGCTTTCCAAATCTCCTAGCTGAGACAGCATTTAGATGGATTGTAACTGGAGGTTCCAGAAACATTGGAGACACAAGTATTGAGAGTTTAGATCCGAGGAAACGATTTCAGACATTCCCTCATCCTTCAACAGAGGCCTGAATGTCCCTCTGGTTTTGGAAATAATCCCGTAACCTCTAAGGGACCTCTTTCATGATGTAATCAGCTATTTTCCTGACGGCCACACTCTTTTAGACTTTTCATACCAACCAATTTGCAGCAGGCTTTACACCTGGCGCTGTGGCTTAGTTGGTCAAAGCGCCTGTCTTGTAAACAGGAGATCCTGGGTTCGAATCCCAGCAGCGCCTATGCCACAGAACGTGAGGGTGCTCCATTACGCTTTTCACCTACGAAAATCTTTGCATGCCCAGCAGTGCATATCTGCACCAAGCTGGAAATCTAAAAAGCGACTCGAAGCGGCTCTGTGGCGCAATGGATAGCGCATTGGACTTCTAGGTTGCGAATGGAGGTATTCAAAGGTTGTGGGTTCGAGTCCCACCAGAGTCGTGGTTAGCCTCTTTTGCTCAAATTTCTTTGTAAGACAAGCATGTGCTTAAACCTGGGTCCACAAACTACTTCAGAAGCCTACCCTTCATGTTCTGCTTTTTTCCCTTATTGGGCACACCCAAGTCGGATCATAGAGTACTCTACTAATTAGCTCAATTCACCTGTCTCAATTAAGGGAGATAACAAGAATGGTTTGAAAACCACTTGCTTAGGCCAAAATCTGCTACTACCTATTGTTGGCTACCTACCTGGCAAAAATTGCCTTCCATTTCTCCTAGGTGAGACAGCGTTTAGATGTACTGTAACTGGAGGTTCACGAAAACATTTGAGACACGAGTATTGAGAGTTTAGATCCAAAAGGAAATGATCTGAGATATGCCCTCATCACCGAACAGAAGCCTGCACACGTTTCAGGTTTTGGAAATAATCCTCGAACCTCAAAACGACCTATTCCAGGATGTAATCAGCTATTTTCCACACGTGCTACTACCTCTTTTAGACTTTGGCTACAAAAGTTCTGAGCCAGGGCCAGTACCTGGCGCTGTGGCTTAGTTGGTTAAAGCGCCTGTCTAGTAAACAGGAGATCCTGGGTTCGAATCCCAGCAGTGCCTAACCTGTGGGTTGTAGGAGTAGTCATTTGAACTTTTCCGATATAAAAGTCTCTGCAGGACAGACAGCCTGGACTTCTAGGTGGTAAACGAAGGCTTTAAAAAGGTTGTTGCTGACTCCCGCCAGAGTCACGAATGGTGTCCCTTTGCTTAGACGTCTTTGCAAGACAGTCATTTGCTTCCACCTGGCGTTTTCAAACTTCTTTCAGAAGCCTACCCAGGACATTTTTCTTGTTTTCCTTACTGGACTCAGCCCAGTCAGATCAGAGAGTATGTTACTAATCAGTCAATTAGTTAATTCACCTGTTACAAATGAGAAAGATAACAGAAAATGTGGTGCAGAGAGGCTTCGAGAATGGTTTTAATGCCCCTGGCTTAGGCCAAAATCAGAAGAAATTTCAAGAAACGTTTGAGATACAAGTATTGAGAGTGTAGAGCCAAAGTCAAATGAGTTCAGACATTCCCTTGCGGCCCGAACGCCCCTATGTTTTGGAAATAATCCTCATACCTCTAAGGGACCTCTTTCAGGATGTAATCAGCTATTTGCGACCTCTTTTAGACTTTTTATGCAAACAATTTGCACTTTGCTTAGCAACAGGCGCTGTGGCTTAGTTGGTCAAAGCGCCTGTCTCGTAAACAGGAGATCCTGGGTTCAAATCCCAGCAGTGCCTAGGCCACAGGATATGGGAGTGCTTGTTTTAATACATATTCACATACGATAGTCTTCGCATGCCGAACAGCGAGCATCGGCGCAAAACTGGAAAACTAAGAAGTGCCGCACAGGCGATAGTTGCTTGAAGTGCGGCGTTTACGGTTCTGCGGCGCAATGGATAGGACATTGGACTTCTAGGATTCCAATGGAGGGATTCCAAGGTTGTGGGTTTGAGTCCCACCAGAGTCGTGAATGGTCTCTTTTACTCAGGAGTCTTTGTGAGTCAGACAAATGCTTGAAATATCAGATCAGCTGAAAGCATAGCAAAAATTGCTTTCCAAATCTCCTAGCTGAGACAGCATTTAGATGGATTGTAACTGGAGGTTCCAGAAACATTGGAGACACAAGTATTGAGAGTTTAGATCCGAAGGGAAACGATTTCAGACATTCCCTCATCCTTCAACAGAGGCCTGAATGTCCCTCTGGTTTTGGAAATAATCCCGTAACCTCTAAGGGACCTCTTTCATGATGTAATCAGCTATTTTCCTGACGGGCCACCTCTTTTAGACTTTTCATACCAACCAATTTGCAGCAGGCTTTACACCTGGCGCTGTGGCTTAGTTGGTCAAAGCGCCTGTCTTGTAAACAGGAGATCCTGGGTTCGAATCCCAGCAGCGCCTATGCCACAGAGCGTGAGGGTGCTCCATTCGCTTTTCACCTCACGAAAATCTTTGCATGCCCAGCAGTGCATATCTGCACCAAGCTGGAAATCTAAGCGACTCGAGCGCGGCTCTGTGGGCGCAATGGATAGCGCATTGGACTTCTAGGTTGCGAATGGAGGTATTCAAAGGTTGTGGGTTCGAGTCCCACCAGAGTCGTGGTTAGCCTCTTTTGCTCAAATTTCTTTGTAAGACAAGCATGTGCTTAAACCTGGGTCCACAAACTACTTCAGAAGCCTACCCTTCATGTTCTGCTTTTTTCCTTATTGGGCACACCCAAGTCGGATCATAGAGTACTCTACTAATTAGCTCAATTCACCTGTCTCAATTAAGGGAGATAACAAGAATGGTTTGAAAACCACTTGCTTAGGCCAAAATCTGCTACTACCTATTGTTGGCTACCTACCTGGCAAAAATTGCCTTCCATTTCTCCTAGGTGAGACAGCGTTTAGATGTACTGTAACTGGAGGTTCACGAAAACATTTGAGACACGAGTATTGAGAGTTTAGATCCAAAAGGAAATGATCTGAGATATGCCCTCATCACCGAACAGAAGCCTGCACGTTTCAGGTTTTGGAAATAATCCTCGAACCTCAAAACGACCTATTCCAGGATGTAATCAGCTATTTTCCACACGTGCTACTACCTCTTTTAGACTTTGGCTACAAAAGTTCTGAGCCAGGGCCAGTACCTGGCGCTGTGGCTTAGTTGGTTAAAGCGCCTGTCTAGTAAACAGGAGATCCTGGGTTCGAATCCCAGCAGTGCCTAACCTGTGGGTTGTAGGAGTAGTCATTTGAACTTTTCCGATATAAAAGTCTCTGCAGGACAGACAGCCTGGACTTCTAGGTGGTAAACGAAGGCTTTAAAAAGGTTGTTGCTGAGTCACGAATGGTGTCCCTTTGATTAGACGTCTTTGCAAGACAGTCATTTGCTTCCACCTGGCGTTTTCAAACTTCTTTCAGAAGCCTACCCAGGACATTTTTCTTGTTTTCCTTACTGGACTCAGCCCAGTCAGATCAGAGAGTATGTTACTAATCAGTCAATTAGTTAATTCACCTGTTACAAATGAGAAAGATAACAGAAAATGTGGTGCAGAGAGGCTTCGAGAATGGTTTTAATGCCCTGGCTTAGGCCAAAATCAGAAGAAATTTCAAGAAACGTTTGAGATACAAGTATTGAGAGTGTAGAGCCAAAGTCAAATGAGTTCAGACATTCCCTTGCGGCCCGAACGCCCCCTTATGTCTTGGAAATAATCCTCATACCTCTAAGGGACCTCTTTCAGGATGTAATCAGCTATTTGCGACCTCTTTTAGACTTTTTATGCAAACAATTTGCACTTTGCTTAGCAACAGGCGCTGTGGCTTAGTTGGTCAAAGCGCCTGTCTCGTAAACAGGAGATCCTGGGTTCAAATCCCAGCAGTGCCTAGGCCACAGGATATGGGAGTGCTTGTTTTAATACATATTCACATACGATAGTCTTCGCATGCCGAACAGCGAGCATCGGCGCAAAACTGGAAAACTAAGAAGTGCCGCACAGGCGATAGTTGCTTGAAGTGCGGCGTTTTACGGTTCTGCGGCGCAATGGATAGGACATTGGACTTCTAGGATTCCAATGGAGGGATTCCAAGGTTGTGGGTTTGAGTCCCACCAGAGTCGTGAATGGTCTCTTTTACTCAGGAGTCTTTGTGAGTCAGACAAATGCTTGAAATATCAGATCAGCTGAAAGCATAGCAAAAATTGCTTTCCAAATCTCCTAGCTGAGACAGCATTTAGATGGATTGTAACTGGAGGTTCCAGAAACATTGGAGACACAAGTATTGAGAGTTTAGATCCGAGGAAACGATTTCAGACATTCCCTCATCCTTCAACAGAGGCCTGAATGTCCCTCTGGTTTTGGAAATAATCCCGTAACCTCTAAGGGACCTCTTTCATGATGTAATCAGCTATTTTCCTGACGGGCCACCTCTTTTAGACTTTTCATACCAACCAATTTGCAGCAGGCTTTACACCTGGCGCTGTGGCTTAGTTGGTCAAAGCGCCTGTCTTGTAAACAGGAGATCCTGGGTTCGAATCCCAGCAGCGCCTATGCCACAGAGCGTGAGGTGCTCCATTACGCTTTTCACCTCTGAAAATCTTTGCATGCCCAGCAGTGCATATCTGCACCAAGCTGGAAATCTAGAAAGCGCGGCTCTGTGGCGCAATGGATAGCGCATTGGACTTCTAGGTTGCGAATGGAGGTATTCAAAGGTTGTGGGTTCGAGTCCCACCAGAGTCGTGGTTAGCCTCTTTTGCTCAAATTTCTTTGTAAGACAAGCATGTGCTTAAACCTGGGTCCACAAACTACTTCAGAAGCCTACCCTTCATGTTCTGCTTTTTTCCTTATTGGGCACACCCAAGTCGGATCATAGAGTACTCTACTAATTAGCTCAATTCACCTGTCTCAATTAAGGGAGATAACAAGAATGGTTTGAAAACCACTTGCTTAGGCCAAAATCTGCTACTACCTATTGTTGGCTACCTACCTGGCAAAAATTGCCTTCCATTTCTCCTAGGTGAGACAGCGTTTAGATGTACTGTAACTGGAGGTTCACGAAAACATTTGAGACACGAGTATTGAGAGTTTAGATCCAAAAGGAAATGATCTGAGATATGCCCTCATCACCGAACAGAAGCCTGCACGTTTCAGGTTTTGGAAATAATCCTCGAACCTCAAAACGACCTATTCCAGGATGTAATCAGCTATTTTCCACACGTGCTACTACCTCTTTTAGACTTTGGCTACAAAAGTTCTGAGCCAGGGCCAGTACCTGGCGCTGTGGCTTAGTTGGTTAAAGCGCCTGTCTAGTAAACAGGAGATCCTGGGTTCGAATCCCAGCAGTGCCTAACCTGTGGGTTGTAGGAGTAGTCATTTGAACTTTTCCGATATAAAAGTCTCTGCAGGACAGACAGCCTGGACTTCTAGGTGGTAAACGAAGGCTTTAAAAAGGTTGTTGCTGACTCCCGCCAGAGTCACGAATGGTGTCCCTTTGCTTAGACGTCTTTGCAAGACAGTCATTTGCTTCCACCTGGCGTTTTCAAACTTCTTTCAGAAGCCTACCCAGGACATTTTTTCTTGTTTTCCTTACTGGACTCAGCCCAGTCAGATCAGAGAGTATGTTACTAATCAGTCAATTAGTTAATTCACCTGTTACAAATGAGAAAGATAACAGAAAATGTGGTGCAGAGAGGCTTCGAGAATGGTTTTAATGCCCCTGGCTTAGGCCAAAATCAGAAGAAATTTCAAGAAACGTTTGAGATACAAGTATTGAGAGTGTAGAGCCAAAGTCAAATGAGTTCAGACATTCCCTTGCGGCCCGAACGCCCCCTTATGTCTTGGAAATAATCCTCATACCTCTAAGGGACCTCTTTCAGGATGTAATCAGCTATTTGCGACCTCTTTTAGACTTTTTTTATGCAAACAATTTGCACTTTGCTTAGCAACAGGCGCTGTGGCTTAGTTGGTCAAAGCGCCTGTCTCGTAAACAGGAGATCCTGGGTTCAAATCCCAGCAGTGCCTAGGCCACAGGATATGGGAGTGCTTGTTTTAATACATATTCACATACGATAGTCTTCGCATGCCGAACAGCGAGCATCGGCGCAAAACTGGAAAACTAAGAAGTGCCGCACAGGCGATAGTTGCTTGAAGTGCGGCGTTTTACGGTTCTGCGGCGCAATGGATAGGACATTGGACTTCTAGGATTCCAATGGAGGGATTCCAAGGTTGTGGGTTTGAGTCCCACCAGAGTCGTGAATGGTCTCTTTTACTCAGGAGTCTTTGTGAGTCAGACAAATGCTTGAAATATCAGATCAGCTGAAAGCATAGCAAAAATTGCTTTCCAAATCTCCTCGCTGAGACAGCATTTAGATGGATTGTAACTGGAGGTTCCAGAAACATTGGAGACACAAGTATTGAGAGTTTAGATCCGAAGGGAAACGATTTCAGACATTCCCTCATCCTTCAACAGAGGCCTGAATGTCCCTCTGGTTTTGGAAATAATCCCGTAACCTCTAAGGGACCTCTTTCATGATGTAATCAGCTATTTTCCTGACGGGCCACCTCTTTTAGACTTTTCATACCATCCAATTTGCACCAGGCTTTACACCTGGCGCTGTGGCTTAGTTGGTCAAAGCGCCTGTCTTGTAAACAGGAGATCCTGGGTTCGAATCCCAGCAGCGCCTATGCCACAGAACGTGAGGGTGCTCCATTACGCTTTTCACCTACGAAAATCTTTGCATGCCCAGCAGTGCATATCTGCACCAAGCTGGAAATCTAAAAAGCGACTCGAAGCGCGGCTCTGTGGCGCAATGGATAGCGCATTGGACTTCTAGGTTGCGAATGGAGGTATTCAAAGGTTGTGGGTTCGAGTCCCACCAGAGTCGTGGTTAGCCTCTTTTGCTCAAATTTCTTTGTAAGACAAGCATGTGCTTAAACCTGGGTCCACAAACTACTTCAGAAGCCTACCCTTCATGTTCTGCTTTTTTCCCTTATTGGGCACACCCAAGTCGGATCATAGAGTACTCTACTAATTAGCTCAATTCACCTGTCTCAATTAAGGGAGATAACAAGAATGGTTTGAAAACCACTTGCTTAGGCCAAAATCTGCTACTACCTATTGTTGGCTACCTACCTGGCAAAAATTGCCTTCCATTTCTCCTAGGTGAGACAGCGTTTAGATGTACTGTAACTGGAGGTTCACGAAAACATTTGAGACACGAGTATTGAGAGTTTAGATCCAAAAGGAAATGATCTGAGATATGCCCTCATCACCGAACAGAAGCCTGCACGCTTTCAGGTTTTGGAAATAATCCTCGAACCTCAAAACGACCTATTCCAGGATGTAATCAGCTATTTTCCACACGTGCTACTACCTCTTTTAGACTTTGGCTACAAAAGTTCTGAGCCAGGGCCAGTACCTGGCGCTGTGGCTTAGTTGGTTAAAGCGCCTGTCTAGTAAACAGGAGATCCTGGGTTCGAATCCCAGCAGTGCCTAACCTGTGGGTTGTAGGAGTAGTCATTTGAACTTTTCCGATATAAAAGTCTCTGCAGGACAGACAGCCTGGACTTCTAGGTGGTAAACGAAGGCTTTAAAAGGTTGTTGCTGACTCCCGCCAGAGTCACGAATGGTGTCCCTTTGCTTAGGCGTCTTTGCAAGACAGTCATTTGCTTCCACCTGGCGTTTTCAAACTTCTTTCAGAAGCCTACCCAGGACATTTTTCTTGTTTTCCTTACTGGACTCAGCCCAGTCAGATCAGAGAGTATGTTACTAATCAGTCAATTAGTTAATTCACCTGTTACAAATGAGAAAGATAACAGAAAATGTGGTGCAGAGAGGCTTCGAGAATGGTTTTAATGCCCCTGGCTTAGGCCAAAATCAGAAGAAATTTCAAGAAACGTTTGAGATACAAGTATTGAGAGTGTAGAGCCAAAGTCAAATGAGTTCAGACATTCCCTTAACGGCCCCCTTATGTTTTGGAAATAATCCTCATACCTCTAAGGGACCTCTTTCAGGATGTAATCAGCTATTTGCGACCTCTTTTAGACTTTTTTTATGCAAACAATTTGCACTTGGCTTAGCAACAGGCGCTGTGGCTTAGTTGGTCAAAGCGCCTGTCTCGTAAACAGGAGATCCTGGGTTCAAATCCCAGCAGTGCCTAGGCCACAGGATATGGGAGTGCTTGTTTTAATACATATTCACATACGATAGTCTTCGCATGCCGAACAGCGAGCATCGGCGCAAAACTGGAAAACTAAGAAGTGCCGCACAGGCGATAGTTGCTTGAAGTGCGGCGTTTTACGGTTCTGCGGCGCAATGGATAGGACATTGGACTTCTAGGATTCCAATGGAGGGATTCCAAGGTTGTGGGTTTGAGTCCCACCAGAGTCGTGAATGGTCTCTTTTACTCAGGAGTCTTTGTGAGTCAGACAAATGCTTGAAATATCAGATCAGCTGAAAGCATAGCAAAAATTGCTTTCCAAATCTCCTCGCTGAGACAGCATTTAGATGGATTGTAACTGGAGGTTCCAGAAACATTGGAGACACAAGTATTGAGAGTTTAGATCCGAGGAAACGATTTCAGACATTCCCTCATCCTTCAACAGAGGCCTGAATGTCCCTCTGGTTTTGGAAATAATCCCGTAACCTCTAAGGGACCTCTTTCATGATGTAATCAGCTATTTTCCTGACGGGCTACCTCTTTTAGACTTTTCATACCATCCAATTTGCAGCAGGCTTTACACCTGGCGCTGTGGCTTAGTTGGTCAAAGCGCCTGTCTTGTAAACAGGAGATCCTGGGTTCGAATCCCAGCAGCGCCTATGCCACAGAACGTGAGGGTGCTCCATTCGCTTTTCACCTCTGAAAATCTTTGCATGCCCAGCAGTGCATATCTGCACCAAGCTGGAAATCTAAAAAGCGACTCGGCGCGGCTCTGTGGCGCAATGGATAGCGCATTGGACTTCTAGGTTGCGAATGGAGGTATTCAAAGGTTGTGGGTTCGAGTCCCACCAGAGTCGTGGTTAGCCTCTTTTGCTCAAATTTCTTTGTAAGACAAGCATGTGCTTAAACCTGGGTCCACAAACTACTTCAGAAGCCTACCCTTCATGTTCTGCTTTTTTCCCCTTATTGGGCACACCCAAGTCGGATCATAGAGTACTCTACTAATTAGCTCAATTCACCTGTCTCAATTAAGGGAGATAACAAGAATGGTTTGAAAACCACTTGCTTAGGCCAAAATCTGCTACTACCTATTGTTGGCTACCTACCTGGCAAAAATTGCCTTCCATTTCTCCTAGGTGAGACAGCGTTTAGATGTACTGTAACTGGAGGTTCACGAAAACATTTGAGACACGAGTATTGAGAGTTTAGATCCAAAAGGAAATGATCTGAGATATGCCCTCATCACCGAACAGAAGCCTGCGCACGTTTCAGGTTTTGGAAATAATCCTCGAACCTCAAAACGACCTATTCCAGGATGTAATCAGCTATTTTCCACACGTGCTACTACCTCTTTTAGACTTTGGCTACAAAGTTCTGAGCCAGGGCCAGTACCTGGCGCTGTGGCTTAGTTGGTTAAAGCGCCTGTCTAGTAAACAGGAGATCCTGGGTTCGAATCCCAGCAGTGCCTAACCTGTGGGTTGTAGGAGTAGTCATTTGAACTTTTCCGATATAAAAGTCTCTGCAGGACAGACAGCCTGGACTTCTAGGTGGTAAACGAAGGCTTTAAAAAGGTTGTTGCTGACTCCCGCCAGAGTCACGAATGGTGTCCCTTTGCTTAGACGTCTTTGCAAGACAGTCATTTGCTTCCACCTGGCGTTTTCAAACTTCTTTCAGAAGCCTACCCAGGACATTTTTCTTGTTTTCCTTACTGGACTCAGCCCAGTCAGATCAGAGAGTATGTTACTAATCAGTCAATTAGTTAATTCACCTGTTACAAATGAGAAAGATAACAGAAAATGTGGTGCAGAGAGGCTTCGAGAATGGTTTTAATGCCCTGGCTTAGGCCAAAATCAGAAGAAATTTCAAGAAACGTTTGAGATACAAGTATTGAGAGTGTAGAGCCAAAGTCAAATGAGTTCAGACATTCCCTTGCGGCCCGAACGCCCCCTTATGTTTTGGAAATAATCCTCATACCTCTAAGGGACCTCTTTCAGGATGTAATCAGCTATTTGCGACCTCTTTTAGACTTTTTATGCAAACAATTTGCACTTTGCTTAGCAACAGGCGCTGTGGCTTAGTTGGTCAAAGCGCCTGTCTCGTAAACAGGAGATCCTGGGTTCAAATCCCAGCAGTGCCTAGGCCACAGGATATGGGAGTGCTTGTTTTAATACATATTCACATACGATAGTCTTCGCATGCCGAACAGCGAGCATCGGCGCAAAACTGGAAAACTAAGAAGTGCCGCTGGCGATAGTTGCTTGAAGTGCGGCGTTTTACGGTTCTCCGGCGCAATGGATAGGACATTGGACTTCTAGGATTCCAATGGAGGGATTCCAAGGTTGTGGGTTTGAGTCCCACCAGAGTCGTGAATGGTCTCTTTTACTCAGGAGTCTTTGTGAGTCAGACAAATGCTTGAAATATCAGATCAGCTGAAAGCATAGCAAAAATTGCTTTCCAAATCTCCTCGCTGAGACAGCATTTAGATGGATTGTAACTGGAGGTTCCAGAAACATTGGAGACACAAGTATTGAGAGTTTAGATCCGAAGGGAAACGATTTCAGACATTCCCTCATCCTTCAACAGAGGCCTGAATGTCCCTCTGGTTTTGGAAATAATCCCGTAACCTCTAAGGGACCTCTTTCATGATGTAATCAGCTATTTTCCTGACGGGCCACCTCTTTTAGACTTTTCATACCATCCAATTTGCAGCAGGCTTTACACCTGGCGCTGTGGCTTAGTTGGTCAAAGCGCCTGTCTTGTAAACAGGAGATCCTGGGTTCGAATCCCAGCAGCGCCTATGCCACAGAACGTGAGGGTGCTCCATTACGCTTTTCACCTACGAAAATCTTTGCATGCCCAGCAGTGCATATCTGCACCAAGCTGGAAATCTAAGCGACTTCGAGCGCGGCTCTGTGGCGCAATGGATAGCGCATTGGACTTCTAGGTTGCGAATGGAGGTATTCAAAGGTTGTGGGTTCGAGTCCCACCAGAGTCGTGGTTAGCCTCTTTTGCTCAAATTTCTTTGTAAGACAAGCATGTGCTTAAACCTGGGTCCACAAACTACTTCAGAAGCCTACCCTTCATGTTCTGCTTTTTCCCTTATTGGGCACACCCAAGTCGGATCATAGAGTACTCTACTAATTAGCTCAATTCACCTGTCTCAATTAAGGAGATAACAAGAATGGTTTGAAAACCACTTGCTTAGGCCAAAATCTGCTACTACCTATTGTTGGCTACCTACCTGGCAAAAATTGCCTTCCATTTCTCCTAGGTGAGACAGCGTTTAGATGTACTGTAACTGGAGGTTCACGAAAACATTTGAGACACGAGTATTGAGAGTTTAGATCCAAAAGGAAATGATCTGAGATATGCCCTCATCACCGAACAGAAGCCTGCACACGTTTCAGGTTTTGGAAATAATCCTCGAACCTCAAAACGACCTATTCCAGGATGTAATCAGCTATTTTCCACACGTGCTACTACCTCTTTTAGACTTTGGCTACAAAGTTCTGAGCCAGGGGCCAGTACCTGGCGCTGTGGCTTAGTTGGTTAAAGCGCCTGTCTAGTAAACAGGAGATCCTGGGTTCGAATCCCAGCAGTGCCTAACCTGTGGGTTGTAGGAGTAGTCATTTGAACTTTTCCGATATAAAAGTCTCTGCAGGACAGACAGCCTGGACTTCTAGGTGGTAAACGAAGGCTTTAAAAGGTTGTTGCTGACTCCGCCAGAGTCACGAATGGTGTCCCTTTGCTTAGACGTCTTTGCAAGACAGTCATTTGCTTCCACCTGGCGTTTTCAAACTTCTTTCAGAAGCCTACCCAGGACATTTTTCTTGTTTTCCTTACTGGACTCAGCCCAGTCAGATCAGAGAGTATGTTACTAATCAGTCAATTAGTTAATTCACCTGTTACAAATGAGAAAGATAACAGAAAATGTGGTGCAGAGAGGCTTGAGAATGGTTTTAATGCCCCTGGCTTAGGCCAAAATCAGAAGAAATTTCAAGAAACGTTTGAGATACAAGTATTGAGAGTGTAGAGCCAAAGTCAAATGAGTTCAGACATTCCCTTGGCCCGAACGCCCCCTTATGTTTTGGAAATAATCCTCATACCTCTAAGGGACCTCTTTCAGGATGTAATCAGCTATTTACCTCTTTTAGACTTTTTTTATGCAAACAATTTGCACTTGGCTTAGCAACAGGCGCTGTGGCTTAGTTGGTCAAAGCGCCTGTCTCGTAAACAGGAGATCCTGGGTTCAAATCCCAGCAGTGCCTAGGCCACAGGATATGGGAGTGCTTGTTTTAATACATATTCACATACGATAGTCTTCGCATGCCGAACAGCGAGCATCGGCGCAAAACTGGAAAACTAAGAAGTGCCGCACAGGCGATAGTTGCTTGAAGTGCGGCGTTTACGGTTCTGCGGGCGCAATGGATAGGACATTGGACTTCTAGGATTCCAATGGAGGGATTCCAAGGTTGTGGGTTTGAGTCCCACCAGAGTCGTGAATGGTCTCTTTTACTCAGGAGTCTTTGTGAGTCAGACAAATGCTTGAAATATCAGATCAGCTGAAAGCATAGCAAAAATTGCTTTCCAAATCTCCTAGCTGAGACAGCATTTAGATGGATTGTAACTGGAGGTTCCAGAAACATTGGAGACACAAGTATTGAGAGTTTAGATCCGAAGGGAAACGATTTCAGACATTCCCTCATCCTTCAACAGAGGCCTGAATGTCCCTCTGGTTTTGGAAATAATCCCGTAACCTCTAAGGGACCTCTTTCATGATGTAATCAGCTATTTTCCTGACGGGCCACCTCTTTTAGACTTTTCATACCATCCAATTTGCAGCAGGCTTTACACCTGGCGCTGTGGCTTAGTTGGTCAAAGCGCCTGTCTTGTAAACAGGAGATCCTGGGTTCGAATCCCAGCAGCGCCTATGCCACAGAGCGTGAGGGTGCTCCATTACGCTTTTCACCTCTGAAAATCTTTGCATGCCCAGCAGTGCATATCTGCACCAAGCTGGAAATCTAAAAGCGACTCAAGCGCGGCTCTGTGGCGCAATGGATAGCGCATTGGACTTCTAGGTTGCGAATGGAGGTATTCAAAGGTTGTGGGTTCGAGTCCCACCAGAGTCGTGGTTAGCCTCTTTTGCTCAAATTTCTTTGTAAGACAAGCATGTGCTTAAACCTGGGTCCACAAACTACTTCAGAAGCCTACCCTTCATGTTCTGCTTTTTTCCCTTATTGGGCACACCCAAGTCGGATCATAGAGTACTCTACTAATTAGCTCAATTCACCTGTCTCAATTAAGGGAGATAACAAGAATGGTTTGAAAACCACTTGCTTAGGCCAAAATCTGCTACTACCTATTGTTGGCTACCTACCTGGCAAAAATTGCCTTCCATTTCTCCTAGGTGAGACAGCGTTTAGATGTACTGTAACTGGAGGTTCACGAAAACATTTGAGACACGAGTATTGAGAGTTTAGATCCAAAAGGAAATGATCTGAGATATGCCCTCATCACCGAACAGAAGCCTGCACACGTTTCAGGTTTTGGAAATAATCCTCGAACCTCAAAACGACCTATTCCAGGATGTAATCAGCTATTTTCCACACGTGCTACTACCTCTTTTAGACTTTGGCTACAAAAGTTCTGAGCCAGGGCCAGTACCTGGCGCTGTGGCTTAGTTGGTTAAAGCGCCTGTCTAGTAAACAGGAGATCCTGGGTTCGAATCCCAGCAGTGCCTAACCTGTGGGTTGTAGGAGTAGTCATTTGAACTTTTCCGATATAAAAGTCTCTGCAGGACAGACAGCCTGGACTTCTAGGTGGTAAACGAAGGCTTTAAAAGGTTGTTGCTGACTCCGCCAGAGTCACGAATGGTGTCCCTTTGCTTAGACGTCTTTGCAAGACAGTCATTTGCTTCCACCTGGCGTTTTCAAACTTCTTTCAGAAGCCTACCCAGGACATTTTTTCTTGTTTTCCTTACTGGACTCAGCCCAGTCAGATCAGAGAGTATGTTACTAATCAGTCAATTAGTTAATTCACCTGTTACAAATGAGAAAGATAACAGAAAATGTGGTGCAGAGAGGCTTCGAGAATGGTTTTAATGCCCCTGGCTTAGGCCAAAATCAGAAGAAATTTCAAGAAACATTGGAGAAACAAGTATTGAGAGTTTAGATCCGAAGGGAAACGATTTCAGACATTCCCTCATCCTTCAACAGAGGCCTGAATGTCCCTCTGGTTTTGGAAATAATCCCGTAACCTCTAAGGGACCTCTTTCATGATGTAATCAGCTATTTTCCTGACGGGCTACCTCTTTTAGACTTTTCATACCATCCAATTTGCAGCAGGCTTTACACCTGGCGCTGTGGCTTAGTTGGTCAAAGCGCCTGTCTTGTAAACAGGAGATCCTGGGTTCGAATCCCAGCAGCGCCTATGCCGCAGAACGTGAGGGTGCTCCGTTACGCTTTTCACCTACGAAAATCTTTGCATGCCCAGCAGTGCATATCTGCACCAAGCTGGAAATCTAGAAGTTCGAAGCGGCGTTTCACGGTTCTGTGGCGCAATGGATAGCGCATTGGACTTCTAGGTTGCGAATGGAGGTATTCAAAGGTTGTGGGTTCGAGTCCCACCAGAGTCGTGGTTAGCCTCTTTTGCTCAAATTTCTTTGTAAGACAAGCATGTGCTTAAACCTGGGTCCACAAACTACTTCAGAAGCCTACCCTTCATGTTCTGCTTTTTCCTTATTGGGCACACCCAAGTCGGATCATAGAGTACTCTACTAATTAGCTCAATTCACCTGTCTCAATTAAGGGAGATAACAAGAATGGTTTGAAAACCACTTGCTTAGGCCAAAATCTGCTACTACCTATTGTTGGCTACCTACCTGGCAAAAATTGCCTTCCATTTCTCCTAGGTGAGACAGCGTTTAGATGTACTGTAACTGGAGGTTCACGAAAACATTTGAGACACGAGTATTGAGAGTTTAGATCCAAAAGGAAATGATCTGAGATATGCCCTCATCACCGAACAGAAGCCTGCGCACGTTTCAGGTTTTGGAAATAATCCTCGAACCTCAAAACGACCTATTCCAGGATGTAATCAGCTATTTTCCACACGTGCTACTACCTCTTTTAGACTTTGGCTACAAAGTTCTGAGCCAGGGCCAGTACCTGGCGCTGTGGCTTAGTTGGTTAAAGCGCCTGTCTAGTAAACAGGAGATCCTGGGTTCGAATCCCAGCAGTGCCTAACCTGTGGGTTGTAGGAGTAGTCATTTGAACTTTTCCGATATAAAAGTCTCTGCAGGACAGACAGCCTGGACTTCTAGGTGGTAAACGAAGGCTTTAAAAGGTTGTTGCTGACTCCGCCAGAGTCACGAATGGTGTCCCTTTGCTTAGACGTCTTTGCAAGACAGTCATTTGCTTCCACCTGGCGTTTTCAAACTTCTTTCAGAAGCCTACCCAGGACATTTTTCTTGTTTTCCTTACTGGACTCAGCCCAGTCAGATCAGAGAGTATGTTACTAATCAGTCAATTAGTTAATTCACCTGTTACAAATGAGAAAGATAACAGAAAATGTGGTGCAGAGAGGCTTCGAGAATGGTTTTAATGCCCTGGCTTAGGCCAAAATCAGAAGAAATTTCAAGAAACGTTTGAGATACAAGTATTGAGAGTGTAGAGCCAAAGTCAAATGAGTTCAGACATTCCCTCGGCCCGAACGCCCCTTATGTTTTGGAAATAATCCTCATACCTCTAAGGGACCTCTTTCAGGATGTAATCAGCTATTTGCGACCTCTTTTAGACTTTTATGCAAACAATTTGCACTTGGCTTAGCAACAGGCGCTGTGGCTTAGTTGGTCAAAGCGCCTGTCTAGTAAACAGGAGATCCTGGGTTCAAATCCCAGCAGTGCCTAGGCCACAGGATATGGGAGTGCTTGTTTTAATACATATTCACATACGATAGTCTTCGCATGCCGAACAGCGAGCATCGGCGCAAAACTGGAAAACTAAGAAGTGCCGCACAGGCGATAGTTGCTTGAAGTGCGGCGTTTACGGTTCTGCGGCGCAATGGATAGGACATTGGACTTCTAGGATTCCAATGGAGGGATTCCAAGGTTGTGGGTTTGAGTCCCACCAGAGTCGTGAATGGTCTCTTTTACTCAGGAGTCTTTGTGAGTCAGACAAATGCTTGAAATATCAGATCAGCTGAAAGCATAGCAAAAATTGCTTTCCAAATCTCCTAGCTGAGACAGCATTTAGATGGATTGTAACTGGAGGTTCCAGAAACATTGGAGACACAAGTATTGAGAGTTTAGATCCGAAGGGAAACGATTTCAGACATTCCCTCATCCTTCAACAGAGGCCTGAATGTCCCTCTGGTTTTGGAAATAATCCCGTAACCTCTAAGGGACCTCTTTCATGATGTAATCAGCTATTTTCCTGACGGGCTACCTCTTTTAGACTTTTCATACCATCCAATTTGCAGCAGGCTTTACACCTGGCGCTGTGGCTTAGTTGGTCAAAGCGCCTGTCTTGTAAACAGGAGATCCTGGGTTCGAATCCCAGCAGCGCCTATGCCGCAGAACGTGAGGGTGCTCCGTTACGCTTTTCACCTACGAAAATCTTTGCATGCCCAGCAGTGCATATCTGCACCAAGCTGGAAATCTAGAAAGCGGCTCTGTGGCGCAATGGATAGCGCATTGGACTTCTAGGTTGCGAATGGAGGTATTCAAAGGTTGTGGGTTTGAGTCCCACCAGAGTCGTGGTTAGCCTCTTTTGCTCAAATTTCTTTGTAAGACAAGCATGTGCTTAAACCTGGGTCCACAAACTACTTCAGAAGCCTACCCTTCATGTTCTGCTTTTTTCCTTATTGGGCACACCCAAGTCGGATCATAGAGTACTCTACTAATTAGCTCAATTCACCTGTCTCAATTAAGGGAGATAACAAGAATGGTTTGAAAACCACTTGCTTAGGCCAAAATCTGCTACTACCTATTGTTGGCTACCTACCTGGCAAAAATTGCCTTCCATTTCTCCTAGGTGAGACAGCGTTTAGATGTACTGTAACTGGAGGTTCACGAAAACATTTGAGACACGAGTATTGAGAGTTTAGATCCAAAAGGAAATGATCTGAGATATGCCCTCATCACCGAACAGAAGCCTGCACGTTTCAGGTTTTGGAAATAATCCTCGAACCTCAAAACGACCTATTCCAGGATGTAATCAGCTATTTTCCACACGTGCTACTACCTCTTTTAGACTTTGGCTACAAAAGTTCTGAGCCAGGGCCAGTACCTGGCGCTGTGGCTTAGTTGGTTAAAGCGCCTGTCTAGTAAACAGGAGATCCTGGGTTCGAATCCCAGCAGTGCCTAACCTGTGGGTTGTAGGAGTAGTCATTTGAACTTTTCCGATATAAAAGTCTCTGCAGGACAGACAGCCTGGACTTCTAGGTGGTAAACGAAGGCTTTAAAAAGGTTGTTGCTGACTCCCGCCAGAGTCACGAATGGTGTCCCTTTGCTTAGACGTCTTTGCAAGACAGTCATTTGCTTCCACCTGGCGTTTTCAAACTTCTTTCAGAAGCCTACCCAGGACATTTTTCTTGTTTTCCTTACTGGACTCAGCCCAGTCAGATCAGAGAGTATGTTACTAATCAGTCAATTAGTTAATTCACCTGTTACAAATGAGAAAGATAACAGAAAATGTGGTGCAGAGAGGCTTGAGAATGGTTTTAATGCCCTGGCTTAGGCCAAAATCAGAAGAAATTTCAAGAAACGTTTGAGATACAAGTATTGAGAGTGTAGAGCCAAAGTCAAATGAGTTCAGACATTCCCTTGCGGCCCGAACGCCCCTTATGTTTTGGAAATAATCCTCATACCTCTAAGGGACCTCTTTCAGGATGTAATCAGCTATTTGCGACCTCTTTTAGACTTTTTATGCAAACAATTTGCACTTGGCTTAGCAACAGGCGCTGTGGCTTAGTTGGTCAAAGCGCCTGTCTCGTAAACAGGAGATCCTGGGTTCAAATCCCAGCAGTGCCTAGGCCACAGGATATGGGAGTGCTTGTTTTAATACATATTCACATACGATAGTCTTCGCATGCCGAACAGCGAGCATCGGCGCAAAACTGGAAAACTAAGAAGTGCCGCACAGGCGATAGTTGCTTGAAGTGCGGCGTTTACGGTTCTTGCGCAATGGATAGGACATTGGACTTCTAGGATTCCAATGGAGGGATTCCAAGGTTGTGGGTTTGAGTCCCACCAGAGTCGTGAATGGTCTCTTTTACTCAGGAGTCTTTGTGAGTCAGACAAATGCTTGAAATATCAGATCAGCTGAAAGCATAGCAAAAATTGCTTTCCAAATCTCCTAGCTGAGACAGCATTTAGATGGATTGTAACTGGAGGTTCCAGAAACATTGGAGACACAAGTATTGAGAGTTTAGATCCGAAGGGAAACGATTTCAGACATTCCCTCATCCTTCAACAGAGGCCTGAATGTCCCTCTGGTTTTGGAAATAATCCTCGTAACCTCTAAGGGACCTCTTTCATGATGTAATCAGCTATTTTCCTGACGGGCTACCTCTTTTAGACTTTTCATACCATCCAATTTGCAGCAGGCTTTACACCTGGCGCTGTGGCTTAGTTGGTCAAAGCGCCTGTCTTGTAAACAGGAGATCCTGGGTTCGAATCCCAGCAGCGCCTATGCCACAGAACGTGAGGGTGCTCCATTACGCTTTTCACCTCGAAAATCTTTGCATGCCCAGCAGTGCATATCTGCACCAAGCTGGAAATCTAAAAGCGGCTCTGTGGGCGCAATGGATAGCGCATTGGACTTCTAGGTTGCGAATGGAGGTATTCAAAGGTTGTGGGTTCGAGTCCCACCAGAGTCGTGGTTAGCCTCTTTTGCTCAAATTTCTTTGTAAGACAAGCATGTGCTTAAACCTGGGTCCACAAACTACTTCAGAAGCCTACCCTTCATGTTCTGCTTTTTCCCTTATTGGGCACACCCAAGTCGGATCATAGAGTACTCTACTAATTAGCTCAATTCACCTGTCTCAATTAAGGGAGATAACAAGAATGGTTTGAAAACCACTTGCTTAGGCCAAAATCTGCTACTACCTATTGTTGGCTACCTACCTGGCAAAAATTGCCTTCCATTTCTCCTAGGTGAGACAGCGTTTAGATGTACTGTAACTGGAGGTTCACGAAAACATTTGAGACACGAGTATTGAGAGTTTAGATCCAAAAGGAAATGATCTGAGATATGCCCTCATCACCGAACAGAAGCCTGCGCACGTTTCAGGTTTTGGAAATAATCCTCGAACCTCAAAACGACCTATTCCAGGATGTAATCAGCTATTTTCCACACGTGCTACTACCTCTTTTAGACTTTGGCTACAAAAGTTCTGAGCCAGGGCCAGTACCTGGCGCTGTGGCTTAGTTGGTTAAAGCGCCTGTCTAGTAAACAGGAGATCCTGGGTTCGAATCCCAGCAGTGCCTAACCTGTGGGTTGTAGGAGTAGTCATTTGAACTTTTCCGATATAAAAGTCTCTGCAGGACAGACAGCCTGGACTTCTAGGTGGTAAACGAAGGCTTTAAAAGGTTGTTGCTGACTCCGCCAGAGTCACGAATGGTGTCCCTTTGCTTAGAGCGTCTTTGCAAGACAGTCATTTGCTTCCACCTGGCGTTTTCAAACTTCTTTCAGAAGCCTACCCAGGACATTTTTCTTGTTTTCCTTACTGGACTCAGCCCAGTCAGATCAGAGAGTATGTTACTAATCAGTCAATTAGTTAATTCACCTGTTACAAATGAGAAAGATAACAGAAAATGTGGTGCAGAGAGGCTTGAGAATGGTTTTAATGCCCTGGCTTAGGCCAAAATCAGAAGAAATTTCAAGAAACGTTTGAGATACAAGTATTGAGAGTGTAGAGCCAAAGTCAAATGAGTTCAGACATTCCCTTGCGCCCGAACGCCCCTTATGTTTTGGAAATAATCCTCATACCTCTAAGGGACCTCTTTCAGGATGTAATCAGCTATTTGCGACCTCTTTTAGACTTTTTTTATGCAAACAATTTGCACTTGGCTTAGCAACAGGCGCTGTGGCTTAGTTGGTCAAAGCGCCTGTCTCGTAAACAGGAGATCCTGGGTTCAAATCCCAGCAGTGCCTAGGCCACAGGATATGGGAGTGCTTGTTTTAATACATATTCACATACGATAGTCTTCGCATGCCGAACAGCGAGCATCGGCGCAAAACTGGAAAACTAAGAAGTGCCGCACAGGCGATAGTTGCTTGAAGTGCGGCGTCACGGTTCTGCGGCGCAATGGATAGGACATTGGACTTCTAGGATTCCAATGGAGGGATTCCAAGGTTGTGGGTTTGAGTCCCACCAGAGTCGTGAATGGTCTCTTTTACTCAGGAGTCTTTGTGAGTCAGACAAATGCTTGAAATATCAGATCAGCTGAAAGCATAGCAAAAATTGCTTTCCAAATCTCCTAGCTGAGACAGCATTTAGATGGATTGTAACTGGAGGTTCCAGAAACATTGGAGACACAAGTATTGAGAGTTTAGATCCGAAGGGAAACGATTTCAGACATTCCTCATCCTTCAACAGAGGCCTGAATGTCCCTCTGGTTTTGGAAATAATCCCGTAACCTCTAAGGGACCTCTTTCATGATGTAATCAGCTATTTTCCTGACGGGCTACCTCTTTTAGACTTTTCATACCATCCAATTTGCAGCAGGCTTTACACCTGGCGCTGTGGCTTAGTTGGTCAAAGCGCCTGTCTTGTAAACAGGAGATCCTGGGTTCGAATCCCAGCAGCGCCTATGCCACAGAACGTGAGGGTGCTCCATTACGCTTTTCACCTACGAAAATCTTTGCATGCCCAGCAGTGCATATCTGCACCAAGCTGGAAATCTAAAAAGCGACTCGAAGCGGCTCTGTGGCGCAATGGATAGCGCATTGGACTTCTAGGTTGCGAATGGAGGTATTCAAAGGTTGTGGGTTCGAGTCCCACCAGAGTCGTGGTTAGCCTCTTTTGCTCAAATTTCTTTGTAAGACAAGCATGTGCTTAAACCTGGGTCCACAAACTACTTCAGAAGCCTACCCTTCATGTTCTGCTTTTTTCCCTTATTGGGCACACCCAAGTCGGATCATAGAGTACTCTACTAATTAGCTCAATTCACCTGTCTCAATTAAGGGAGATAACAAGAATGGTTTGAAAACCACTTGCTTAGGCCAAAATCTGCTACTACCTATTGTTGGCTACCTACCTGGCAAAAATTGCCTTCCATTTCTCCTAGGTGAGACAGCGTTTAGATGTACTGTAACTGGAGGTTCACGAAAACATTTGAGACACGAGTATTGAGAGTTTAGATCCAAAAGGAAATGATCTGAGATATGCCCTCATCACCGAACAGAAGCCTGCGCACGTTTCAGGTTTTGGAAATAATCCTCGAACCTCAAAACGACCTATTCCAGGATGTAATCAGCTATTTTCCACACGTGCTACTACCTCTTTTAGACTTTGGCTACAAAAGTTCTGAGCCAGGGCCAGTACCTGGCGCTGTGGCTTAGTTGGTTAAAGCGCCTGTCTAGTAAACAGGAGATCCTGGGTTCGAATCCCAGCAGTGCCTAACCTGTGGGTTGTAGGAGTAGTCATTTGAACTTTTCCGATATAAAAGTCTCTGCAGGACAGACAGCCTGGACTTCTAGGTGGTAAACGAAGGCTTTAAAGGTTGTTGCTGACTCCCGCCAGAGTCACGAATGGTGTCCCTTTGCCTAGACGTCTTTGCAAGACAGTCATTTGCTTCCACCTGGCGTTTTCAAACTTCTTTCAGAAGCCTACCCAGGACATTTTTCTTGTTTTCCTTACTGGACTCAGCCCAGTCAGATCAGAGAGTATGTTACTAATCAGTCAATTAGTTAATTCACCTGTTACAAATGAGAAAGATAACAGAAAATGTGGTGCAGAGAGGCTTCGAGAATGGTTTTAATGCCCCTGGCTTAGGCCAAAATCAGAAGAAATTTCAAGAAACATTGGAGAAACAAGTATTGAGAGTTTAGATCCGAAGGGAAACGATTTCAGACATTCCCTCATCCTTCAACAGAGGCCTGAATGTCCCTCTGGTTTTGGAAATAATCCCGTAACCTCTAAGGGACCTCTTTCATGATGAAATCAGCTATTTTCCTGACGGGCTACCTCTTTTAGACTTTTCATACCATCCAATTTGCAGCAGGCTTTACACCTGGCGCTGTGGCTTAGTTGGTCAAAGCGCCTGTCTTGTAAACAGGAGATCCTGGGTTCGAATCCCAGCAGTGCCTAACCTGTGGGTATGGGAGTGCTTGTTTTAATACATATTCACATACGATAGTCTTCGCATGCCGAACAGCGAGCATCGGCGCAAAACTGGAAAACTAAGAAGTGCCGCACAGGCGATAGTTGCTTGAAGTGCGGCGTTTCACGGTTCTGCGGCGCAATGGATAGGACATTGGACTTCTAGGATTCCAATGGAGGGATTCCAAGGTTGTGGGTTCGAGTCCCACCAGAGTCGTGGTTAGCCTCTTTTGCTCAAATTTCTTTGTAAGACAAGCATGTGCTTAAACCTGGGTCCACAAACTACTTCAGAAGCCTACCCTTCATGTTCTGCTTTTTTCCTTATTGGGCACACCCAAGTCGGATCATAGAGTACTCTACTAATTAGCTCAATTCACCTGTCTCAATTAAGGGAGATAACAAGAATGGTTTGAAAACCACTTGCTTAGGCCAAAATCTGCTACTACCTATTGTTGGCTACCTACCTGGCAAAAATTGCCTTCCATTTCTCCTAGGTGAGACAGATTTAGATGTACTGTAACTGGAGGTTCACGAAAACATTTGAGACACGAGTATTGAGAGTTTAGATCCAAAAGGAAATGATCTGAGATATGCCCTCATCACCGAACAGAAGCCTGCACACGTTTCAGGTTTTGGAAATAATCCTCGAACCTCAAAACGACCTATTCCAGGATGTAATCAGCTATTTTCCACATGTGCTACTACCTCTTTTAGACTTTGGCTACAAAGTTCTGAGCCAGGGCCAGTACCTGGCGCTGTGGCTTAGTTGGTTAAAGCGCCTGTCTAGTAAACAGGAGATCCTGGGTTCGAATCCCAGCAGTGCCTAACCTGTGGGTTGTAGGAGTAGTCATTTGAACTTTTCCGATATAAAAGTCTCTGCAGGACAGACAGCCTGGACTTCTAGGTGGTAAACGAAGGCTTTAAAAAGGTTGTTGCTGAGTCACGAATGGTGTCCCTTTGCTTAGACGTCTTTGCAAGACAGTCATTTGCTTCCACCTGGCGTTTTCAAACTTCTTTCAGAAGCCTACCCAGGACATTTTTCTTGTTTTCCTTACTGGACTCAGCCCAGTCAGATCAGAGAGTATGTTACTAATCAGTCAATTAGTTAATTCACCTGTTACAAATGAGAAAGATAACAGAAAATGTGGTGCAGAGAGGCTTCGAGAATGGTTTTAATGCCCTGGCTTAGGCCAAAATCAGAAGAAATTTCAAGAAACGTTTGAGATACAAGTATTGAGAGTGTAGAGCCAAAGTCAAATGAGTTCAGACATTCCCTTGCG
>CM075479.1:34672164-34684664 GCA_037950665.1 Hypophthalmichthys nobilis | reverse complement strand
TACTGACACCTAGCGATTCGAAAATACACCAGCACCATATTCTCTCTGCAGCAACATGGCTACAGATTCCACGCAAACAGAAGAAACTAAATAAGAGTGTTTCGCTTTCAGTCTTTGTCTAAGAGTTAAAACTTGAGAGCTCGGCTCTTACATAGGGTCCTAGTGGCAATTCACTTAAAAATCCACAACACGCCAAGGACGTGCCGCACAAAACAGGGGCTGAAGGACGGGTGGCAACATGGAGTCCAATTTCAATGGCACCCAGAAAACTTGCCGTGACCCGGATTCAACCGGGTTGCTGCGCCACAACGCAGAGTACTAACCACTATACGATCACGGCGAGCTACCGCCTGCCCTCAGTGAAGTCTCCCGATATGTCCCTGAATACAAAGGGGCCTTTAGCTTGCAGAGAAAACTGTTTCCTACCAACATAACTCTTTTCCAGGGTGATGTTGCAACAGTTGCATTTTTTCCTTTTGTAAAGTTCTAACAAGGACTCCAGAAGGTTACAACCTAAAGCAACCTGTCAACGTAGTCGGCAGGGTTCGAACCCGCGCTGGGGACCCCAATGGATTTCGAGTCCATCGCCTTAACCACTCGGCCACGACTACAAACTGTACCAACGGGCATGCCATTACACTTTCACTAGGGTAGATCGGCAAGAACTCAACAGCAAAACGCACGCTGCACAAAAAGAGGCTTGTTCGCCGAACAGGGACTTGAACCCTGGACCTCAGATTAAAAGTCTGATGCTCTACCGACTGAGCTATCCGGGCTCCAGGTTGTGACGCGCGTGAGTGCCGCGTGGGAACGCTCAGCAAAATGAATAGTATTGGCGGGAGAAAAGAAAGATTCTCCCACGCATAACGCTTTCTTCTTCCACGATTCAGAACGCAGCCAAAACGACTCATATGTCAAAATATATTTGCGGATGAGTGAGAATGCAGCATGTTAGACTAATAATAATAATCAAACGACAATAATGCTCAAAAAAGAACAAAACTCACTGCTTCTTCTCTGGAAAGCACCTTTATACAAAGGGGCCTAGTCATCTTTAGCTTGCAGACAAAAATGATTCCTAACAAGATTACTCTTTTTCAAGGGTCATATTGCAACAGTTGCTTATTTCCTTTTCTAAAGTTCTAGCAAGGACTCCAGAAAGTTACAACCTAAAGAAAGCTGACGTAGTCGGCAGGATTCGAACCCGCGCTGGGAGACCCCAATGGATTTCTAGTCCATCGCCTTAACCACTCGGCCACGACTACAAACTGTATCAACGGGCATGCCATTACACTTTCACTAGGGTAGATCGGCAAGAACTCAACAGCAAAACGCATCGCTACACAAAAAGAGTCCCGCTCGCTCAACAGGGACTTGAACCCTGGACCCTCAGATTAAAAGTCTGATGCTCTACCGACTGAGATATCCGGGCTCTTGGTCACGACGTGTGAGTGCCGCTGGGAACGCACAGCAAAATGAATAGCATTGGCGGAGGAAAAGAACGATTCTCCCACGCATCGTATTTCTTTCTTCCACGATTCGAACGCCTCACAAAACGCCTGATATGTCAAAATACATTTGCGAATGAGTGAGAATGCAGCATATTAGACTGATAATGATAATAATGAAATGACAATAATGCTAGGAAAAAGAACACAAACTCACTGCTTCTTGTCTGCTAAGCATCTTTACATGCTTTGATGTGTTGTCTTTCGCGCTTTATAATTATTGTAAACTTGCGTCTAAAAGCGCAGTTCTTTGGAGCAAATAACAAGTCCAGTGCATTCTAGGTAACAGCCAGCGAGTGTACTGACACCTAGCGATTCGAAAATACACCAGCACCATATTCTCTCTGCAGCAACATGGCTACAGATTCCACGCAAACAGAAGAAACTAAATAAGAGTGTTTCGCTTTCAGTCTTTGTCTAAGAGTTAAAACTTGAGAGCTCGGGCTCTACATAGGGTCCTAGTGGCACCACTTAAAAATCCACAACACGCCAAGGACGTGCCGTGCACAAAACAGGGGCTGAAGGACGGGTGGCAACATGGAGTCCAATTTCAATGGCACCCAGAAAACTTGCCGTGACCCGGATTCAACTGCTGCGCCACAACGCAGAGTACTAACCACTATACGATCACGGCGAGCTACCGCCTGCCCTCAGTGAAGTCTCCCGATATGTCCCTGAATACAAAGGGGCCTTTAGCTTGCAGAGAAAACTGTTTCCTACCAACATAACTCTTTTCCAGGGTGATGTTGCAACAGTTGCATTTTTTCCTTTTGTAAAGTTCTAACAAGGACTCCAGAAGGTTACAACCTAAAGCAACCTGTCAACGTAGTCGGCAGGGTTCGAACTCGCGCTGGGGACCCCAATGGATTTCGAGTCCATCGCCTTAACCACTCGCCACGACTACAAACTGTACCAACGGGCATGCCATTACACTTTCACTAGGGTAGATCGGCAAGAACTCAACAGCAAAACGCATCGCTGCACAAAAAGAGGCTTGTTCGCCCGAACAGGGACTTGAACCCTGGACCCTCAGATTAAAAGTCTGATGCTCTACCGACTGAGCTATCCGGGCTCCAGGTTGTGACGCTGCGGAGTGCCGCGTGGGAACGCTCAGCAAAATGAATAGTATTGGCGGGAGAAAAGAAAGATTCTCCCACGCATAACGCTTCTTTCTTCCACGATTCAGAACGCCCACAAAATGACTCATATGTCAAAATATATTTGCGGATGAGTGAGAATGCAGCATGTTAGACTAATAATAATAATCAAACGACAATAATGCTCAAAAAAAGAACAAAACTCACTGCTTCTTCTCTGAAAGCACCTTTATACAAAGGGGCCTAGTCATCTTTAGCTTGCAGACAAAAATGATTCCTAACAAGATTACTCTTTTCAAGGGTCATATTGGAACAGTTGCTTATTTCCTTTTCTAAAGTTCTAGCAAGGACTCCAGAAAGTTACAACCTAAAGAAAGCTTTCAACGTAGTCGGCAGGATTCGAACTCGCGCTGGGAGACCCCAATGGATTTCTAGTCCATCGCCTTAACCACTCGCCACGACTACAAACTGTATCAACGGGCATGCCATTACACTTTCACTAGGGTAGATCGGCAAGAACTCAACAGCAAAACGCATCGCTACACAAAAAGAGTCCCGTCGCCTAACAGGGACTTGAACCCTGGACCCTCAGATTAAAAGTCTGATGCTCTACCGACTGAGCTATCCGGCTCTTGGTCGTGACGTGTGAGTGCCGCGGGGAACGCACAGCAAAATGAATAGCATTGGCGGAGGAAAAGAACGATTCTCCCACGCATCGTATTTCTTTCTTCCACGATTCCAACGCCCACAAAACGCCTGATATGTCAAAATACATTTGCGAATGAGTGAGAATGCAGCATATTAGACTGATAATGATAATAATGAAATGACAATAATGCTAGGAAAAAGAACACAAACTCACTGCTTCTTGTCTGCTAAGCATCTTTACATGCTTTGATGTGTTGTCTTTCGGCGCTTTATAATTATTGTAAACTTGCGCCAAAAGCGCAGTTCTTTGGAGCAAATAACAAGTCCAGTGCATTCTAGGTAACAGCCAGCGAGTGTACTGACACCTAGCGATTCAAAATACACCAGCACCATATTCTCTCTGCAGCAACATGGCTACAGATTCCACGCAAACAGAAGAAACTGAAATAAGAGTGTTTCGCTTTCAGTCTTTGTCTAAGAGTTAAAACTTGAGAGCTCGGCTCTTACATAGGGTCCTAGTGGCAATTCACTTAAAAATCCACAACACGTCAAGGACGTGCCGCACAAAACAGGGGCTGAAGGACGGGTGGCAACATGGAGTCCAATTTCAATGGCACCCAGAAAACTTGCCGTGACCCGGATTCGAACCGGGTTGCTGCGCCACAACGCAGAGTACTAACCACTATACGATCACGGCGAGCTACCGGCCTGCCCTCAGTGAAGTCTCCCGATATGTCCCTGAATACAAAGGGGCCTTTAGCTTGCAGAGAAAACTGTTTCCTACCAACATAACTCTTTTCCAGGGTGATGTTGCAACAGTTGCATTTTTTCCTTTTGTAAAGTTCTAACAAGGACTCCAGAAGGTTACAACCTAAAGCAACCTGTCAACGTAGTCGGCAGGGTTCGAACCTGCGCTGGGGACCCCAATGGATTTCGAGTCCATCGCCTTAACCACTCGGGCCACGACTACAAACTGTACCAACGGGCATGCCATTACACTTTCACTAGGGTAGATCGGCAAGAACTCAACAGCAAAACGTACCGCTGCACAAAAAGAGGCTTGTTCGCCCGAACAGGGACTTGAACCCTGGACCCTCAGATTAAAAGTCTGATGCTCTACCGACTGAGCTATCCGGCTCCAGGTTGTGGCGCGTGAGTGCCGCGTGGGAACGCTCAGCAAAATGAATAGTATTGGCGGAGAAAAGAAAGATTCTCCCACGCATAACGCTTCTTTCTTCCACGATTCAGAACGCCCACAAACGACTCATATGTCAAAATATATTTGCGGATGAGTGAGAATGCAGCATGTTAGACTAATAATAATAATCAAACGACAATAATGCTCAAAAAAAGAACAAAAACTCACTGCTTCTTCTCTGGAAAGCACCTTTATACAAAGGGGCCTAGTCATCTTTAGCTTGCAGACAAAAATGATTCCTAACAAGATTACTCTTTTCAAGGGTCATATTGCAACAGTTGCTTATTTCCTTTTCTAAAGTTCTAGCAAGGACTCCAGAAAGTTACAACCTAAAGAAAGCTGACGTAGTCGGCAGGATTCGAACCTGCGCGGGAGACCCCAATGGATTTCTAGTCCATCGCCTTAACCACTCGGCCACGACTACAAACTGTATCAACGGGCATGCCATTACACTTTCACTAGGGTAGATCGGCAAGAACTCAACAGCAAAACGCATCGCCACAAAAAGAGTCCTGCTCGCTCAACAGGGACTCTGAACCCTGGACCCTCAGATTAAAAGTCTGATGCTCTACCGACTGAGATATCCGGGCTCTTGGTCGTGACGTGTGAGTGCCGCGGGGGAACGCACAGCAAAATGAATAGCATTGGCGGAGGAAAAGAACGATTCTCCCACGCATCGTATTTCTTTCTTCCACGATTCAACGCCACAAAACGCCTGATATGTCAAAATACATTTGCGAATGAGTGAGAATGCAGCATATTAGACTGATAATGATAATAATGAAATGACAATAATGCTAGGAAAAAGAACACAAACTCACTGCTTCTTGTCTGCTAAGCATCTTTACATGCTTTGATGTGTTGTCTTTCGCGCTTTATAATTATTGTAAACTTGCGTCTAAAAGCGCAGTTCTTTGGAGCAAATAACAAGTCCAGTGCATTCTAGGTAACAGCCAGCGAGTGTACTGACACCTAGCGATTCAAAATACACCAGCACCATATTCTCTCTGCAGCAACATGGCTACAGATTCCACGCAAACAGAAGAAACTAAATAAGAGTGTTTCTGCTTTTCAGTCTTTGTCTAAGAGTTAAAACTTGAGAGCTCGGGCTCTTACATAGGGTCCTAGTGGCAATTCACTTAAAAATCCACAACACGTCAAGGACGTGCCGCACAAAACAGGGGCTGAAGGACGGGTGCCAACATGGAGTCCAATTTCAATGGCACCCAGAAAACTTGCCGTGACCCGGATTCGAACCGTTGCTGCGCGCCACAACGCAGAGTACTAACCACTATACGATCACGGCGAAGCTACCGGCCTGCCCTCAGTGAAGTCTCCCGATATGTCCCTGAATACAAAGGGGCCTTTAGCTTGCAGAGAAAACTGTTTCCTACCAACATAACTCTTTTCCAGGGTGATGTTGCAACAGTTGCATTTTTTCCTTTTGTAAAGTTCTAACAAGGACTCCAGAAGGTTACAACCTAAAGCAACCTGTCAACTAGTCGGCAGGGTTCGAACCCGCGCTGGGGACCCCAATGGATTTCGAGTCCATCGCCTTAACCACTCGCCACGACTACAAACTGTACCAACGGGCATGCCATTACACTTTCACTAGGGTAGATCGGCAAGAACTCAACAGCAAAACGCATCACACAAAAAGAGGCTTGTTCGCCGAACAGGGACTCTGAACCCTGGACCTCAGATTAAAAGTCTGATGCTCTACCGACTGAGCTATCCGGCTCCAGGTTGGTCGCGACGCAGGGAACGCTCAGCAAAATGAATAGCATTGGCGAGAGAAAGAAAGATTCTCCCACGCATAACGCTTTCTTTCTTCCACGATTCCGAACGCCACAAAACGCGTCTGATATGTCAAAATACGTGCCGTGCACAAAACAGGGGCGGAAGGACGGGTGGCAACATGGAGTCCAATTTCAATGGCACCCAGAAAACCTTGCCGTGACCCGATTCGAACCGGGTTGCTGCGCGCCACAACGCAGAGTACTAACCACTATACGATCACGGCGAGCTACCGCCTGCCCTCAGTGAAGTCTCCTGATATGTCCCTGAATACAAAGGGGCCTTTTCATCTTTGAAAAGCTCCCACGCATAACGCTTTCTTTCTTCCACGATTCAGAACGCTCACAAACGACTCATATGTCAAAATATATTTATGGATGAGTGAGAATGCAGCATGTTAGACTAATAATAATAATCAAACGACAATAATGCTCAAAAAAGAACAAAAACTCACTGCTTCTTCTCTGGAAAGCACCTTTATACAAAGGGGCCTAGTCATCTTTAGCTTGCAGACAAAAATGATTCCTAACAAGATTACTCTTTTCAAGGGTCATATTGCAACAGTTGCTTATTTCCTTTGTAAAGTTCTAGCAAGGACTCCAGAAAGTTACAACCTAAAGAAAGCTTTCGACGTAGTCGGGCAGGATTCGAACCTGCGCGGGGAGACCCCAATGGATTTCTAGTCCATCGCCTTAACCACTCGGCCACGACTACAAACTGTATCAACGGGCATGCCATTACACTTTCACTAGGGTAGATCGGCAAGAACTCAACAGCAAAACGCATCGCTACACAAAAAGAGTCCCGCTCGCTCGAACAGGGACTTGAACCCTGGACCCTCAGATTAAAAGTCTGATGCTCTACCGACTGAGATATCCGGCTCTTGGTCGCGACGCAGAGTGCCGCTGGGGAACGCACAGCAAAATGAATAGCATTGGCGGAGGAAAAGAACGATTCTCCCACGCATCGTATTTCTTTCTTCCACGATTCCGAACGCCCACAAAACGCCTGATATGTCAAAATACATTTGCGAATGAGTGAGAATGCAGCATATTAGACTGATAATGATAATAATGAAATGACAATAATGCTAGGAAAAAGAACACAAACTCACTGCTTCTTGTCTGCTAAGCATCTTTACATGCTTTGATGTGTTGTCTTTCGCGCTTTATAATTATTGTAAACTTGCGTCAAAAGCGCAGTTCTTTGGAGCAAATAACAAGTCCAGTGCATTCTAGGTAACAGCCAGCGAGTGTACTGACACCTAGCGATTCGAAAATACACCAGCACCATATTCTCTCTGCAGCAACATGGCTACAGATTCCACGCAAAACAGAAGAAACTAAATAAGAGTGTTTCTGCTTTTCAGTCTTTGTCTAAGAGTTAAAACTTGAGAGCTCGGCTCTACATAGGGTCCTAGTGGCAATTCACTTAAAAATCCACAACACGCCAAGGACGTGCCGTGCACAAAACAGGGGCTGAAGGACGGGTGGCAACATGGAGTCCAATTTCAATGGCACCCAGAAAACTTGCCGTGACCCGGATTCGAACCGGGGTTGCTGCGCCACAACGCAGAGTACTAACCACTATACGATCACGCAGCTACCGGCCTGCCCTCAGTGAAGTCTCCCGATATGTCCCTGAATACAAAGGGGCCTTTAGCTTGCAGAGAAAACTGTTTCCTACCAACATAACTCTTTTCCAGGGTGATGTTGCAACAGTTGCATTTTTTCCTTTTGTAAAGTTCTAACAAGGACTCCAGAAGGTTACAACCTAAAGCAACCTGTCAACGTAGTCGGCAGGGTTCGAACCCGCGCTGGGGACCCCAATGGATTTCGAGTCCATCGCCTTAACCACTCGCCACGACTACAAACTGTACCAAGGGGCATGCCATTACACTTTCACTAGGGTAGATCGGCAAGAACTCAACAGCAAAACGCATCGCTGCACAAAAAGAGGCTTGTTCGCCCGAACAGGGACTTGAACCCTGGACCCTCAGATTAAAAGTCTGATGCTCTACCGACTGAGCTATCCGGCTCCAGGTTGTGGCGCGGAGTGCCGCGTGGGAACGCTCAGCAAAATGAATAGTATTGGCGGGAGAAAAGAAAGATTCTCCCACGCATAACGCTTCTTTCTTCCACGATTCAGAACGCCCACAAACGACTCATATGTCAAAATATATTTATGGATGAGTGAGAATGCAGCATGTTAGACTAATAATAATAATCAAACGACAATAATGCTCAAAAAAAAGAACAAAAACTCACTGCTTCTTCTCTGGAAAGCACCTTTATACAAAGGGGCCTAGTCATCTTTAGCTTGCAGACAAAAATGATTCCTAACAAGATTACTCTTTTTCAAGGGTCATATTGCAACAGTTGCTTATTTCCTTTTCTAAAGTTCTAGCAAGGCCTCCAGAAAGTTACAACCTAAAGAAAGCTTTGACGTAGTCGGCAGGATTCGAACCCGCGCTGGGAGACCCCAATGGATTTCTAGTCCATCGCCTTAACCACTCGGCCACGACTACAAACTGTATCAACGGGCATGCCATTACACTTTCACTAGGGTAGATCGGCAAGAACTCAACAGCAAAACGCATCGCTACACAAAAAGAGTCCCGCTCGCCGAACAGGGACTTGAACCCTGGACCCTCAGATTAAAAGTCTGATGCTCTACCGACTGAGCTATCCGGGCTCTTGGTCGCGACGCAGTGAGTGCCGCGTGGGAACGCACAGCAAAATGAATAGCATTGGCGGAGAAAAGAAAGATTCTCCCACGCATAACGCTTTCTTTCTTCCACGATTCCGAACGCCCACAAAACGCCTGATATGTCAAAATACGTGCCGCACAAAACAGGGGCGGAAGGACGGGTGGCAACATGGAGTCCAATTTCAATGGCACCCAGAAAACCTTGCCGTGACCCGATTCGAACCGGGTTGCTGCGCCACAACGCAGAGTACTAACCACTATACGATCACGGCGAGCTACCGCCTGCCCTCAGTGAAGTCTCCTGATATGTCCCTGAATACAAAGGGGCCTTTTCATCTTTGAAAAGCTCCCACGCATAACGCTTTCTTTCTTCCACGATTCAGAACGCTCAAAACGACTCATATGTCAAAATATATTTGCGGATGAGTGAGAATGCAGCATGTTAGACTAATAATAATAATCAAACGACAATAATGCTCAAAAAAGAACAAAACTCACTGCTTCTTCTCTGGAAAGCACCTTTATACAAAGGGGCCTAGTCATCTTTAGCTTGCAGATAAAAATGATTCCTAACAAGATTAGTCTTTTCAAGGGTCATATTGCAACAGTTGCTTGTTTCCTTTGTAAAGTTCTAGCAAGGACTCCAGAAAGTTACAACCTAAAGAAAGCTGACGTAGTCGGCAGGATTCGAACCTGCGCTGGAGACCCCAATGGATTTCTAGTCCATCGCCTTAACCACTCGCCACGACTACAAACTGTATCAACGGGCATGCCATTACACTTTCACTAGGGTAGATCGGCAAGAACTCAACAGCAAAACGCATCACACAAAAAGAGTCCCGCTCGCCTCAACAGGGACTTGAACCCTGGACCTCAGATTAAAAGTCTGATGCTCTACCGACTGAGATATCCGGCTCTTGGTCGTGACGCGTGAGTGCCGCGGGGAACGCACAGCAAAATGAATAGCATTGGCGGAGGAAAAGAACGATTCTCCCACGCATCGTATTTCTTTCTTCCACGATTCCGAACGCTCACAAAACGCCTGATATGTCAAAATACATTTGCGAATGAGTGAGAATGCAGCATATTAGACTGATAATGATAATAATGAAATGACAATAATGCTAGGAAAAAGAACACAAACTCACTGCTTCTTGTCTGCTAAGCATCTTTACATGCTTTGATGTGTTGTCTTTCGGCGCTTTATAATTATTGTAAACTTGCGCCAAAAGCGCAGTTCTTTGGAGCAAATAACAAGTCCAGTGCATTCTAGGTAACAGCCAGCGAGTGTACTGACACCTAGCGATTCAAAATACACCAGCACCATATTCTCTCTGCAGCAACATGGCTACAGATTCCACGCAAAACAGAAGGAACTAAATAAGAGTGTTTCGCTTTCAGTCTTTGTCTAAGAGTTAAAACTTGAGAGCTCGGCTCTTACATAGGGTCCTAGTGGCAATTCCACTTAAAAATCCACAACACGTCAAGGACGTGCCTGCACAAAACAGGGGCTGAAGGACGGGTGGCAACATGGAGTCCAATTTCAATGGCACCCAGAAAACTTGCCGTGACCCGGATTCGAACCGGGGTTGCTGCGGCCACAACGCAGAGTACTAACCACTATACGATCACGGCGAGCTACCGCCTGCCCTCAGTGAAGTCTCCCGATATGTCCCTGAATACAAAGGGGCCTTTAGCTTGCAGAGAAAACTGTTTCCTACCAACATAACTCTTTTCCAGGGTGATGTTGCAACAGTTGCATTTTTTCCTTTTGTAAAGTTCTAACAAGGACTCCAGAAGGTTACAACCTAAAGCAACCTGTCAACGTAGTCGGCAGGGTTCGAACCGCGCTGGGGACCCCAATGGATTTCGAGTCCATCGCCTTAACCACTCGGCCACGACTACAAACTGTACCAACGGGCATGCCATTACACTTTCACTAGGGTAGATCGGCAAGAACTCAACAGCAAAACGCATCGCTGCACAAAAAGAGGCTTGTTCGCCCGAACAGGACTTGAACCCTGACCCTCAGATTAAAAGTCTGATGCTCTACCGACTGAGCTATCCGGCTCCAGGTTGTGGCGCGTGAGTGCCGTGGGAACGCTCAGCAAAATGAATAGTATTGGCGGAGAAAAGAAAGATTCTCCCACGCATAACGCTTTCTTTCTTCCACGATTCAGAACGCTCACAAACGACTCATATGTCAAAATATATTTGCGGATGAGTGAGAATGCAGCATGTTAGACTAATAATAATAATCAAACGACAATAATGCTCAAAAAAGAACAAAAACTCACTGCTTCTTCTCTGAAAGCACCTTTATACAAAGGGGCCTAGTCATCTTTAGCTTGCAGACAAAAATGATTCCTAACAAGATTACTCTTTTTCAAGGGTCATATTGCAACAGTTGCTTATTTCCTTTTCTAAAGTTCTAGCAAGGCCTCCAGAAAGTTACAACCTAAAGAAAGCTTTCAACGTAGTCGGCAGGATTCGAACCTGCGCTGGGAGACCCCAATGGATTTCTAGTCCATCGCCTTAACCACTCGGCCACGACTACAAACTGTATCAACGGGCATGCCATTACACTTTCACTAGGGTAGATCGGCAAGAACTCAACAGCAAAACGCATCACACAAAAAGAGTCCCGTCGCTCGAACAGGGACTTGAACCCTGGACCTCAGATTAAAAGTCTGATGCTCTACCGACTGAGCTATCCGGCTCTTGGTCGCGACGCAGAGTGCCGCGCGGGAACGCACAGCAAAATGAATAGCATTGGCGGAGAAAAGAAAGATTCTCCCACGCATAACGTTTCTTTCTTCCACGATTCCGAACGCCCACAAAACGCCTGATATGTCAAAATACGTGCCGTGCACAAAACAGGGGCGGAAGGACGGGTGGCAACATGGAGTCCAATTTCAATGGCACCCAGAAAACCTTGCCGTGACCCGGATTCGAACCGGGTTGCTGCGCCACAACGCAGAGTACTAACCACTATACGATCACGGCGAGCTACCGCCTGCCCTCAGTGAAGTCTCCCTGATATGTCCCTGAATACAAAGGGGCCTTTTCATCTTTGAAAAGCTCCCACGCATAACGCTTTCTTTCTTCCACGATTCAGAACGCTCACAAAACGACTCATATGTCAAAATATATTTGCGGATGAGTGAGAATGCAGCATGTTAGACTAATAATAATAATCAAACGACAATAATGCTCAAAAAAGAACAAAAACTCACTGCTTCTTCTCTGGAAAGCACCTTTATACAAAGGGGCCTAGTCATCTTTAGCTTGCAGATAAAAATGATTCCTAACAAGATTAGTCTTTTCAAGGGTCATATTGCAACAGTTGCTTGTTTCCTTTTGTAAAGTTCTAGCAAGGACTCCAGAAAGTTACAACCTAAAGAAAGCTGACGTAGTCGGCAGGATTCGAACCTGCGCTGGGAGACCCTAATGGATTTCTAGTCCATCGCCTTAACCACTCGGCCACGACTACAAACTGTATCAACGGGGCATGCCATTACACTTTCACTAGGGTAGATCGGC
>CM075479.1:34664664-34667164 GCA_037950665.1 Hypophthalmichthys nobilis | reverse complement strand
AACAGGGGCTGAAGGACGGGTGGCAACATGGAGTCCAATTTCAATGGCACCCAGAAAAACTTGCCGTGACCCGGATTCGAACCGGGGTTGCTGCGCCACAACGCAGAGTACTAACCACTATACGATCACGGCGAGCCACCGGCCTGCCCTCAGTGAAGTCTCCCGATATGTCCCTGAATACAAAGGGGCCTTTAGCTTGCAGAGAAAACTGTTTCCTACCAACATAACTCTTTTCCAGGGTGATGTTGCAACAGTTGCATTTTTTCCTTTTGTAAAGTTCTAACAAGGACTCCAGAAGGTTACAACCTAAAGCAACCTGTCAACGTAGTCGGCAGGGTTCGAACTCGCGCTGGGGACCCCAATGGATTTCGAGTCCATCGCCTTAACCACTCGGCCACGACTACAAACTGTACCAACGGGCATGCCATTACACTTTCACTAGGGTAGATCGGCAAGAACTCAACAGCAAAACGCATCGCTGCACAAAAAGAGGCTTGTTCGCCCGAACAGGGACTTGAACCCTGGACCCTCAGATTAAAAGTCTGATGCTCTACCGACTGAGCTATCCGGGCTCCAGGTTGTGCGTGAGTGCCGCTGTGGGAACGCTCAGCAAAATGAATAGTATTGGCGGAGAAAAGAAAGATTCTCCCACGCATAACGCTTTCTTTCTTCCACGATTCAGAACGCCCAAAACGACTCATATGTCAAAATATATTTGCGGATGAGTGAGAATGCAGCATGTTAGACTAATAATAATAATCAAACGACAATAATGCTCAAAAAAGAACAAAACTCACTGCTTCTTCTCTGGAAAGCACCTTTATACAAAGGGCCTAGTCATCTTTAGCTTGCAGACAAAAATGATTCCTAACAAGATTACTCTTTTCAAGGGTCATATTGGAACAGTTGCTTATTTCCTTTTCTAAAGTTCTAGCAAGGACTCCAGAAAGTTACAACCTAAAGAAAGCTGACGTAGTCGGCAGGATTCGAACCTGCGCTGGGAGACCCCAATGGATTTCTAGTCCATCGCCTTAACCACTCGGCCACGACTACAAACTGTATCAACGGGCATGCCATTACACTTTCACTAGGGTAGATCGGCAAGAACTCAACAGCAAAACGCATCACACAAAAAGAGTCCCGTCCTCGAACAGGGACTTGAACCCTGGACCCTCAGATTAAAAGTCTGATGCTCTACCGACTGAGCTATCCGGGCTCTTGGTCGCGACGCGTGAGTGCCGCTGGGGAACGCACAGCAAAATGAATAGCATTGGCGGAGGAAAAGAACGATTCTCCCACGCATCGTATTTCTTTCTTCCACGATTCCGAACGCCCACAAAACGTCTGATATGTCAAAATACATTTGCGAATGAGTGAGAATGCAGCATATTAGACTGATAATGATAATAATGAAATGACAATAATGCTAGGAAAAAGAACACAAACTCACTGCTTCTTGTCTGCTAAGCATCTTTACATGCTTTGATGTGTTGTCTTTCGCGCTTTATAATTATTGTAAACTTGCGCTAAAAGCGCAGTTCTTTGGAGCAAATAACAAGTCCAGTGCATTCTAGGTAACAGCCAGCGAGTGTACTGACACCTAGCGATTCGAAAATACACCAGCACCATATTCTCTCTGCAGCAACATGGCTACAGATTCCACGCAAACAGAAGAAACTAAATAAGAGTGTTTCGTTTTCAGTCTTTGTCTAAGAGTTAAAACTTGAGAGCTCGGCTCTACATAGGGTCCTAGTGGCAATTCACTTAAAAATCCACAACACGTCAAGGACGTGCCGTGCACAAAACAGGGGGCTGAAGGACGGGTGGCAACATGGAGTCCAATTTCAATGGCACCCAGAAAAACTTGCCGTGACCCGGATTCGCTGCGGCCACAACGCAGAGTACTAACCACTATACGATCACGGCGAGCTACCGGCCTGCCCTCAGTGAAGTCTCCCCGATATGTCCCTGAATACAAAGGGGCCTTTAGCTTGCAGAGAAAACTGTTTCCTACCAACATAACTCTTTTCCAGGGTGATGTTGCAACAGTTGCATTTTTTCCTTTTGTAAAGTTCTAACAAGGACTCCAGAAGGTTACAACCTAAAGCAACCTGTCAACGTAGTCGGCAGGGTTCGAACCTGCGCGGGGGGACCCCAATGGATTTCGAGTCCATCGCCTTAACCACTCGGCCACGACTACAAACTGTACCAACGGGGCATGCCATTACACTTTCACTAGGGTAGATCGGCAAGAACTCAACAGCAAAACGTACCGCTGCACAAAAAGAGGCTTGTTCGCCCGAACAGGGACTTGAACCCTGGACCCTCAGATTAAAAGTCTGATGCTCTACCGACTGAGCTATCCGGGCTCCAGGTTGTGGCGCTGCGTGAGTGCCGCGTGGGAACGCTCAGCAAAATGAATAGTATTGGCGGGAGAAAAGAAAGATTCTCCCACGCATAACGCTTCTTTCTTCCACGATTCAGAACGCTCACAAACGAC
>CM075479.1:34652164-34654664 GCA_037950665.1 Hypophthalmichthys nobilis | reverse complement strand
CCAGCGAGTGTACTGACACCTAGCGATTCAAAATACACCAGCACCATATTCTCTCTGCAGCAACATGGCTACAGATTCCACGCAAACAGAAGAAACTAAATAAGAGTGTTTCGTTTTCAGTCTTTGTCTAAGAGTTAAAACTTGAGAGCTCGGGCTCTTACATAGGGTCCTAGTGGCAATTCACTTAAAAATCCACAACACGTCAAGGACGTGCCGCACAAAACAGGGGCTGAAGGACGGGTGGCAACATGGAGTCCAATTTCAATGGCACCCAGAAAAACTTGCCGTGACCCGGATTCGAACCGCTGCGCCACAACGCAGAGTACTAACCACTATACGATCACGGCGAGCTACCGGCCTGCCCTCAGTGAAGTCTCCCCGATATGTCCCTGAATACAAAGGGGCCTTTAGCTTGCAGAGAAAACTGTTTCCTACCAACATAACTCTTTTCCAGGGTGATGTTGCAACAGTTGCATTTTTTCCTTTTGTAAAGTTCTAACAAGGACTCCAGAAGGTTACAACCTAAAGCAACCTGTCAACGTAGTCAGCAGGGTTCGAACCTGCGCGGGGGGACCCCAATGGATTTCGAGTCCATCGCCTTAACCACTCGGCCACGACTACAAACTGTACCAACGGGGCATGCCATTACACTTTCACTAGGGTAGATCGGCAAGAACTCAACAGCAAAACGTACCGCTGCACAAAAAGAGGCTTGTTCGCCCGAACAGGGACTTGAACCCTGGACCCTCAGATTAAAAGTCTGATGCTCTACCGACTGAGCTATCCGGGCTCCAGGTTGTGGCGCGCGTGAGTGCCGCGTGGGGAACGCTCAGCAAAATGAATAGTATTGGCGGGAGAAAAGAAAGATTCTCCCACGCATAACGCTTTCTTTCTTCCACGATTCAGAACGCCCGTCAAACGACTCATATGTCAAAATATATTTGCGGATGAGTGAGAATGCAGCATGTTAGACTAATAATAATAATCAAACGACAATAATGCTCAAAAAAAAGAACAAAAACTCACTGCTTCTTCTCTGGAAAGCACCTTTATACAAAGGGGCCTAGTCATCTTTAGCTTGCAGACAAAAATGATTCCTAACAAGATTACTCTTTTTCAAGGGTCATATTGCAACAGTTGCTTATTTCCTTTTCTAAAGTTCTAGCAAGGACTCCAGAAAGTTACAACCTAAAGAAAGCTTTCGACGTAGTCGGCAGGATTCGAACCTGCGCTGGAGACCCCAATGGATTTCTAGTCCATCGCCTTAACCACTCGGCCACGACTACAAACTGTATCAACGGGGCATGCCATTACACTTTCACTAGGGTAGATCGGCAAGAACTCAACAGCAAAACGTACCGCTACACAAAAAGAGTCCCGTTCGCCCGAACAGGGACTTGAACCCTGGACCCTCAGATTAAAAGTCTGATGCTCTACCGACTGAGATATCCGGGCTCTTGGTCGCGACGTGTGAGTGCCGCGGGGGAACGCACAGCAAAATGAATAGCATTGGCGGAGGAAAAGAACGATTCTCCCACGCATCGTATTTCTTTCTTCCACGATTCGAACGCCCACAAAACGTCTGATATGTCAAAATACATTTGCGAATGAGTGAGAATGCAGCATATTAGACTGATAATGATAATAATGAAATGACAATAATGCTAGGAAAAAGAACACAAACTCACTGCTTCTTGTCTGCTAAGCATCTTTACATGCTTTGATGTGTTGTCTTTCGGCGCGCTTTATAATTATTGTAAACTTGCGTCAAAAGCGCAGTTCTTTGGAGCAAATAACAAGTCCAGTGCATTCTAGGTAACAGCCAGCGAGTGTACTGACACCTAGCGATTCGAAAATACACCAGCACCATATTCTCTCTGCAGCAACATGGCTACAGATTCCACGCAAACAGAAGAAACTAAATAAGAGTGTTTCGTTTTCAGTCTTTGTCTAAGAGTTAAAACTTGAGAGCTCGGGCTCTTACATAGGGTCCTAGTGGCAATTCACTTAAAAATCCACAACACGTCCAAGGACGCGCCGTGCACAAAACAGGGGGCTGAAGGACGGGTGCCAACATGGAGTCCAATTTCAATGGCACCCAGAAAAACTTGCCGTGACCCGGATTCGAACCGGGGTTGCTGCGGCCACAACGCAGAGTACTAACCACTATACGATCACGGCGAGCTACCGGCCTGCCCTCAGTGAAGTCTCCCCGATATGTCCCTGAATACAAAGGGGCCTTTAGCTTGCAGAGAAAACTGTTTCCTACCAACATAACTCTTTTCCAGGGTGATGTTGCAACAGTTGCATTTTTTCCTTTTGTAAAGTTCTAACAAGGACTCCAGAAGGTTACAACCTAAAGCAACCTGTCAACGTAGTCGGCAGGGTTCGAACCTGCGCGGGGGGACCCCAATGGATTTCGAGTCCATCGCCTTAACCACTCGGCCACGACTACAAACTGTACCAACGGGGCATGCCATTACACTTTCACTAGGGTAGA
>CM075479.1:34644664-34649664 GCA_037950665.1 Hypophthalmichthys nobilis | reverse complement strand
ACAGCAAAACGTACCGCTACACAAAAAGAGTCCCGTTCGCCCGAACAGGGACTTGAACCCTGGACCCTCAGATTAAAAGTCTGATGCTCTACCGACTGAGCTATCCGGGCTCTTGGTCACGACGTGTGAGTGCCGCGTGGGAACGCACAGCAAAATGAATAGCATTGGCGGAGGAAAAGAACGATTCTCCCACGCATCGTATTTCTTTCTTCCACGATTCGAACGCCCACAAAACGTCTGATATGTCAAAATACATTTGCGAATGAGTGAGAATGCAGCATATTAGACTGATAATGATAATAATGAAATGACAATAATGCTAGGAAAAAGAACACAAACTCACTGCTTCTTGTCTGCTAAGCATCTTTACATGCTTTGATGTGTTGTCTTTCGGCGCGCTTATAATTATTGTAAACTTGCGTCAAAAGCGCAGTTCTTTGGAGCAAATAACAAGTCCAGTGCATTCTAGGTAACAGCCAGCGAGTGTACTGACACCTAGCGATTCGAAAATACACCAGCACCATATTCTCTCTGCAGCAACATGGCTACAGATTCCACGCAAACAGAAGAAACTAAATAAGAGTGTTTCGTTTTCAGTCTTTGTCTAAGAGTTAAAACTTGAGAGCTCGGGCTCTTACATAGGGTCCTAGTGGCAATTCACTTAAAAATCCACAACACGTCAAGGACGTGCCGTGCACAAAACAGGGGGCTGAAGGACGGGTGGCAACATGGAGTCCAATTTCAATGGCACCCAGAAAAACTTGCCGTGACCCGGATTCGCTGCGGCCACAACGCAGAGTACTAACCACTATACGATCACGGCGAGCTACCGGCCTGCCCTCAGTGAAGTCTCCCCGATATGTCCCTGAATACAAAGGGGCCTTTAGCTTGCAGAGAAAACTGTTTCCTACCAACATAACTCTTTTCCAGGGTGATGTTGCAACAGTTGCATTTTTTCCTTTTGTAAAGTTCTAACAAGGACTCCAGAAGGTTACAACCTAAAGCAACCTGTCAACGTAGTCGGCAGGGTTCGAACCTGCGCGGGGGGACCCCAATGGATTTCGAGTCCATCGCCTTAACCACTCGGCCACGACTACAAACTGTACCAACGGGGCATGCCATTACACTTTCACTAGGGTAGATCGGCAAGAACTCAACAGCAAAACGCATGCCGCTGCACAAAAAGAGGCTTGTTCGCCGAACAGGGACTTGAACCCTGGACCCTCAGATTAAAAGTCTGATGCTCTACCGACTGAGCTATCCGGGCTCCAGGTTGTGGCGCGTGAGTGCCGCGTGGGAACGCTCAGCAAAATGAATAGTATTGGCGGGAGAAAAGAAAGATTCTCCCACGCATAACGCTTTCTTTCTTCCACGATTCAGAACGCCCACAAAACGACTCATATGTCAAAATATATTTGCGGATGAGTGAGAATGCAGCATGTTAGACTAATAATAATAATCAAACGACAATAATGCTCAAAAAAAAGAACAAAAACTCACTGCTTCTTCTCTGGAAAGCACCTTTATACAAAGGGGCCTAGTCATCTTTAGCTTGCAGACAAAAATGATTCCTAACAAGATTACTCTTTTTCAAGGGTCATATTGCAACAGTTGCTTATTTCCTTTTCTAAAGTTCTAGCAAGGCCTCCAGAAAGTTACAACCTAAAGAAAGCTTTCGACGTAGTCGGCAGGATTCGAACCTGCGCGGGGAGACCCCAATGGATTTCTAGTCCATCGCCTTAACCACTCGGCCACGACTACAAACTGTATCAACGGGGCATGCCATTACACTTTCACTAGGGTAGATCGGCAAGAACTCAACAGCAAAACGTACCGCTACACAAAAAGAGTCCCGTTCGCCCGAACAGGGACTTGAACCCTGGACCCTCAGATTAAAAGTCTGATGCTCTACCGACTGAGCTATCCGGGCTCTTGGTCACGACGTGTGAGTGCCGCGTGGGAACGCACAGCAAAATGAATAGCATTGGCGGAGGAAAAGAACGATTCTCCCACGCATCGTATTTCTTTCTTCCACGATTCCGAACGCCCATCAAAACGTCTGATATGTCAAAATACATTTGCGAATGAGTGAGAATGCAGCATATTAGACTGATAATGATAATAATGAAATGACAATAATGCTAGGAAAAAGAACACAAACTCACTGCTTCTTGTCTGCTAAGCATCTTTACATGCTTTGATGTGTTGTCTTTCGGCGCTCTTATAATTATTGTAAACTTGCGTCAAAAGCGCAGTTCTTTGGAGCAAATAACAAGTCCAGTGCATTCTAGGTAACAGCCAGCGAGTGTACTGACACCTAGCGATTCGAAAATACACCAGCACCATATTCTCTCTGCAGCAACATGGCTACAGATTCCACGCAAACAGAAGAAACTAAATAAGAGTGTTTCGCTTTTCAGTCTTTGTCTAAGAGTTAAAACTTGAGAGCTCGGGCTCTTACATAGGGTCCTAGTGGCAATTCACTTAAAAATCCACAACACGTCAAGGACGTGCCGTGCACAAAACAGGGGGCTGAAGGACGGGTGCCAACATGGAGTCCAATTTCAATGGCACCCAGAAAAACTTGCCGTGACCCGGATTCGAACCGGGTTGCTGCGCCACAACGCAGAGTACTAACCACTATACGATCACGGCGAGCTACCGCCTGCCCTCAGTGAAGTCTCCCGATATGTCCCTGAATACAAAGGGGCCTTTAGCTTGCAGAGAAAACTGTTTCCTACCAACATAACTCTTTTCCAGGGTGATGTTGCAACAGTTGCATTTTTTCCTTTTGTAAAGTTCTAGCAAGGACTCCAGAAGGTTACAACCTAAAGCAACCTGTCAACGTAGTCGGCAGGGTTCGAACCTGCGCTGGGGGACCCCAATGGATTTCGAGTCCATCGCCTTAACCACTCGGCCACGACTACAAACTGTACCAACGGGCATGCCATTACACTTTCACTAGGGTAGATCGGCAAGAACTCAACAGCAAAACGCATGCCGCTGCACAAAAAGAGGCTTGTTCGCCCGAACAGGGACTTGAACCCTGGACCCTCAGATTAAAAGTCTGATGCTCTACCGACTGAGCTATCCGGGCTCCAGGTTGTGGCGCGTGAGTGCCGCGTGGGAACGCTCAGCAAAATGAATAGTATTGGCGGGAGAAAAGAAAGATTCTCCCACGCATAACGCTTTCTTTCTTCCACGATTCAGAACGCCCACAAAACGACTCATATGTCAAAATATATTTGCGGATGAGTGAGAATGCAGCATGTTAGACTAATAATAATAATCAAACGACAATAATGCTCAAAAAAAAGAACAAAAACTCACTGCTTCTTCTCTGGAAAGCACCTTTATACAAAGGGGCCTAGTCATCTTTAGCTTGCAGACAAAAATGATTCCTAACAAGATTACTCTTTTTCAAGGGTCATATTGCAACAGTTGCTTATTTCCTTTTCTAAAGTTCTAGCAAGGACTCCAGAAAGTTACAACCTAAAGAAAGCTTTCAACGTAGTCGGCAGGATTCGAACCTGCGCGGGGAGACCCCAATGGATTTCTAGTCCATCGCCTTAACCACTCGGCCACGACTACAAACTGTATCAACGGGGCATGCCATTACACTTTCACTAGGGTAGATCGGCAAGAACTCAACAGCATAACGTACCGCTACACAAAAGGAGTCGCGTTCGCCCGAACAGGGACTTGAACCCTGGACCCTCAGATTAAAAGTCTGATGCTCTACCGACTGAGCTATCCGGGCTCCAGGTTGTGCGCGTGAGTGCCGCGCGTGGGAACGCACAGCAAAATGAATAGTATTGGCGGAGAAAAGAAAGATTCTCCCACGCATAACGCTTCTTTCTTCCACGATTCGAACGCCCGTCAAAAGCGTCTGATATGTCAAAATACGTGCCGTGCACAAAACAGGGGCGGAAGGACGGGTGGCAACATGGAGTCCAATTTCAATGGCACCCAGAAAACCTTGCCGTGACCCGGATTCGAACGGGTTGCTGCGCCACAACGCAGAGTACTAACCACTATACGATCACGGCGAGCTACCGGCCTGCCCTCAGTGAAGTCTCCCTGATATGTCCCTGAATACAAAGGGGCCTTTTCATCTTTGAAAAGCTCCCACGCATAACGTTTCTTTCTTCCACGATTCAGAACGCCCGTCAAAACGACTCATATGTCAAAATATATTTGCGGATGAGTGAGAATGCAGCATGTTAGACTAATAATAATAATCAAACGACAATAATGCTCAAAAAAGAACAAAAACTCACTGCTTCTTCTCTGGAAAGCACCTTTATACAAAGGGGCCTAGTCATCTTTAGCTTGCAGATAAAAATGATTCCTAACAAGATTAGTCTTTTCAAGGGTCATATTGCAACAGTTGCTTGTTTCCTTTTGTAAAGTTCTAGCAAGGACTCCAGAAAGTTACAACCTAAAGAAAGCTTTCGACGTAGTCGGCAGGATTCGAACCTGCGCGGGGAGACCCCAATGGATTTCTAGTCCATCGCCTTAACCACTCGGCCACGACTACAAACTGTATCAACGGGGCATGCCATTACACTTTCACTAGGGTAGATCGGCAAGAACTCAACAGCAAAACGTACCGCTACACAAAAAGAGTCCCGTTCGCCCGAACAGGGACTTGAACCCTGGACCCTCAGATTAAAAGTCTGATGCTCTACCGACTGAGATATCCGGGCTCTTGGTCGTGACGTGTGAGTGCCGCGGGGGAACGCACAGCAAAATGAATAGCATTGGCGGAGGAAAAGAACGATTCTCCCACGCATCGTATTTCTTTCTTCCACGATTCCGAACGCCCGTCAAAACGTCTGATATGTCAAAATACATTTGCGAATGAGTGAGAATGCAGCATATTAGACTGATAATGATAATAATGAAATGACAATAATGCTAGGAAAAAGAACACAAACTCACTGCTTCTTGTCTGCTAAGCATCTTTACATGCTTTGATGTGTTGTCTTTCGGCGCGC
>CM075479.1:34632164-34634664 GCA_037950665.1 Hypophthalmichthys nobilis | reverse complement strand
TACAACCTAAAGCAACCTGTCAACGTAGTCGGCAGGGTTCGAACCTGCGCGGGGGGACCCCAATGGATTTCGAGTCCATCGCCTTAACCACTCGGCCACGACTACAAACTGTACCAACGGGGCATGCCATTACACTTTCACTAGGGTAGATCGGCAAGAACTCAACAGCAAAACGTACCGCTGCACAAAAAGAGGCTTGTTCGCCCGAACAGGGACTTGAACCCTGGACCCTCAGATTAAAAGTCTGATGCTCTACCGACTGAGCTATCCGGGCTCCAGGTTGTGACGCGTGAGTGCCGCGTGGGAACGCTCAGCAAAATGAATAGTATTGGCGGGAGAAAAGAAAGATTCTCCCACGCATAACGTTTCTTTCTTCCACGATTCAGAACGCCCGTCAAAACGACTCATATGTCAAAATATATTTGCGGATGAGTGAGAATGCAGCATGTTAGACTAATAATAATAATCAAACGACAATAATGCTCAAAAAAAAGAACAAAAACTCACTGCTTCTTCTCTGGAAAGCACCTTTATACAAAGGGGCCTAGTCATCTTTAGCTTGCAGACAAAAATGATTCCTAACAAGATTACTCTTTTTCAAGGGTCATATTGCAACAGTTGCTTATTTCCTTTTCTAAAGTTCTAGCAAGGACTCCAGAAAGTTACAACCTAAAGAAAGCTGACGTAGTCGGCAGGATTCGAACCTGCGCTGGGAGACCCCAATGGATTTCTAGTCCATCGCCTTAACCACTCGGCCACGACTACAAACTGTATCAACGGGCATGCCATTACACTTTCACTAGGGTAGATCGGCAAGAACTCAACAGCAAAACGCATCGCTACAAAAAGAGTCCCGTTCGCCGAACAGGGACTTGAACCCTGGACCCTCAGATTAAAAGTCTGATGCTCTACCGACTGAGCTATCCGGGCTCTTGGTCACGACGATGTGAGTGCCGCGTGGGAACGCACAGCAAAATGAATAGCATTGGCGGAGGAAAAGAACGATTCTCCCACGCATCGTATTTCTTTCTTCCACGATTCGAACGCCCACAAAACGTCTGATATGTCAAAATACATTTGCGAATGAGTGAGAATGCAGCATATTAGACTGATAATGATAATAATGAAATGACAATAATGCTAGGAAAAAGAACACAAACTCACTGCTTCTTGTCTGCTAAGCATCTTTACATGCTTTGATGTGTTGTCTTTCGGCGCGCTTATAATTATTGTAAACTTGCGTCAAAAGCGCAGTTCTTTGGAGCAAATAACAAGTCCAGTGCATTCTAGGTAACAGCCAGCGAGTGTACTGACACCTAGCGATTCGAAAATACACCAGCACCATATTCTCTCTGCAGCAACATGGCTACAGATTCCACGCAAACAGAAGAAACTAAATAAGAGTGTTTCGTTTTCAGTCTTTGTCTAAGAGTTAAAACTTGAGAGCTCGGGCTCTTACATAGGGTCCTAGTGGCAATTCACTTAAAAATCCACAACACGTCAAGGACGTGCCGTGCACAAAACAGGGGGCTGAAGGACGGGTGCCAACATGGAGTCCAATTTCAATGGCACCCAGAAAAACTTGCCGTGACCCGGATTCGAACCGGGGTTGCTGCGGCCACAACGCAGAGTACTAACCACTATACGATCACGGCGAGCTACCGGCCTGCCCTCAGTGAAGTCTCCCCGATATGTCCCTGAATACAAAGGGGCCTTTAGCTTGCAGAGAAAACTGTTTCCTACCAACATAACTCTTTTCCAGGGTGATGTTGCAACAGTTGCATTTTTTCCTTTTGTAAAGTTCTAACAAGGACTCCAGAAGGTTACAACCTAAAGCAACCTGTCAACGTAGTCGGCAGGGTTCGAACCTGCGCTGGGGGACCCCAATGGATTTCGAGTCCATCGCCTTAACCACTCGGCCACGACTACAAACTGTACCAAGGGGGCATGCCATTACACTTTCACTAGGGTAGATCGGCAAGAACTCAACAGCAAAACGTACCGCTGCACAAAAAGAGGCTTGTTCGCCCGAACAGGGACTTGAACCCTGGACCCTCAGATTAAAAGTCTGATGCTCTACCGACTGAGCTATCCGGGCTCCAGGTTGTGGCGCGTGAGTGCCGCGTGGGAACGCTCAGCAAAATGAATAGTATTGGCGGGAGAAAAGAAAGATTCTCCCACGCATAACGTTTCTTTCTTCCACGATTCAGAACGCCCGTCAAAACGACTCATATGTCAAAATATATTTGCGGATGAGTGAGAATGCAGCATGTTAGACTAATAATAATAATCAAACGACAATAATGCTCAAAAAAAAGAACAAAAACTCACTGCTTCTTCTCTGGAAAGCACCTTTATACAAAGGGCCTAGTCATCTTTAGCTTGCAGACAAAAATGATTCCTAACAAGATTACTCTTTTCAAGGGTCATATTGCAACAGTTGCTTATTTCCTTTTCTAAAGTTCTAGCAAGGACTCCAGAAAGTTACAACCTAAAGAAA
>CM075479.1:34587164-34594664 GCA_037950665.1 Hypophthalmichthys nobilis | reverse complement strand
GAACGCACAGCAAAATGAATAGCATTGGCGGGAGAAAAGAAAGATTCTCCCACGCATAACGTTTCTTTCTTCCACGATTCCGAACGCCCGTCAAAACGTCTGATATGTCAAAATACGTGCCGTGCACAAAACAGGGGGCGGAAGGACGGGTGGCAACATGGAGTCCAATTTCAATGGCACCCAGAAAACCTTGCCGTGACCCGGATTCGAACCGGGGTTGCTGCGGCCACAACGCAGAGTACTAACCACTATACGATCACGGCGAGCTACCGGCCTGCCCTCAGTGAAGTCTCCCCGATATGTCCCTGAATACAAAGGGGCCTTTTCATCTTTGAAAAGCTCCCACGCATAACGTTTCTTTCTTCCACGATTCAGAACGCCCGTCAAAACGACTCATATGTCAAAATATATTTGCGGATGAGTGAGAATGCAGCATGTTAGACTAATAATAATAATCAAACGACAATAATGCTCAAAAAAAAGAACAAAAACTCACTGCTTCTTCTCTGGAAAGCACCTTTATACAAAGGGGCCTAGTCATCTTTAGCTTGCAGACAAAAATGATTCCTAACAAGATTACTCTTTTTCAAGGGTCATATTGCAACAGTTGCTTGTTTCCTTTTGTAAAGTTCTAACAAGGACTCCAGAAAGTTACAACCTGAAGAAAGCTGACGTAGTCGGCAGGATTCGAACCTGCGCGGGAGACCCCAATGGATTTCTAGTCCATCGCCTTAACCACTCGGCCACGACTACAAACTGTATCACCGGGGCATGCCATTACACTTTCACTAGGGTAGATCGGCAAGAACTCAACAGCAAAACGTACCGCTACACAAAAAGAGTCCCGTTCGCCCGAACAGGGACTTGAACCCTGGACCCTCAGATTAAAAGTCTGATGCTCTACCGACTGAGCTATCCGGGCTCTTGGTCGCGACGTGTGAGCGCCGCGTGGGAACGCACAGCAAAATGAATAGCATTGGCGGAGGAAAAGAACGATTCTCCCACGCATCGTATTTCTTTCTTCCACGATTCCAACGCCCGTCAAAGCGTCTGATATGTCAAAATACATTTGCGAATGAGTGAGAATGCAGCATATTAGACTGATAATGATAATAATGAAATGACAATAATGCTAGGAAAAAGAACACAAACTCACTGCTTCTTGTCTGCTAAGCATCTTTACATGCTTTGATGTGTTGTCTTTCGCGCGCTTATAATTATTGTAAACTTGCGTCAATAGCGCAGTTCTTTGGAGCAAATAACAAGTCCAGTGCATTCTAGGTAACAGCCAGCGAGTGTACTGACACCTAGCGATTCGAAAATACACCAGCACCATATTCTCCTGCAGCAACATGGCTACAGATTCCACGCAAACAGAAGAAACTAATTAAGAGTGTTTCGTTTTCAGTCTTTGTCTAAGAGTTAAAACTTGAGAGCTCGGGCTCTTACATAGGGTCCTAGTGGCAATTCACTTAAAAATCCACAACACGTCAAGGACGTGCCGTGCACAAAACAGGGGGTGGAAGGACGGGTGGCAACATGGAGTCCAATTTCAATGGCACCCAGAAAACCTTGCCGTGACCAGATTCAAACCGGGTTGCTGCGCCACAACGCAGAGTACTACCCACTATACGATCACGGCGAGCTACCGGCCTGCCCTCAGTGAAGTCTCCCCGATATGTCCCTGAATACAAAGGGGCCTTTAGCTTGCAGAGAAAACTGTTTCCTACCAACATAACTCTTTTCCAGGGTGATGTTGCAACAGTTGCATTTTTTCCTTTTGTAAAGTTCTAACAAGGACTCCAGAAGGTTACAACCTAAAGCAACCTGTCAACGTAGTCGGCAGGGTTCGAACCTGCGCGGGGGGACCCCAATGGATTTCGAGTCCATCGCCTTAACCACTCGGCCACGACTACAAACTGTACCAACGGGGCATGCCATTACACTTTCACTAGGGTAGATCGGCAAGAACTCAACAGCAAAACGCATGCGCTGCACAAAAGAGGCTTGTTCGCCTGAACAGGGACTTGAACCCTGGACCCTCAGATTAAAAGTCTGATGCTCTACCGACTGAGCTATCCGGACTCCAGGTTGTGACGCGTGAGTGCCGCGTGGGAACGCTCAGCAAAATGAATAGTATTGGCGGGAGAAAAGAAAAATTCTCCCACGCATAACGTTTCTTTCTTCCACGATTCAGAACGCCCGTCAAAACGACTCATATGTCAAAATATATTTGCGGATGAGTGAGAATGCAGCATGTTAGACTAATAATAATAATCAAACGACAATAATGCTCATAAAAAAAGAACAAAAACTCACTGCTTCTTCTCTGGAAAGCACCTTTATACAGAAAACACCTTTATAAAGAAAGCTTTCGACGTAGTCGGCAGGATTCGAACCTGCGCGGGGAGACCCCAATGGATTTCTAGTCCATCGCCTTAACCACTCGGCCACGACTACAAACTGTATCAACGGGGCATGCCATTACACTTTCACTAGGGTAGATCGGCAAGAACTCAACAGCAAAATGTACCGCTACACAAAAAGAGTCCCGTTCGCCCGAACAGGGACTTGAACCCTGGACCCTCAGATTAAAAGTCTGATGCTCTACCGACTGAGCTATCCGGGCTCTTGGTCGCGACGTGTGAGTGCCACGTGGGAACGCTCAGCAAAATGAATAGCATTGGCGGAGGAAAAGAACGATTCTCCCACGCATCGTATTTCTGCATGTTAGACTAATAATAATAATCAAACGACAATAATGCTCAAAAAAAAAAGAACAAAAACTCACTGCTTCTTCTCTGGAAAGCACCTTTATACAAAGGGGCCTAGTCATCTTTAGCTTGCAGACAAAAATGATTCCTAACAAGATTACTCTTTTTCAAGGGTCATATTGCAACAGTTGCTTATTTCCTTTTCTAAAGTTCTAGCAAGGCCTCCAGAAAGTTACAACCTAAAGAAAGCTTTCGACGTAGTCGGCAGGATTCGAACCTGCGCGGGGAGACCCCAATGGATTTCTAGTCCATCACCTTAACCACTCGGCCACGACTACAAACTGCATCAGCGGGGCATGCCATTACACTTTCACTAGGGTAGATTAAAAGTCTGATGCTCTACCGACTGAGCTATCCGGGCTCTTGGTCGTGACGTGTGAGTGCCGCGTGGGAACGCACAGCAAAATGAATAGCATTGGCGGGAGAAAAGAAAGATTCTCCCACGCATAACGTTTCTTTCTTCCACGATTGCGAACGCCCGTCAAAACGTCTGATATGTCAAAATACGTGCCGTGCACAAAACAGGGGGCGGAAGGACGGGTGGCAACATGGAGTCCAATTTCAATGGCACCCAGAAAACCTTGCCGTGACCCGGATTCGAACCGGGGTTGCTGCGGCCACAACGCAGAGTACTAACCACTATCACGATCACGGCGAGCTATCGGCCTGCCCTCAGTGAAGTCTCCCTGATATGTCCCTGAATACAAAGGGGCCTTTTCATCTTTGAAAAGCTCCCACGCATAACGTTTCTTTCTTCCACGATTCAGAACGCCCGTCAAAATGACTCATATGTCAAAATATATTTGCGGATGAGTGAGAATGCAGCATGTTAGACTAATAATAATAATCAAACGACAATAATGCTCAAAAAAAAAAGAACAAAAACTCACTGCTTCTTCTCTGGAAAGCACCTTTATACAAAGGGGCCTAGTCATCTTTAGCTTGCAGACAAAAATGATTCCTAACAAGATTAATCTTTTCAAGGGTCATATTGCAACAGTTGCTTGTTTCCTTTTGTAAAGTTCTAACAAGGACTCCAGAAAGTTACAACCTGAAGAAAGCTTTCGACGTAGTCGGCAGGATTCGAACCTGCGCGGGGAGACCCCAATGGATTTCTAGTCCATCGCCTTAACCACTCGGCCACGACTACAAACTGTATCACCGGGGCATGCCATTACACTTTCACTAGGGTAGATCGGCAAGAACTCAACAGCAAAACGCATGCCGCTACAAAAAGAGTCCCGTCGCCCGAACAGGGACTTGAACCCTGGACCCTCAGATTAAAAGTCTGATGCTCTACCGACTGAGCTATCCGGGCTCTTGGTCGCGGCGTGTGAGCGCGTGGGAACACACAGCAAAATGAATAGCATTGGCGGAGGAAAGAACGATTCTCCCACGCATCGTATTTCTTTCTTCCACGATTCGAACGCTCACAAAACGTCTGATATGTCAAAATACATTTGCGAATGAGTGAGAATGCAGCATATTAGACTGATAATGATAATAATGAAATGACAATAATGCTAGGAAAAAGAACACAAACTCACTGCTTCTTGTCTGCTAAGCATCTTTACATGCTTTGATGTGTTGTCTTTCGGCGCGCTTATAATTATTGTAAACTTGCGTCAATAGCGCAGTTCTTTGGAGCAAATAACAAGTCCAGTGCATTCTAGGTAACAGCCAGCGAGTGTACTGACACCTAGCGATTCGAAAATACACCAGCACCATATTCTCCTGCAGCAACATGGCTACAGATTCCACGCAAACAGAAGAAACTAATTAAGAGTGTTTCGTTTTCAGTCTTTGTCTAAGAGTTAAAACTTGAGAGCTCGGGCTCTTACATAGGGTCCTAGTGGCAATTCACTTAAAAATCCACAACACGTCAAGGACGTGCCGTGCACAAAACAGGGGGTGGAAGGACGGGTGGCAACATGGAGTCCAATTTCAATGGCACCCAGAAAACCTTGCCGTGACCCGGATTCAAACCGGGGTTGCTGCGGCCACAACGCAGAGTACTACCCACTATACGATCACGGCGAGCTACCGGCCTGCCCTCAGTGAAGTCTCCCCGATATGTCCCTGAATACAAAGGGGCCTTTAGCTTGCAGAGAAAACTGTTTCCTACCAACATAACTCTTTTCCAGGGTGATGTTGCAACAGTTGCATTTTTTCCTTTTGTAAAGTTCTAACAAGGACTCCAGAAGGTTACAACCTAAAGCAACCTGTCAACGTAGTCGGCAGAGTTCGAACCTGCGCTGGGGACCCCAATGGATTTCGAGTCCATCGCCTTAACCACTCGGCCACGACTACAAACTGTACCAACGGGGCATGCCATTACACTTTCACTAGGGTAGATCGGCAAGAACTCAACAGCAAAACGTACCGCTGCACAAAAAGAGGCTTGTTCGCCTGAACAGGGACTTGAACCCTGGACCCTCAGATTAAAAGTCTGATGCTCTACCGACTGAGCTATCCGGACTCCAGGTTGTGACGCGTGAGTGCCGCGTGGGAACGCTCAGCAAAATGAATAGTATTGGCGGGAGAAAAGAAAAATTCTCCCACGCATAACGTTTCTTTCTTCCACGATTCAGAACGCCCGTCAAAACGACTCATATGTCAAAATATATTTGCGGATGAGTGAGAATGCAGCATGTTAGACTAATAATAATAATCAAACGACAATAATGCTCATAAAAAAAGAACAAAAACTCACTGCTTCTTCTCTGGAAAGCACCTTTATACAGAAAACACCTTTATAAAGAAAGCTTTCGACGTAGTCGGCAGGATTCGAACCTGCGCGGGGAGACCCCAATGGATTTCTAGTCCATCGCCTTAACCACTCGGCCACGACTACAAACTGTATCAACGGGGCATGCCATTACACTTTCACTAGGGTAGATCGGCAAGAACTCAACAGCAAAATGTACCGCTACACAAAAAGAGTCCCGTTCGCCCGAACAGGGACTTGAACCCTGGACCCTCAGATTAAAAGTCTGATGCTCTACCGACTGAGCTATCCGGGCTCTTGGTCGCGACGTGTGAGTGCCACGTGGGAACGCTCAGCAAAATGAATAGCATTGGCGGAGGAAAAGAACGATTCTCCCACGCATCGTATTTCTTTCTTCCACGATTCCGAACGCCCGTCAAAACGTCTGATATGTCAAAATACATTTGCGAATGAGTGAGAATGCAGCATATTAGACTGATAATGATAATAATGAAATGACAATAATGCTAGGAAAAAGAACACAAACTCACTGCTTCTTGTCTGCTAAGCATCTTTACATGCTTTGATGTGTTGTCTTTCGGCGCGCTTATAATTATTGTAAACTTGCGTCAATAGCGCAGTTCTTTGGAGCAAATAACAAGTCCAGTGCATTCTAGGTAACAGCCAGCGAGTGTACTGACACCTAGCGATTCGAAAATACACCAGCACCATATTCTCCTGCAGCAACATGGCTACAGATTCCACGCAAACAGAAGAAACTAATTAAGAGTGTTTCGTTTTCAGTCTTTGTCTAAGAGTTAAAACTTGAGAGCTCGGGCTCTTACATAGGGTCCTAGTGGCAATTCACTTAAAAATCCACAACACGTCAAGGACGTGCCGTGCACAAAACAGGGGGCGGAAGGACGGGTGGCAACATGGAGTCCAATTTCAATGGCACCCAGAAAACCTTGCCGTGACCCGGATTCAAACCGGGTTTGCTGCGGCCACAACGCAGAGTACTAACCACTATACGATCACGGCGAGCTACCGGCCTGCCCTCAGTGAAGTCTCCCCGATATGTCCCTGAATACAAAGGGGCCTTTAGCTTGCAGAGAAAACTGTTTCCTACCAACATAACTCTTTTCCAGGGTGATGTTGCAACAGTTGCATTTTTTCCTTTTGTAAAGTTCTAACAAGGACTCCAGAAGGTTACAACCTAAAGCAACCTGTCAACGTAGTCGGCAGGGTTCGAACCTGCGCGGGGGGACCCCAATGGATTTCGCGTCAATCGCCTTAACCACTCGGCCACGACTACAAACTGTACCAACGGGGCATGCCATTACACTTTCACTAGGGTAGATCGGCAAGAACTCAACAGCAAAACGCATCGCTGCACAAAAAGAGGCTTGTTCGCCTAACAGGGACTTGAACCCTGGACCCTCAGATTAAAAGTCTGATGCTCTACCGACTGAGCTATCCGGGCTCCAGGTTGTGACGCTGTGGAGTGCCGCGTGGGAACGCTCAGCAAAATGAATAGTATTGGCGGGAGAAAAGAAAGATTCTCCCACGCATAACGTTTCTTTCTTCCACGATTCAGAACGCCCGTCAAAACGACTCATATGTCAAAATATATTTGCGGATGAGTGAGAATGCAGCATGTTAGACTAATAATAATAATCAAACGACAATAATGCTCAAAAAAAAGAACAAAAACTCACTGCTTTTTCTCTGGAAAGCACCTTTATACAAAGGGGCCTAGTCATCTTTAGCTTGCAGACAAAAATGATTCCTAACAAGATTACTCTTTTTCAAGGGTCATATTGCAACAGTTGCTTATTTCCTTTTCTAAAGTTCTAGCAAGGCCTCCAGAAAGTTACAACCTAAAGAAAGCTTTCGACGTAGTCGGCTGGGATTCGAACCTGCGCGGGAGACCCCAATGGATTTCTAGTCCATCGCCTTAACCACTCGGCCACGACTACAAACTGCATCAACGGGCATGCCATTACACTTTCACTAGGG